>CM053505.1:3226192-3427275 GCA_028627145.1 Eidolon dupreanum | reverse complement strand
AAAACTTGTAGCTATAATACATACAAACCAAAGGCCAAAGAACCTTGCCATAGCCCTTATCATTATTATTCCTTGCCTAAAAACACATAGTTCTGGAGATCTCGGTGAAATAAATCAGTCAGAATATATTCCTTTGAGAAAATTACTACATATGTTTCCAAACTCTTGCTATGACTATGGTCAGGCATTGGAGCTAAAATAAATAAATACGAGATGAGGGTCCACTAAAGAATTCAAACAAATAGGAAACTTAGCTACTTGAAGTTGATGCAGGAAGTTGATGGTTTCGCATTCACAAACTAAACAGCCCTAGGAAACGAGGCTGTATTACAGACTGAAAGCTGACATGAAAAAACATTTGCAGAACACTCAGCACTGTTCCCAGCACACAGCTTTGGTTTCCTTTAAGGCTGCCATCATAAACGCAGGAAGTCTGAAGTTTATTCCACATCTAATTTCTACAGTATAGGAGAATATCGCCTTGGGCTGTGCTCACATGACTCTAATATAGAGATCTGCAAACTATGGCTGGTGGGCCCAATCCCACCTGACGCCTGTTTTTGTACAGCCAGAGAACTGAGAATGGTTTTTACATTTTTAAATAGTGAAAAGAAAACTCAAGGGGAAAATATTTTGTGACACGTGAAAATTAATTGACGTTCTAATTTCAGTGTCCAGGAACAATGTCACTTTGGAATGCAGCCCCACCTAACTATTGACATATTCTCTGTGGCTGCTTTTGAGCTGCAAAGACAGAGCTGAGTCCTTTCCACAGAGACCCTGTGGCCTGCAAAGCCAAAAATATTTACGATCTGGCTTTTTACAGGAAACGTTTGCCGACCCCTTGTCTAACATGCAAACGCCGGCTTACCCTAAAAGTATAGGTACAAAAAAACACTATGAAGAAAAAAGAGGAAAACGCCGATTCATGAGCTGATTTTCATAAACTGCACTTGAACCTCTCCCATATATCTGTACCCACTTTCATGACACGCTGGCCACATCAGCTTAAAGAGGGACGCCCTTCCCACAAAAATCTTGTCATTCTTTCTGCTGCGTGATCTGTGCAAAGCTCAGGTGTGGTTTGAAGTTTGATGGCAAAGTTGGAAGTAGCTGTCTTATCTGGTTTTGTTTACCTAGGTTACACAACAAGTCAAAATTTGCTGAAGTATATCCATGTAAATAAAAAACAAGTAGACATAAAGAGCAGTCAGTTTTCACAAGAGGAATGTTCTTTGCGCTCCCCGTTGGGAGTGAGCTCCCTGGTGTTAATTGAGGGAAAAAGAGTTTGGGGGTCCCAGTGTGCCTTTCAATCAGCCAACAGAGTAGAAACTTTCAGTCATTGTGGGCTTTGGCAAAATTTAGGGTTCATCTGCTTGTATCGCTCTCGAAGAGGTCGATGGGTATTTTGGTAATTAACTACCGTATAACTGCACACTGTGAGAGAATGAGAACTTTGACAATTATCCTCATGATGTGTTTTGTGATTCTTCTGCACATTTTTTCCCCTGAATTCTGATGAAAATGAGCGTCAGGGAATCAGAAATGCCAGACGTTTTTGCAACCAGTTATAGATCTTCGCTATTCCAAGGGAGGGGCAGGGAAGAGACAGCAGCATCAGAAACTTCTGGGAACTTGTTAGAAATACAGAATCTCAAACCTCTTCCCTCCTCGGATCTGCTTAGTCAGAATCTGCATTTTAACAGGATCCCCAGATCTTCGGAATGTAATCTTGGAAAAGTACTCAGCGAAAAAGCACACAACACTGAGGGGCTTAGAGATCCATTTGCATGTTTAAATGGTGTTAATTCACCAGTGACCTTGAGCGAATTCCTCAGCATCTTTTGGCCTCGATCATCTCTGTTGACATAAGAGATGCCTGAACCTGTAGACAATTCTTGTAAGAGTTTATTTGAGCCACACTGACAACATATGCCTGGGAGCCAGACCTCGAATGTTCCTGAGAGTAACAGTTTTGTAGCTTCTTTTATGCATTTGAGATTGAGGGGACGTAAGGAAGATTACATGAAGATGGGAGAAAGCAAGACAAGGATTGGATTATAGGACAATTAAAAAGATTGTGTGCTGTCTTGAGGGTTGATACCCCCTTCCAGGGGTATTACTTCTGGCATCTGAAAGGTGGATTAACCTGGATGCACAAGAACAATGGACCGGCCAGTTTAAAACCTTTCACTAAAGAAGTTATAGGCCCGAGATGTGACTACCCACTGGGACCTGCCCAGTTAGGAATTTATGATTAGACCGCCCTGTGAGGTGACTTTCTATAGGACCCTTTTCTCGTCCACTTCTCTAATGTGGGGCTAAAATCACTTCCCCGACTTTTTGAACAAAACTCCATCGCATGAGATCATGAACGTGAACCCACTTGAAAGAGTATTAACTACTCTATGCTTATGAGATTTTCTTTTTAGGCGAGGCAACCCTTGGTTGACCTCACAGATTGCAAGGACCTTGTCAACTTACAATCCTTATTTTTTATTTTTTACACCTACAGCACCTGGTCTTCCTAGGTGGTCTCCCATCCAAGTACTAACCAGACCCGACTCTGCTTAGCTTCTGAGATCAGACAGGATAGGGCTTGTTCAGGGTAGCATGGCCATAGATATTATGAGATATTATTAATGGTAATGGCTGACCTCTATTGAACTTCAACCACGTGTCCTGCTCTGTACTGACCTCTGAAGATGAAGCTTTCAGTTCAGCCTCACAAAAACTGCCTGAGGACAGTAGTAATATCAATTGTCCCTTATAAGCGCAGAAACTGAGCAGTAGAGAAATTAAGCGCCTCACCGGAGGCTACACATCTTGTTAGTCAGGCAGAAGTGGAATTTGAACCCCAAGGCTATGGTCTTACCCCTGAATTATGCTGCCTCTAAAACACAATATTGAACAGTGGGAACTGATGAGGTTATTATCTCAGATGACAGTCTAAAAACCACTGTACCATGAGAACAAAGACATGAAGTGTTTTCAACTTTTTTTTCCAATACGCAAAACAGGAAGAAAAATTTAAAAAGAGAAGTTCCCTGGAGATTAATGGCTGAATGTCTCAGAACACACAAACCAACTTGCGTGTATTATGAAGAATGGTGACCAACTTATTTCCTCTGTGATTCTGCTTCTTTTGGGTACGAACTCAATAACCAGTGCACACAAGACAGTGAGATTTCCCAGGTTCTTATCTACTGAGACTCATTCTATCTCTAACTTTTTCAAACCATCAGGAGGAATCACAACTGAAGAAAGGTCACGTCTGAAGAGCAGAAACTTACAGAACTGACCCTTATTTACAACTTCTTTCTTAAAGGTTGGAGGTATAAAGATGTTTTGGACATTCCGATCCCTTTGGCAACAGAAACATAAAGCTTCCCAAACAATTCTAAACAAATGTGCTCTCATTTGGATTTCTCTTGAAAAATCCCCCAACTCCTGGGCTTTGAGCTAATGTTTATAGTTTGCTTACTTTGTACTGGGAACTGTTCTAAGAGCTTTTCAAATATGAAGTCAAATATTAACCTTCCCCATAACCATTTTTGTCAGGTGATATTATTATTCTAGGTCATGGTTTAGAATAATTGGATGATCATTTAGGCGAGGAAGCTGCTCTCCTAAGATCATGCAGATAATATCAGGTAGGACTGGATTTCAGTCTGAGGCAGTGGGTCCCACACTCTGCTCTTAACTACTATCGTCGTGAGCCTGCAAATAAACTATCTCTGAGGGATCTTTTTTAAAAAATGTGTCCCTTATATGATTTAAAAATATACATTTTAAGTAAAATCTGGAGGCTACATTGGCAAAACTTTGGTCTTAAAAAAAAAAAAAAAAAGGGCATTTTCACAGCTTTGGAGAGTCCCTGTGATTAAAGACCATGTGAACTAAATCATTGCACCCACATTTTCAGTCTTATTCGATAGCAGTGGTTTTCAGTGGGTGGGGGTGGGGAGGTGATTTTGCTCCCAGGGGATGTTTGGCAGCCAAAAATACATGGAGACATTTTTAATTGCCACGATGGGGGATTTTGGTGTGGAGGGTTCCTACCAGCATCTAGTGGGTAGAGGCCAGGAACTGCCTAACATCCCACAATGCACAGGTCGGCCTGGGCATGAGGAACCATCTGACTTCAAATGCCAGCAGAGCTGAGGCTGAAAAACCCTATTCTATGTGAGTAAGAGTAGATAGCATTTACTGAGTACTAGTTAAGGGTACACGCCATGATCACTGACAGGAGGAGAGGGTGCTACATGCTAGACATGACAGACAAGTGGACAGATAGTTACAAAACCACAAGGAGTATGCTGGAATAAAAACCATGCCAGGTACCTAAAGGTACACGGGAGGAACAAGTGCCAATAGCCTTCATAGTGACACCAGGGCTGAGCCATAGAGACTGGTGAATTCACTGGTAGATAAGAAACTGCAGGCAGAGAAAGAGCAGCGTGGGGCTCGGGTTTTGTTTATTTTGCTGTGGACTCCGGGACATCTGTTTTATCTCTGGCGTTCTGCTTTCTGTCTCGACCTCTAAAGCAGTCTCTTTCTCACTCTTAAGGCAGACCAGAGGAAATTTCTTGAAAACCCAATTGTAAGCTGACCTGGAATTGTGAACTTGTCAATGTAGAAAAGTTCTATGCAGGGTAGAAAGAAAGACTCAGTAGAATATGATCAAAAGTGAATGAACTGTTATACACATTCAATCCTAGATTAGGATATTCTGATCGCATAAAGTGGTGGATGATGTAAGATGTAAAAGCCCTGATTTATCTGGGACCATTAAAAGCATTAAGGGAGTAAAATAGAGCATCGAGGTAGAGTTAAATGGTAATAACAGGAGAAGCGTTTGCATTCTTCCGGTCAGTTTTGAGAGCAAATGGATGAAAAGATTATTAAATCCTCTGATGCTAACCATTTTCCATTATTCAGTTTGTTCTTCACCCTTTAAAGGGAAGAGGTTAAGCTGAAAGGGTTTAGAGGCAAAGCTCCACATGGACAGGCATGTGGCTAACCCGCCTGAGTGTCACCACGATGACCTGCTTTTGTTATTGGAAATAGTG
This sequence comes from Eidolon dupreanum, assembly GCA_028627145.1. NCBI lineage: Eukaryota > Metazoa > Chordata > Mammalia > Chiroptera > Pteropodidae > Eidolon > Eidolon dupreanum. Next base: position 3,422,203 of record CM053505.1, on the reverse strand, counting down.
TTCTCTTCTTCAGAAGTGTACATTTTTAGGCAGAAGTCTTGGGATTCCAAGTTTTCTCTGAAGCCTCACTTTTTGCAAAAATACAGGTCGTTTGCCACATGGGTCTCTCTCAAACCGAGGTGATCTTTGGAACCTTCCTTCCCAAAGTTTACTTGCAAACTTTGCAAACTTTTAACTGCAAGCTCAGGAGTGTATATCTTTGGAGAAAGCGAGAGCTTGTTGGAATTTGTCATTTCAGTGAAACCTGGTGGTCCCTTGGGTTTAGTGCTCTGTTGAGGATTGGGATGCAGGGGTTTGGTGAAGAGGCTGAGAGGAAACACCACCACCCATTCTTCACATTGCCCCCACTACTGGGAGTTTTGCAGTTTTGGTCAATGTTATTTATGTTCAGTTTGTGTAGACAAATTGGCTTGTGCAAATAGATTGCTGATGAGTTGGCTTTGCATTTAAGCAGCAATTCTGAATGGAAAACAGCTTCTTCTTGGTGGACAGGGAACCACGTGCTTGAGAGCCTTTCTGCCTTCTCCTGGGATTAGATCTCGATCTCTCAGAGAAAAATAATGGACTCCTGAGACTTACGTGGCCGCTACAAATAACGTATCTCCAAAACAGTTTCAAGACAAGGGAAACTGGTTGAGAACATTACATTATATAAACTCAAATTTATACCCTACTTTTAATTAAGGGAAACTTTGCTTCCAAGTACAAGTGAAAGGCTTTGAAATGAGACCAGAGAGATTGGAAAGTTTTTGCATTTGCTGGAAGTGAGGCAACATGAAAATCAACCATATAAACATGTTGGGGGTCTCCTCTGAATGGCCGCCAGGGAACTGCTCTCCCAGGCTGGAAAAGACTGTTATGACTCCAGAATAATCCAGCCTCCCCATGCATCCCAGCCTCCCAGGCCAAGGTGTTCCTTTAATGTCTAAATAATATGCTTGAGACTCAGTCACGCATGCTGCAGCAACTCTTACACACATCTTAAAATTTCTGAGAACTCTCAGTGGGTGATGTTCCACTTCCTGGAGACTGCATTCTCTCCCTGCTCACAACTCCAGCCCCAGGCTCAGGCCCTCATTCTAGGTCACTTTTAAGTTTCTTGAAAACTTTTTGACGTGACCAACCACCATTCCCTCACACAGAGACCTTTATCCTATCTCCTCATTTTCTCTGAATCAGACAGCTCCCAAATTCTTGGCTTTGGAACTATGAGAGAAAGAGACGGGAATGACTCAGAGCTGTTACTATACAGGCGAGCTACCTCATCGCTTCATCTCCTCCATACACAAGGCCCCTTTTCCTCAACGAGGGATGGATTTATCTGGTGCTGGACCTCTAGCCACATAAAGTTCTGGGCCAAAATTTTGAAACGACAGGTTTTCTTTAAGGGTTTTATTTGTTCCCTGGTCCTGATCACATCCTTAGAGAAAAGAAAGGCCACCAAAAAAAAGCTGTCCACCTTTTATCAGGTGAATCCTCAGGGATCAACAATTAGACACTTAAATAAATCAAAGCTTTTCTCAGTAACCAGTAAAATCCAATAGAGTGTCAATTTCTGAAGGAGAGGGATTTCAGTCTGATCTGTTTAAGTTTGTGTCCCCAGCACCTTGAGACGTGACTGGTGTAGAGTTGTGCTCAAAAATATGTTGAGTGACTGACTGACTGAATGAATGAATGGCCAATGAGTAGACTTCAAATTCATTTGTTTGTGGATCATTAATTGAGCTCCTAGTCTGTGTCAGGAACTGAGGTGTGGACTTCACAGAAACGAAACATACCTGACAGTTGTCCCTGATGAGCTCTCGTTGAATAGGGAAGGTAAGACACATATACAAACTGCTTTAGTAAAAGAGAGACCTTGGACGTGGCTGACAGAAACATAGACAAACCCTGGCAAATCGAGATGGAGCAGATGGGATAGGTCAGATCAGAAATCTATGGAGTAATTAGAATCCCTCTCACTAGATATGGATTTCCTTTCAGTTATAAAAATAATACTAATAATCCCTTGAAGGTGTCTTTTCTAAGCCGTAAGCATTTGTACAAATGCTATATCCTTTGACAGATTCAGTGGGTTTTTAATGGGTATCCATATTTTAACTATCGTTTTTTGCATTGGAGTTTCAAAAATTAGCTGTTCTTTAGTTCACCAAATACCTTTCCCTAAAGCAAAAGGCAAAAAGACAAGTTCATAAGAAACATCTTAAATACGTCTAAACTTCCATCCAGGGAGAAGTAGTTTCTATGAAATCATAACCTCCCTTTTCTCAAAGAAAGGAAATTGTTCTGGTTCATCATGTGACAAGATGGGTACTCCCCCTCATTGACTTACTGAGCTCATGTTAACCAGCAAAGCGCCATAATTCACAGAAGGGAGGTAGTGACTGCTGCCGCCAGACAACAGGGGGTCAGCAGAACCCGCTGTGGTCCCGCCGGCCTCTGGGAATAATTAGCAGAACAATGGCCTTTGAAACCCACACAGTTTCCTTCCTGCCGCAGTTGTGCTCCAAACTGCAATTGCAGCCCATCTCTTGCAGAGGGTGAAGGGAGAGGCCTCCAGATACATTCTCAGGAAACTAGCAGCAAGTAAAAGGGCAGAACTCTTAAAAGTGGAAATCGATGTAAGGAATTCTGGCAAGTTTTTGTGACAAAGCCTGGCTGACAGGCGGCCAGGTTTTCTCTCAATCAGACATCGCTTTGTACCCGTGCTGCAGAGTGGCTTCAAGGACTGGACTAGCCAGCTCTCTCCATATTATATAGAGTTTTCTAAATAGAACTTAGTTCCTTTTAATATGATTATGGTAGCATGAGTTTTTTTTTTTAATAGACATTTTAAGGAAACACAGACATGTTTAAAAGAGAAAAATCTAAATCAGCTACAAATTAAAGCCCCATTGTAACCTCCGCTAACTTTGTGTCTTTTCCTCCAACCTTATTTCTGAGTGTGATTTTTTTTTTCTTTTTACACAGCTCAAATCATTTCGTATGTACTGCTTCTTATCTTTTTCTTTCCTCACTTAGTAACACTTCATCGCTGTTTGAGGAGTCTGATGACATATGAGGGAAAGGAGGAGACGGTTAACCAGAGACTGGTGGAGTCCAAGGGTGACCACTGCCTGGAATCTCAGTTTCCAAGAAAGCCCAACTTCAGGACGCACAGATGAACGGATTTGTGTCAGAGAAGTTTCAGCCGTGAACACTCACCAGCCAGGCCCTAGGTCCTCCTCCACTGGCTTTAGAATCCGAGTTGCTTCGGTAGAAGTCAGATCACTGCCAGGTCCTTCTCCCCTGAATTTCAAGTACAATTTAGAGTTAGGCCTTCCCAGCAGCATAAGAGGTTTGCTCGGAAGAATGAATCAAGACACACTTGGCCTATTTATAACTTTCCAGACTTTCCACAAGGACACGTGCAAACATTTTCTCAAGTGGTGGAGATGTCAGAAAGTTTATTTTTAAAGAGCTTTAGCTCGCTATTCTGACTTTGTTCCCATCGTATTGTTTAGAATTAATGGAAAATATGGGGTATCGACCAAATCTACTCAAACATAGCCATGCATAAATAAGCAAATCCTTTTTATGTTTAATAACAGAAAATAGATGATTCATCAAATTGTTTTAAATGTTATAAATGTTTAGGTCACTGAGAGCTTCAAAGGACTCCAAAAGTCTACCCTCTCCACTTTTTTTTTTTTTTGCCTCTCCACTTTTACTACTTTATTGAATATGGCTTTAGGGACATTTATTCCTGTAGGGCTTTTTGCCCTATATAATGCAACAATCACAATGGTGATGTTGGGATATATAATGATTTATTATGAGAAAATATTTTATCAAAGGATTACTTTGTTAGAAAGCGGTGGGGATGCAACAAAGCCGTGAGAACACGGAAGTAGGTCATTAGTACATTTCTTGTAAATAATGGAGTTAACACAGTTGAATGTCTACCATTTTCCAGGCAATGTTCTAAATTTTAATTTGTTTAAGCTCCACAATGCTGTAACTCTTATTAGTATACACAGTTTAAAGATGGTGAAACCGAGGCACAGGAAGGTTAAGTAACTCAGCCACAGTCACAAATAGAAAGAGACAGAGTTGGAACACAAGACCAAGCAGTCCAGTTCTATAATCTCTGCTCCTAACCACTATGCCTTGCTTGAAAAAGGGTCTGTCTCCCTTATTCATCCAGCAAATGCTCAGGAAGCATTTATTAAGCACTTATTATGTGCCAAACCCTGGAACACAGTGGTCAATATAATGATACTGGCCCCCAAGGAGTTCATTCCAGTAGGAGAGACAGATAAATAAAAGAGCAATTATAATACCACTTCACCGTCAAACAGAATCAATTTCAAGCAATTCCAAGCAGATCAGAATCAATATCATTTTTAAAACTTGAGGAATAAATTACACATGCAAAGATATATTGTCAGTTGTCCATGGGGTATACCTGACTACCTGTCCATCATGAATTAATGAGCCCAGAAGACAAGCTAGGTGAGTGCGCTGGGGTCTTTTCTACTGCAGGAAGGATTATGTGAAAACACCCTAGAATGCATCATGGAGGTTAAGACAGTGGAGGAAGAAGGTATTATAGAATCTCCCTCCCATAAAACTCAACAAAATCATGGCTATAGATGAGCCTGCCCCTGTCATTTCTAACTTAAGCATTTAAAAAAAAAAAAAAGAAAAAAAAAGCCCTCAGGCTCTGATTTGTAAAGGGAAATCAAGGATGTGGACAGTTGTTATAAGAAATTACAAACATGGTCTATTTCTCACCATCACCAAACACCTCCTTTCACTCATCTATCCCTACAAAAGTGAGTCCTTCTGCTCTGGGTATGCAACTTGGCTCCTCCTGATATAGGTTACACCCCAAATTGCTGCTGATGCCAAATTGTCAATTGTCGTTTTACGATGTCTCCTTGAAATAGGCCATGTAATTATATAATCACATCGCAGCTAATCTGGTTTATTTAGAGGCCTTTGGACAGGGCTCTTTGGCTGATCACTCTCCTGGATGATCTGTCTCCTAGGAGACTTCTCATACTCATTTGTAATAAATACAGAGGGGGTCAGCTCCTCCACCCCATCCTTTGTAGATTGTTTTACTTAAGGAAAGTCTGGGGAAAGGGTGTGCTTGGCCGGATTTCTTTAAAGACGTCACAAGTCACAAGTAAGCGATTGCTAAAGGTTGTTGAGAGCCAGCAGATGGAGCAGATAAGAAGGCCCCATCAGCTTTTTGGGCAGTTGTGATTCCATCCTGAATTGAAAACCTGGTTATCTTATCTTAGAAAAAATCCAGGCCCTCCTCTCCCTGCACATACTGGAAATGGCAGGGCAGGGCTTAGGCTTATCAGTAACACATTTATTTTTCCTTGAGCCCGTGAAGCCTGATCTCTGCTACAACCAAAACATGATGAAAAGGCTTAGCGTGGATCGCAGAAGTATTCTGTGTTCTTTAAAGTTCATCTCTTGAGACTACATTCTGCTCTTGAATGTGCCAGGTCCTTCCAAACACGGGACATTGCTCAGATCTACCTGAAGCCATAAGAACAGAAACCTCCCCACTTTTTCTTGGAGAGCAGAAGGAATATGTTTGCTATTTGTCCTTATTTGGGCTGTTTTCTGCAATAGCTGTTTTTGAGTTTGTTTCTCAGGCCAACAAATAGTAGACAGAGAAAATTCATTTGTAGAAACTCTGGCTTGGGGCTGTTGCCTGTGTTTTTTTAAAAAAATTGAATTATTCTATTACCATTCTGTTTGGTAGCCACCCACATTCCGCATGCTTCCACCTTGAGTGACAGACATATCTTTTTAATTGCCATTTTAGAATTTGTTATAGAACTTGATGTTTAGGGTACAGGATGGGAAGAAGATAGAAACTGTCAATTCTTGAAAGGGTCTTCTACACAATTTATGGGGCTTAGTGCAAAATGACAATGTGGGACCCCTTCTTCAAAAATTAAGATTTTCAAGAAAAAGAATAGCATTAAACCAAGCACAGGGTCCTTCTAAGTGTGGGGCCCCGTGTGACTAAACAAATCACATGTCTATGAGGCTAGTTCTGATTCTGGATTATTCATAGGCAACTTGAAGGTTATCCAGGCTCTGTGTTTTCTCTCACACACTTTCCTGCTTGCTGGCTTGGGACAAAGTTGTGGATTGGGAAAATAAGTAATATAAAATGAAATTCATTGATTTGGCTAAAGGGATTTGTTCAGGGACAGGTGGAGATACTAAATAGTGAGAGACTTCTCTACTGCCTGATTATTTCACTTGTCCATATTGTGAAATAATGTGATGGAATGGAAGAATGGTAAAACCACTAAGATGAAATACAAATCCTCAAAACTTTAAATATAGAATTACCATATGACCCATCAATTTCACCCTTAGGTGCATACGCAGATTTGAAAAAGGGTTCAAACAGTTACTTCTACAGCAATGCTCATAGCAGCACTCTTCATAATAACCAAAAGGTGAAAAAGACCCATGTCCATCAATGAATAAATGGATAAGCAAATATGGTGTATGCATATGATGGAATATTATTCAGCCATAAAAAGGAGTGAAGTATTGATAGATGCTACAACATGGATAAGCCTCAAAACCATTATGGTAAGTGAAAGAAGCCAGTCATAAAGGTCACCAATTGTGTGATTCTATTTATATGAAATTTCTGGAATAAGTGAATACAGCAAGACAGAAAGCAAATCGATGTTTCCAGGGACTGGGAGTATGGTGGAATGGGAAGTAAATGTTAAAGTAGTAAGGGTTTCCTTCTGGGATTTTGGAAACTAGGTCGATGTGATGTTTGCACAACATTGTGAATGTATTAAATGCCACTGGATTGCTCATTTTTAAATTTTATACTATACAAATTTTACCTCAATTTTTCATTCTACCAGAGGAAGCCAAGGGAGCAATTCCCCTCAGTGTAGATTTGAAGAGGGAGAAGGCCCAGAGCTTTCAAGCTGTTGTCCCCAGCTACCCCATCAGCATGTCTGAAATCATGACCATTAGAATCACTCCAGAAAAACCCTGCTTCACTGCGAATATGTTACCAAGAAAGTGTGACACATCTGTACCCTGATGCCCACTGAACGTTTCATTGTCAATGACTTTGTAAAGCCATCAAAAAGGGCTCATCTGGAACAGAAAAAGAGGGTTGAGGGAACGAAGTCCAAGGGCTAAAAGTTGGGGGTCTTGGCTTCCTGGTCTCTGCTTGGTTACCTTGGAAGTGTCACCTCTGGTCTCTAGATCCCAGTATGCTTACCTGCAAAATGATGGAGCTGGAGTGGATGTGCCCTACAGTGTGCTTTACAGCTCCTGACTGTGTTCATCAGATAGGAGTGCAGAAGGGACCTGTAGAGGCCCAAGGATGGGGAGAGGAACCGGGATGCAGGACCAGTTCAGAAATAAGAAGTGAAGCAGGAAGACTTAGGAGATTCACACCTGGGGCCCATAAGGAAAGAGGAGTTGAGAAAAGACAAAAGAATCGGGGGCCTGAGAGCAAACTTAGCCCATTTCATGATTTGGTCTATATAGGAAAGACTTATTTTCTAAGTTCTACAAAACACGGTCTATTTACAAGAGGTGTGAGGCATGAAGTAAGAAGATGAAGTAATAAGATCAAATATATAAACTATCCATCATAATGTAGGAATATTTTTATTGGTATTACAGAAATTCAAAAATGAAAAGGCAACTAAGTCAGTTGAAGAAACAGACATCGGTAGCATTGACCTTAGCCACACAATGTGTCATCTGTGGACCAACAACACAGCAGCCCCTGGGAGCTGGTGAGAAATACAGAGTCTCAGGCCCCACCCAGACCTATGGAATCAGAATCTGCATCTTAACAAGCTCTCCGGGTAATAGAAATGCACATGAAAGTGTGAGCAGCACCGTCTACACCACATATCTGAGGATGTTAGCACAGCATACCATATTTACTCTCATATGCTCAGCCCTTAGTGCATCCTCATGCAGAATTTACGTCGGTTGAAAAGGACCTGGTATCCGTGACCAGAGAGGAATCTGAAACGGTATGCATGCGTTGGGGAAGCTGTGAAGTCAGCCACACGCGTGAATCTGTGTAAATGGAGATCAGATGTTCCAACTTTGAGCAAATGGGATCTCCTGGGCCATGTTAGCTGCTCTTAGCAAGGCTTCGCAACCTAAGGAATCTTCTAGAACAGGGGTCAGCAAACTCTTTTTTCTGTAAAGGTCCAGTTAGTAAACATCTTTGGCTTTGTGGGCGCAGTCTGTCTTTGTCACAACTACTCAACTCTGCCATTGTAATGTGATTGCAGCCAGAGACAATATGGAAATGATTGTGCCTGGCAGTGCTACAAGATAACTTTATTTGTGGACCCCGAGATTTGAATTTCCTATAATTTTCATATGTCATGAATTATTCATCATCTTCTGATTTTTTTTCCAGTCAATCAAAAATATAAAAACCGTTCTCAGTTCAGAGGCCATAAAAAAACAGGTAGTGGGCCGAATATGGGCCGTAGGCTGGGGTTTGCTGAGCCCTGTCCTACCAGGACGGCAGTCAGCCTAGGGAGAAATTACAGGGAAAAGAAGTATGGCATACTTCCTACTCAAATTTGGAGTGGAAGATGAGGGGGAAAGAAGCACAGCATATTGTATTAAACTCCTCTTTCAGGTTTTGGACTGTGATGGGGAAACGTGGTATGTGGGCTCTGATTACAGACACAGCAGAAGAGAACCAGCCACACTGTGGAATGCTTTGCAAAGTTCTGAGACTCTAAAGAGTTTATGTAAACGGGCAAGATTATAGATGCGAACAGCGATGTAAATACCCCAAATTCTTTTTCTTTTGAAGATACCATGTAAATTCAACTAATCTCAAGGAGACTTGGTATTTCGTCATCTATTAAAATTATGTGCCTAAAGAGCTTATCGGGCACTCCACGATACTCTAGCTGCCGACCCACTTGCCGCAAGAACTTCTAAATCCTGCTGACAGACACTAAAAGCCAGCACTGCTGGGATGCTATTTTTCCTCAGTTAATTTCTTGATTTGCACCTCATTACAACCTGGCGATAAATTCAGAAGCTTATAAATAACTTTCCGTAAACTTAAACTCTTTGTGTTTAGAGTTATTAGGGCTATTTGTGGTATAAGAAATCCATAGAAAGATAAAGAGATACCATCTCTGAAATCCTCCATCAGGAAAAGGAGTCTAAAATATGATGGATGTGAAGTTAATTGGCTTCTCTTACCTGGCTATGGACATTCCTTGGATAACTTGTTTCAGAATGCAAATCACAGGGGACACTTATTCCAAGGCTATGTCATCCTTAAGGCTGCTTAAGATGTGGGCAACTTTCTTATATTATCTAAGACTTTTTTTTCTCAATTATATGAAGATTTGAAGTATAAACTGTCACAGAATGTATGGAAAGTAATTTTACAATAAGAGGTCAGGAGTTTACAATATTCAAATTATTGGATATCATTATTCTATCCTTGGAATCTATTTTCTAGAGAGAATCTGAAATATAGGAAGAGACCATGTAAGCCCAGATGTTTATCATAGCATTAACCCATATTAGCAAAACACTGGAAGCAATCTAAATGTAGAACAATTGAAATGATACAACTAAATTAGAATATTATCATGGTAGATTATTAGACCGTCATTGAAGTGTTTAGTAAGTAAATTACTTCAATTTGTAAGGTGATCACACAAGGTACTAAAATTTGAATGTAAATCTTCTAAATTATCAGATGAAAAACTCACATGTACATATGTTTAAAAGTCAGAAAAGATAACTTAAAATAAAATTACAGAATGAAGACCAAACATAGGTAAATGTATAATAGAGGTAAATGAAGTAAACACGATTTTATTTTTTTAAAGAAACCTCTCAGATGGAATTAAAGGAACAACTTCTAACTCTGTCATATATAGAAGACGCATTTAAACTAATCATTCTGAAAGCAAAAGATAAGCAAATAAATGGAGTAAATGCAGAGGAGAAGGAAGGAAGAAAGAAAGGGGAAAAAAAGACTTATGGTATTAAGTACTTTCACAATGTCGCCTAACCATCAGCCATTATCCATTTCCAGAACTATTTCATCATCCAACTGCCTGGGCCCTGAGTCCACATTGCATGATGTGTACACATCCTTTCGCTGTTTTCCTGCACGGCTGTGTTTTTGTTTGCCTGAGATATTCCCTTCCTCCCTCGGGCTGAGAAAATGCATCTCTTCTCATTCATGAGCATTAGTCCCAATAACTTCTTTACAGTTTGAACCAAGAGGCCAAAACCATTCCTAGTAAACTGTGTTGACATGCAATGAGCCCGTGTTTGACGTCCAGGTAAGCTTTGGCCCACCGCATCATGACTTATAGACAGGCTTCTACTCACTCTTTCTCTTAAATGCAATTAAATATGAATCTGTATGTGATATAAATATGCTACTGAACATTGATAAAGGAGTTTAATTTTCCCTTGTGTCCTATAGTTGTTAATTCCTGAAAGCAACAGAATATGTTCGGTTTAAAAGTCAAAAGCTTACATTATTATTAATGTGATAACGCACTCCTTTTGTTGTATTCGTGAATAAGTATTTTGATGTCCTCTTTTTCCTAGCATGCATAATAAATCAAAAGAAAATAACTGCGTGCTAATTTTAACTCTAAATTTTTCAGTTAATGATTTCTATCTGGTTTTATTAGCTATACCGGCAGTCTATTTCTGCCCTAACAATTCAATAAGAAAGAGCTATATAAAATACAAGATGGATTATGTAACTACTGGGTTTTATTAGCCTTCAAAGATTTCTCATTGTCCTTGGAACATAATCCCAAAGTGCCTATAATTACCCATTTCATCCGAAGACCCTCTCACCTAGGCTTGGAGATCCCCTGTCCCTCCCTAGTAGAGTCTCACAGGCCTCCTCTTTCATTCCCAGAGGACACATGGCCTTTCATGCCTCGGGTCTATGTTTCTATTCCCTCAACTCACTCCATCACTTTTCTTCAGCTTTATTGAGATAGCATTGACATAGAGTGTTGTGTGAGTCTAAGGTGTAAACATGATGATCTGATACACATACATATATATTGCAAAAATGATCACCACGATAAGGTTAGCACCGCCATCACCTCCCATGATTTTTTTGTGTGGTGGTGAGAACATTTAATATCTACTCTCTTTACTAATTTACGATATATAACACAGTATTATTAACTACAGTCACCATGCTGTACATTACATCTCCAGAAATTATTCATCTTATAAAGTCTGTCCCCTTTGACCAACACCTCCCCATGTTTCTCATTCCCTCAGCCCCCATCATTCTACTCTCTGTTTCTATGAGTTTGGCTTTTTTAGATTTCACGTATAAGTGAGATCAGATGGTATTTGTCTTTCTCTGACTTAGTTTACTTAGCGTAATGCCCTCAATTAAGCTATAATTCACAAACCATACAATTCATTCTTTTAAAGTGTACAATTCAGTGATTGTTAGCATATTCGCAGCGATGTACAACCATCACGACAATCAACTTTAGGATATATTCATTGCCCCAAAAGGAAACTCGATATGAATTAGTAGTTACCCCTCATTCATCCAGGACCCCAGGTCTTGGCAACCACTAGTCTACTCTCTGTCTCTATGGGTTTGCCCATTTTGGACATTTCAAATAAATAGAATCCTACAATACATGGCCTTCTGTGACCGGCTTCTTTCACTGAACATGATATTTTCAAGATACATCCATGTTCAGCCATGTAGCATCAGAACTTCATTTTTATGGTTGATCACCTTCCATTGCATAAATAAACCACATTTTTTTATTCATTGATAGATATTTGGGCCATTTCCATTTCTTGGCTATTATCAACAAGGCTGCTACTGATATTTACAAGTTTTAGTACAGACAGATCTTTTCATTTCTCTTGGGCAGATACTTAGGAGAAGACTCGCTGGTCATGTGTTAACTCTATGCTTAATATGTTCAGGAACTGTCAAACTGCTTTCCATAGTGGCTGTGCCCTTTACATTCCCACCAGCAGTGTGTGAGGATTCCATTTTCTCCCCATCCTCATCGTTATTTGTTATTGTCTATCTTTTTGATTCTAGTGACCCTCTAGGTGTGAAGTAACACCTTCTGTGGTTTTGATTTGCATTCTCTAATATCTCGTTATGTTGAGCATCTTTACATGTGGATATTAGTCATTGGAACAGCTTCTTTGAAGAAAGGGCTATTCAGATTCTCATCACTTTTTATAATGTATCTATTATCTACCTATTCACTTGTTTACTAGTGATCACCGCCCCCCACCCATCTCACCTACACCTGCCATGTGAGTTGTGCTATTTTAATATGCAGACATACAAAAATCCTGTGTCCAAGGTGAGGAGCAATGCTGTGACCCCAGCAGAGAAGTAGACTCCTAGCTCTGCTCAAGTCTCCTCCCTCCTCCCCACCCTGCGACTGTCATCTGCTGATCTGCTTGTGAGTAATCCTTTACTCTGCTTCCCACCACACCCCGTCGGAAATGAACACTCACTTCCTTGTCTCAAAGCTGATACTCTGATCACTAAGAGCTTCTCTTTTCAATAGGTCGAAGTTCAGCCTGCAGAATATTAATTCTGTATTTTGGTTGCCAGGGCTCCACTTTTTTACTGCGGGGTTGCTGTATCCTACTCCATAGATCCATGCAGTTGGTGGCGTGCCTCCTGCAGCATGACAAATGTGCCTGTGCATGGCCTGAAAACTCCCCCTTCCCTGGGGAACTACGCTGACTTTATGAACTTCCTTTGTTTTTACCATAAGAGCAAACCCCTTCTAATCTGATCTTACCCAAAAGAATGTTCTCCTAGGACTCTTACTGAAAAGTCATCCATTATCAAAGCTCCCCCTTCAGCCTCCATCCTCCACCACCAGGCTTGTGAGAAAGTAGAGCTTTAAATTAATCTTCACTGTTTAAAAGAGTGAACTGTTATAAATAACCTGAATAACCAAAGGGGATGAGGTGAGAAGTAATATGACCACATGTTAAGAACTTGGACTCTGAAGCCAGACCACCTGGGGTCGAATCCCAGATAGCAAGTTAATTAACCTCTCCTTAACTCAGTTTCCTTGTCTGTAAAACAGGAGTAATCATATTACCTGCCTCACAGGGATGGTGTTTCAGTGTCTAGAACAGCACCCAGCACCCAGCACATAGGAAGCATTACATGTGTTAGTTGTTAAGATTTATGAGCCTATGCCATTGAAATGGGTGATGAAGATGCACATTTCTTGGCATGCAAGGAGCTTCAAAATGCAGCATAAGTCAAAGAAGCAGGTGTTGGGACAACAGCCATTTGAAATATACATACATCATGAATATGTATGGATCCACAGAAGAAAATACATTGATAGACTACTTACTGAGTAGAACTTTAATTGATTTTGTTTATTGATTTTTTTCTTATTTTCTAATGTTCCAACATTAATTATACATAACTCGAGTAATATTTTAGAAGAAAATAAATCTTTGCTTACCTCCTGGAATCCTGTGGCATCCTGGTTTTAGGTCCCCTTTGTATAGAAGTTACATAAATACTCATATTCTTAGGATTGTTTTGCTTGCGTGCTTGCTTGCTTGCGGGGTGGGCTAAATTTAGAGAGACTGGTTGACTACTTCGGGCTCAGTCTTTTAACAAATTTATGTTTCCTTAAGTATCTACTCTCATGAAAGCTTAAAGAGAGGCAGTTCAGCTCAAGCAAATAGTAGGAGCCACATCTCTTGTATCCAGTTCTGGCTTATTCCTACTTCACCATCTTTGATTAACAATAATTGATCACTTATGTTTGCTAGAGCCTGAGGCACCCCAGTTAGGCTAGAAAGTGCATTAACTAATTGTGATTTAAAGAAACAGTTCACCACAGTGTTAAAACAATAGTTTTAAATCATTTCAGCTGAGAGGTACCAACAAGTTTGAATAATAACATTTGATTAATTAACACAGAAAATCAGGTCCGTCCCAATTGGCTCATCTGTAGACAAAACTTAAATCGTGCTGGTTGTAATTATGAAATGTCAGAATAATTTGTCCAATTCAGGAGAAACCTCAGACTGACTGGTTGTTTGGTATTACACAGTCCAAACATCTGGATGCCTGCATTTAATGGAGTTGGGTGTTTTGTTGCTACTGTTTCCTTTTTCTGTAAAAAATGGTAAGGATTCATAGTCCAAAATCCTTCACGGATTTATTTGAAAATATGTAGGATAAGTCATGCCTTTGTCCAAAAAAAAAATCTTATTGTAAGACCAAAGGTATTTCCCACACCCTTGGGAAAAAGTTCAGGATGATGACCTGTAAGGAGAGGGGATCTGAAAAAAAATGGACCAGAACCTACCATAGCACTATAGCTGGCAGGAGAAAATGTGATTATTCAGGATCGAAGTTAATAATTTATTGACATTTATTAATGTCCCATTATTTATTGATTTCTCAGCTACTTATTCCCTCTAGTATCTAGTCAAATAAAGTGTCATACTCAAAAGGCACTTTTAAAAGACATCTGCCCAAATTAAGATATGCCTATAATAGCAGAGAGAGATGGATGAAGGAATAGGCGAAGGGTCAGTAAAAATGTCCCTAAATTTGTGCATCTTTGGTGTTTCTTCTTCCTTTTTTGTCTAAATGTGTGAGAATATCTCCCTCCTCTGACTTATCTCATGCCATTTTGTTTAGGAATGGACGTAGACTTTGCATCCTGATCACAGCAGATGTGGCACATTATCAGCGGCCTTAGAGTTTCGAGGTTGCTCAAAATGTCATCTCAAAGCCATATATATCAGAATAATCTGGGTGCTTGTTGAATATTACAACAACCTGTACCTTATCTCACACCTGCTAAATAAAGGTTTCTGGGAGTGGAGCTTGGAAATGTGCATGTTAATCAAACTTTCCAGATTATTCTATGTGCACTACAGTTAGAGTGAAGTGTCCATTGTTTAGGCCAATATTTTTCTTTCAGGAGACTGCCCTTAACCTACAGCCAGAGTATTATGATTGGACCAAACCCAGTGGCACCTCCTAGCTCCTTAACCTGCTGTGCAAGATGGCAGAGGGGTCAGGAGTCGGGCAAGAATCGATGCCAAGTCTCGAAAAATGAGAGTGTACTACAGAACACTGGTAAGAAATGAAAAGGCAAGATAAGACTGGGAGAAAATATTTACAAATCATATATCTGATAAAGGACTCATATCTAGAAATATCTAAAGAACTCTCACATTCCAGCAATAAAAACAAACAACTCAATTTAAAAATGACGAAAAGATTTGATCACATATTTCTCTAAAGAAGAGATGTAGATAGCAAAAAAGCACATGAATAGATGTTCAACATCATTAGTCATTAGGGAAATATGAACTAAACCCACAATGAGATGCCACTACGAACCCATAAAAATGTCTACAGTTTTTTTTTTTCAACTGACAATACTGCCAAGGATGCAAAGCAATTGGAACTACATTACTGGTGGGAATGTGAAATGGCACTGACACTTTAGAAAACTGGCAGTTTCTTATATGTTGAGCATTCAGTTAGCATACAACTCAGCATTCTCCACTCCTAGGATTTATTCATGCAACAGACTGAATGTTTGTATCCTCCCACAATTTATATGTTGAAAACCTAACCCTTATGTGATGGTATTTGAAGGTGCTACCTGTGGGAGGTGTTTAGGTCATGAGACTGAAGCCCTCAAGATGGGATTAGTGCCCTTCTAAAAGAGACCTCAGAGAGACCGCTTGCCTTCTTTCTGCCACGGGAGGACACGATGAGAAGACAGCCATCTGCAACCGAGAAGAGGCTCTTCACCAGAACCCGACCAACTGGCACTCTGATCTCAAACTTCCAGCCTCCCAAACTGTGAGAGATAAATTTCTGTTGTTTATAAGCCACTCCGTCCACTCACTCCGTTATAGCTGTCCAAACTAAGATAATAGTGGAAATGGAAACACACGTCCACACAAATACCTGTACATGAAAGGTTATAGCAGCACTATTTATAGTCGCCCCAACTAGAAACAACTCAAACGCCCTATCAACAGGTGAATGTGTAAACAAACAGTGGTACATCCATGCAACGGAACGCTGCTCTTCATTAAAAGGAATAAATCACTGATACGTGCAACAACACAAATAAATTTCAAAAGCATTATGGTGAGTGAAAACGGTGAGAGACAAAAGGCTGTATATTGTATGATTCCATTTATATGACATTTCAAAAAAGGCCATAATATAGAAACACAAAACAGATCAGTGGTTGCCAGGAATTGGGGATGGGTGAGAAGGGACTGAGTTCAAAGGAACAATGGGAAACTTTTTGAGCTGATACAAACACCCTATACCTGGATCGTGATGGTAGTTACATAACTACATTCATTTCTCAAAACTCATAGAACTCTATATAAAAAGGATGAATTTTACTATAGGTAAATCATTAAACCTGACATGATCAACAATTAAAAAAAAAAAGTTTATAATAGTCTGTGGGCCCACGAAGGCATTTGCAGTAATATATTCACCATTTTCCAAATCAAGACTTACTTGCACTGGTGGAACTAAAATAAGAAGTGTTTCCATAAAAAAATATATTGGGGAAGGAACTCAATCCACAACTACTACAGAGGCTTCTGAGATTTGCAATGTGAGCTTCCAGTGACAGAGCTTTGACTTCTATAATAAAGAAAGTATCTACCAGAGTCCACTGCCATATTTTCCTAAGTAACCCTGTGTGCCCTTTAGAACAGTGGTCCTCAACCTTTGGGGCCCCAGGGACCGGTGCTCCTATGAGAATCTAACACCTGATGATCTGAAGCGGAGCTGAGGCGGTGACGCCAGCTCTGGGGAGCGGCTGCGAATACAGATGAAGCTTCGCTTGTTGGCCCACCTCTCACCTCCTGCTGTGCGGCCTGGTTCCTGACAGAACAAACAGGGACCCATACTCATTGGCAGCCTGGGAGTTGGAGACCCCTGCTTTAGATCAAGAGAAAGAGCTCTGAATCATGACAGATCCAATGAGTTGCATGCTTAAAACAACTCATGTGGAAGCTGAGCTTCTGGAAACCAATACAAAAAATATGGGGCCAGTTCTCACTGTGCTGTTTACCAGCCCCACTGAGAGAGCTAACTTCTCTTCTGAGAATATTTCCAGAACAGGTTTACTCAACAGTCTCTCTCAAAAATGGCCAAGAAGATGAAGTAACGGGGGTGATTTCTTTTCATCCAGAAAATGCCTATCTACATGGCAGGGGAGCAATAGAAAAATGTCAATGTTGAAAGAAAGCAAAGCAAAGCAAAGCAAAGCAAAGCAAAGCAAAGCAAAGCAAAGCAAAGCAAAGCAAAGAGAAAAGAAAAGAAAAGAAAAAGAAAAGAAAGAAAGGAAAAAGATGTCTAGTCACACCATTGTTTTAATTTCTTGGTGTCAAATACATAACCTGGATGATTAACCTTTCTTATTGGGTGAGTCAGTCTGATAGTTTGGTGCCACACACACAGCCAATTTTTTTCTGTGGCTGAGAAGGGACAAAGGACCATGGGACGATTTTAGGGAACCAAGTAAATTATGAGACATTTGACTGAGCCCAGAAGTGCCACCTCAGATTTTGTAAGAAAAAATCAAGGAATACATAATTGTACCAAGGTGCCATTTGGCGAAGCATAAGATGCACCTCATTGGTAAAAATCAAATTTTAAGTAGCAAAAGGGGTGGGATGTTAGTTAATCTGAAAATCAATGCTGTGCACCATTAGAAAAATTGCATGAAACACCTATTTGCGCAAAAGGAATTTAACTCATAATGAGCAATGGCTGTTGTAAAATACACCTTGTAGGAAGACAAGTCTGGGCATTTCTGTTTTTTCCTTTGGCATCCCAGCCTCAATTCTGTAGTGTCGTGACAACATGACAGGGTCTAAAATAGTTTCTCCTTCTCTTGTCACTTTTGCAAAGCCATTTAGGATTTCTAGAATTGAGTGACACTCAAGTAGGGAGCAGCTGGCCTCAGGAATGCACTTCTGAAGGGAGCTGGCAGCCAGGAAAGCAGGGCAGTGCTCACGGCCAGGCCTCCGGAGACCTGTGGATTTGGCAGGAATCAGACCTATTCAAATACTCAGAACAGACACCACAGAAGGATCTGATGGCCCTCATTCTGCATAGTCCGCATACTTTTCTCTGCCTGCAGCTGTCATTTCAATCCGGGGCTCATTACAAAGCAAATTTTCCACTTAAAATATTTTCTTTCTCAGGGATCCTGTCTGTGTGAGTACTATGTTCAACCCCAGTGACAGGGAAGAGCAGCCTTCCAGATACAGGGTGGTGTGAACGTGTAGAAAATGATAGGAGGACGTGTTTACGGGGACGTGTCTTCGTTCTAACACGCCTCGTGACCCTTAACTATCTCTACTGCCAATTAATTATCTATGCGTGAGGCACTCTATTTCTTTAAGAAATTACTACAGTGGATGAAATCGGGCAATTAAGTGCAGAAAGACTGTCGCTCCTTCATTTTTCTCTAAAAATCTGTTTTCTTGTATCTAAATCAAGAATAGTGATACTGATTTCTATACAGTTAAGCAGACACTTCCCCTGTGGCCCAGCCATTTTATTCCTAGGTACGTAACTAAGAGGGCCATAAAATACAACAATGCTCATAGCACTTTTACTCACAGTAGGTCCAAACTGGAATGGCGAAATGAATTGTGGCTTTTCCTTACAGGAGAATAATACACAGCAGTTTTTTAAAAAAGAAAAAACTACTGATCTGCACGACCATGTGGATAAATCTCAAAAATATTATGTGAAGAGAAAAAAGCCCGATGCAAGAGTATGTTCTGTACGATTCCATGTATATGATGCTCACAAACAAGAAAACTAGTTTCTGGGGTAGATGACAGAATAATGGTTCCCTGGGGTGAGGGGCGTGGTGGTTAACTGATTGGGAAAGGGAACAAGGGAACTTTCTGTGGTCACTGGACAGATGCTATATATCTCGATCTAGACAGCGGCTACTAGGAGGTATATCTAGGTAAACATTCATCAAGCTGGACACTTACGACATGTGTATTTTGCTGTATGTAAATTACATCCCGGTGAAAAACCAAGAACACTGGTGTCGTCCACGGCCACCTGTTGGAGGCCTGACACGATGCGTAGGGATTTCCGTTTCAGCCTTGGCTTTGAGCTGCTTGACCAACAGATAATAAAGAGAAGTAAATAACATTTCTCATAGTCAAGATGGAGGCATCGCTCCTTAACCACTGATTGAGCACCTACTGTGTGCGCTCGATACTGTGCCGGGGGTTGGGGGGCTTGGGAGGCTCAACAATAAATCAAACAGGCTTCCTGCTCCCCAGGAGCTCCCAGTGTTCTATAGGACGCAGGGCATTGACTTGACAAGAAATGAAGGTAGAAAGTGATAGGTGGCCCCAGGTAGGTTGGAACCAAGCACTGGGACTGTCAGGTGATTTGCCTAGCAGTCACCAGAAAATGGCAGCTGAGAGAGAGAGGCAAAGGGAAGGTAGGTGCCACATTTTCACAGGGGAGGGTGCTTCATAGGGAAGGTGGAAGAGGCAGGTATGTAGAGGAAGATGCAAAGGGAATGTCCATCCTCTCAAACGCTACCCCAGAGGGCTCTAGTTTTGTCTGTGCTGAAAAGGTTGGCCCCTTTGCCTCCACAGAGTAATTTGGGGACAGGAGTATTCTAGTTTCCTAGGTACTATTACAGGGCTGCTGTAACAAATCACCATAAATTTGGTGGCTTAAAACACCAGAAATTTATTTTCATAGTCCTGGAGGCCAGAAGTTTGAGATCAGTATCATTGGGCCAAACTCAAGGCGCTGGTCGAGCCCTGCTCCCTTTGGAAACTCCAGGGGCGAATGTGTTCCTTGCCTTTTCCAGCTTCTGGTGGCTGCCGCATCCCTTGGGTTTGTGGCCCCAGTACCCCAGTTTCTACCGCCTTCATCTCATCGCCTTCTTCACTGTGCATGTATCATGTCTCCCTCTGCCTCCTTCTTGTAAGGACGCTTACAATTGCATTCAGGGAGAGCCCAGATAATGCAGGTGAATCTCCCCATCTCGGGATCCTTAAGTTAATCACACCTGCAAAGACCGTTCTTTTTTTTTTTTTTTTTTCCATATAAAGTAACAGTCACAGGCTCCAGGAATTAGGCCCTGATATCTTTGGGAGCCATTATGTAGCCTACTACATATAGCTGGCCCCTACCCTGGTTGCAATGCCTGTAAACAGAGTCAAACACTGACCTCTCTCTGTCAGGAAGAAAGACGTAGAAATTAAAACCTGTGCACATGGTCCCGCCTCCTGTCTCCTACCTTCTGCCTAGTTGTATGGGCTGCTGGCTTCCTGGCTGCAGGGTGAGTCTTTGAAGAAGCCCCAGACAGCTTCCTCAAAGCTGTGGTGGGATGCACCCAAGCAAGACCTTAGGGCAGGGTTTCTCACCGCAGCGCTAGTGACATTTGGGGCTACATCATTTTTTGTTAAGTGGGGGCCTGTCCTGTGCACTGTGGGATGCTGAGCAACATCCCTGTCTCTACCCACTAGATGCTGGTAGCACCCTCCCCCCAGCTGTGACAACCGAAGGTGTCTCCGTACATCCCCTGAGAGGCCAAGTTGCTCCCAGATGGGCATCGCTGCTCTGCAGGAAGGAGACGGGGCCTCTCTGGACTCCCAGAGGAGGCTGGGCTGCCTTGTCACCTCCCTCCTCTTCCTCCAGGCCTCCTCAGTTTTGAGAACATGAAGGACCATTTTGCTGGGTTCTCTGCTTCCCTGGGGAGGGCCTTGTAGGGCCAGGTTTCCTGAGCCTGGGAGTAACAGGCCTCGAGCAAGGACCTCGGCTGGTGTGTTGTGGGCTTCTCTCTGATCAGGCAGTCCTGGACGTGACCTTCTAGGGGTCACTGTGACCTTGCCCCACCTCAGGCTTTTGACAAGCTGAACAACTTCTCAACTTTCTTGCCCTAGGGTCCTGAGGAGGTTGATGTCTTAGAGATCGGGGTCCCCGGGCCATTCTGTACTACTTAAGGCCTCCATTCTTGCCTGTAAACGTAAGACGACATCCGAGTGGAGTAGAGTGATGCATGGTGGCTGGTGTGGATGCCTAGCTCCACTACTTATAAGGTCAGGCAACTTAGGCAAGTTACGCAACCTCTCTGCCTCAGTTTCTTCATTTGCAAAACCTGGATGAGAATAGGCTCTCCTTTGTGGGATCGTGGTGAGAATGAAATGGATGGTACATATAAAATGGTCAATAAATATCCACTTGAAAAGGTAGAACGTGGCTTATCATATTTGTGCCATATCTCTCCATGAGACTTGATCGCCCTTTTCAAGCAACCCCTAAGAAGAAACTTTAAAGGGTCCATTTATTTCCTGGACTCTCTGAGAAATAGATCTCCTATATATCACACATAAAATACAATAATGGATATGGCATTCTTTCTTCAAAACCCTCATAATCTCATAAGCCACCTGTGGTTATTTTTGCACAGGACAAAACTAATTTGTTTCCTATGTATTTTCATGTAAATGGTAGAAAGCCAGAAGCTACAGTCCAAGCTTATTTTTTTTAAATACAAGTAAAAAATAAATTTCTTACTCCGGCTCCTCCCTTTGCTTTGGAGAGAGGCTATAAGCTCACAGGCAGACCCCAAATGCATAAAGATAATAAGACTTCTTTTATAATGAGGGGAGGGAGGGAAGAGAAAGAGAGAGTGAGGGAGAAAGAGAGAGACATTTCCCAAAGCCTTGCTTTTCAAGTGCGTACATTGTAAGTTTAGTTGAATGAAGCAAGATTACAGCCAAATATGGGCAGAACAGTCTGAGAAACCTCAATTGTGATTGGCTCTTAACTCTGCCCCAGAAAGAACATTCATTGCGGTTTAAACGTCGTCGTCGTTCCCAGGAAGCCTTGAAATCAACTGAGTGATTTTTCAAACTCCTTCATCATTTAAACCAGGGCCCAGGCTTACTGCCATTGGCTGCAGGAGAAGCCAGCTCCTAAGCCTGGGCTGACATTTTCAACCCTTGTTGAATTTCAGTCCTTTTTCTTGCCATGCTGCCAATTCATACTGCTATAAGCTGACCAGCTGAAACACTCTGAAAAGCCAGCTACAGTTCAGCTGGTTTTCAAAGCCCCATTGAAAGCCCAGGGCTTGTAAGATGATGTGTCTGGGGTAGCTTCAGCTGGCCCCTCCCGGCAATGGCCTGAGACTATAAAATGCTTTACAGCTTCAGTTTCCCCCAAGCGTTTAAAAACACTGCTGCTTGCTTCAGGCCTTGTGTAATCCTGTGTTATCGGCAACACAGGCGCTTTTTGCTCTTATGATCAGATCATCGGTCTCTTTCACAGTCACCCCAGGAACTCTGTAAGGATGAAGACCTCGTTTGTGAGTGACCCAAGGCCTCCTTAGGTAGCCATCGGGAGTCCAGGCCCACACTGCACTCCCCTCTCTATCATGGGCACACACCGTCAGGTCCTCTCTTCCAAGCTTTCGATAAAGAGCAATTTGCCCCACGTATTCGTTGGAAGGCTGATGGATATTACTACCCCAGTGGGAAAAACAAACAGTGACGCAGTCAGTGCTGGCCAGAAGCAGCAGAGGGCCAGGACTGGTTCACCTCAACGTGCCCACTGCACGGTATGCACCAAGTGAGCTCAGAGGTCAACCTCACATTCGCTTTCCTTTTTCAAGAGCTAATCACGTACGCATGCACCCTCCCTTGCTGAAACCTCCAAACCGAACTGCTACGCTATCAGAACCCTAACTTGAATAGAGAAGTGTGGGTGTGGAGACATAGGGAATTTTTGGATGAAGTATACATCTTTTTCATGTTTAAAGTGAAGGCATCTTGGGCTGGTCTCTTTGGTAAAGGTCAGTAGCTCTGCCTAAATGGTCCTTGAAGGGGCATTTCCTTCCAGAACAGCCCTGGGAAGCTCCCTCAGCTCTACATCTGATCAATTTTCCTCTTGGATCCTTCAATCCCAGATAGGGAGCTGCTCCGTGCTTCTCACACTCGCTTCAGACAACGCAAGGTCACTATCAGTCCTCAGAACTGAGGGTCCTTTGATAATAAAGCTTTACATGACTGCACATTAGCATGGCCATTTGGGAAGGTGGTCTGACAATGTGCCTCAACAGCCTTAGAGGTATTTGCACCTTTTGATCTTGAAATTGTAAAAAGAGGGACATGTGTTTATGAAAATATGTAGAGGCAGAGAAAATGCACTAGAAGGAAATACGTCAAAATATTAACAGTGACTCTGGCTAGCTGAGGATGGGGTTCATAAGGGCTTTTTCTTCTTCATTATTGTGCTTCTCTGTATTGTTCGAATTCACTATGGTTATTAAGTATCGTTTTTATAATTAAAAATTCATTTAGGAAAATAATATCCTTAATTGATAATATGAAAATGGGAAAAAGGCAATGTGCTAATAGTCCTGTCGACATGATGGAAGCCACAACGTCTGTCCTGAAGCCACCTTGTCCTTCCTGCACTCCACTGCTTCCATGTTACAATTACATGTAACATACGCCATGCAAAAGCCCCCACTTTCACAGTAAGATATGGTGAATAAAAGCTCGCTCAGGCATGTGGAGAAGGAGGCAGCTGCTCCTGCATGCTAATTGAGGGACAATGTGCTGTGACCGTTCTCCCAAATGACTAAGAGAAGGCAGGAATCCTGAGCTGACCAGCAGAGGCTGTGGCTGGTGTGGCCGAGACATTCTTCTGTTTTCTTGAGTTAACCGAGGAGACCAGAAAGCCTTCGGCAGGTGCGGCCTCCTCAGAGCACGCTGATGGAAACTCCGTGCAGAGTACCAGGAAGGGCCCTAGGGGCCCGGAGAGCTCCGATCCGGGGTCCTGTGGCCAAGGATGGCCACACTGCTCTTTTATCTTCAGGAAACTGCTCACCTTGTGATCAGCACTTTGAAAGCACTGGTCACTGGGTGACCACTGGGTGACCAGGTGCTTGTCCTTAACGGCACTGAATATGTGTCCATTGCAGTTCACAGAAGCCTCAGCCAGTCGTTAGGGGATACACTGAGCTAACTCGTGAGGTCTGATATGAACCTTGCATGAGACCACGTTCTCCTCCACACTCTCTAACTAGTCTGGACTCAGTAGGAGAGGCTACAAGCCTTCTGGCCTCATAAACCAACCTGCCCGTACCAATCCCATCTACTCCACCTTGCCATTGGTCAGTCATGTTCCCCTGTCTCAGCCTGATGTGTCCTTGGATGTCCCCCTGCCAAACTATACTACTTTTAGCTCTGGTGATGTCCTATGTCCTCCCATGGCCTAGATGGAATGGCTAAACCAGATCTACATAGCCTCCTTTCTATTGTCTCACAGTATCTGCTACTAATGGAAAAATGCATAGATATAAAGGATTCATAATTATGTTAAAATACAAAGTACAAATTCATCTTTCTCCTAGCTTAGAAATAGCACAAAGACAAGGAAAACTGTGCTGTATTGTGCAATCCTTCTCATGAGCCACATGAAACAGGAAGCTTCTGGGGGTTTCTTGCAGGCATGTGATAGATGGTTGTGGTTTCGGTGCAACAGTCAGGTAGATTTTGTAGCCGGAAACACTCATGCAAAACACCCTTTATGGCTTCTGTCCAACCGTAGTGTTAGTTAGATGCATTCCCTTTTTACACTTTGACAAAAGGCATTTGACTTCTCACACTTTATTTTTTCTCATTGCAGTGTCTGAAGGTACCAAGCAAAGGACTACAAACTGGATCCAGCTGAGGAAAGGCCTAGGTGGAGGCCCTTCCTTGCTCATAAAGAATTCCTCACATGGAGCCATGTTCCCTTGGCAACAATCCTCAAACTTCTAAAGAGACCACTTAGAGAAAGAAAACCCGGCTGAACTAACGCAGCTGAGTGAGTCCTTTTGAGAAGTGAGGCTAAAAGAGAATAGCTTTTGGCTGCCTTCTGTTATGAATCTGGTCTCAATGCCAGTCATGTTATTTATCACTACTGAGCAAGCCTGAAGGCAGAGCCTGAGAGGGCCCTAAAATCACATCTAGGATGCTCAGATTCTCAGGAGCCACATTTTCAGACCCCAGTGGCATTGGATCAAGCTTTTTCCCTTCCAAGGCAGATGAAGTCCACGATTTAGGACGCATGCTTACAGGCTTTGCAAGCAGCTTACACTGCCATTAGGAAGAAAACACACACACACACACACACACACACACAAAACACCTCTTGCACCATTTATTTCAAATACAACCACACTGCAAGGCTTCAAGATGATGCATCTTGCAAAAGTGTGCTATAGATAGACAGGAAGCCTCTGTAAATATTTATATATTTCCTCATTGAGGGTTTTTCTCTTTTTACCCTTAGACTTAGCAAAAGAAACAGAGCTGATTCGTAAGATCTCAAATAGAATATGGTTTCTTTGGCTCTCCTGTTTTTCTCTATTCCTCACTCTCAAAATCACACACCTTGAAAAACAACCCAAGAGACATTTCTAAATAGACAATACTCATTTTTTAAAAAAATTCCCCTATACAGCCATTGTCTGACTATAGCTGCCATGGTGGCCTGCCTTCTTAAAACTCAGTTTCCTTTTTGTCATCCTATTACCCTTCTTTCTTACTACACTGTTGCTGACATGAAAATGAATAAAAGAATAAATGAATAAAATGGATTTGGGATTCAGTGTCCTTTACTCTTATGCCTCATCTAAATTCAAGCCCAAGAATAAAGTCATGGGTGAAGCAAACACTGTAAAACTATTCCCAAAATAATGGAAAGCAGCTGCAGAAGGAATAACCTAGTGAGCCCAGTGCTCTGGGTGGCAGGGTGTGGGCTGGGAAGGGAATACAACTGGCTAAGAAGCAAGCCCTGCCTTCCATACGGTCCTCTGGGGCCAATGTGGGTTGCATCCTTCTCTGCAAGCTGCCTGTGTGCTCTGTGGCATGACTTCCGGTGAGAGACTTCCTGTGGAGGAAAAACCATGTAGTGATTTCTGCACTCTTGCCCTGTGTGTTCTCCTGTTTTTGGCTTTCCAGAGCCTGTCATAGAGAAGACACCAGACACTGAAACGTCGTGCTGTCCGGCAATCTATTTTGCATGCAGATTTGCTTGAAAAATTCTAAATTCGTTAACATTAACATACAGGCTGATACTAAGATAGAGGTGCTATTGTGTGACGGGGTCTGCAAGGGTAAATTTGACACAGAAATAGCCTACAATTATTTAAATGCCCAAACCCAATAGAGTAACAGATAGATTTGGATGCTGGAGAAATGATCAATTCTGTATTACAAGTTTCCTGGTTTCATTTATTGGTAGAAGGACAGAGAGTCTTAACTACTTACAGTCCTTACACAGCAGATATTTCTTTCTTTCTCTGTTGGATAAAAGAGCAAATCCACAGCATTCTGAGCTATCACTTGACTATTTATAAATCGGTAAAAACAACTAAAGAGAAACATTTGGTGGTATGGTGGACATCTCAAGATCAGCCTGTACCATTTTCGTGCAATTGTTTCTTTAGTTTAAAATAAACTTGGAGGTCATAATCCAGAGACTTTGTTTTACAGACCAGAAAATTGAAAACCAAGATTACACACGTAAGTGGTGGCACCAATTGTCTTGAAAGCCCAAATGTCCCAATTACCCTATTAATACTCTTTACACAAAACTTCCCAAACCATGGGCAGGACTTTCTGTATTAAAATTCTCAAAGGATCTTGGGCTTCATATTTTAATAACAATCATCAGGTTTCCTAACTAGAAAACACAAGCGAAGCTCAGTTTCCTTTTCCGGCCAACAAATTAAAAAGCAACACTCTCAGGCTCACTGAAACAGGGATTGCTTTATCGGCCTTGACTTTTTATACATGTCACTTATTACCCTGCATCTTAAGATAGTTTGAGCATAAATTCCAGGCTTTCTCCTTAAACTGTGAAGCAACGATCAAACTGGCTAGATCGTTTTAAAAAGACTTTGTTTCCCCCTTCACCTGTCATTTCAATGAGTTTAGCCAAGAGATGCTAATGCAGTTATACATTTTTATTATTACAGAGGTTTCAATAATCTTGTTGGGAATGTAATAGCCTCTGGAGAATGGCAGAAATTGAAGTGAAACATACTTAAGAAGATTGCTTACAGAGGGTTTTCTTTCAAAAAAAAAAAAAAAAAAAAGGTCATGCTTACATTCAATGCTTTTCAGTGGGATGGGAAAGAGAAAGGAGGAAATATTAGTAAGTTGGTTTGTGCTTAGTTTTCATTTATCAGACTGTTGTTCTGGGCTAATTGGACCAATTGGGGGATATTTCAAATGGGTTCATATTTAGAACATGTGTTAGGATGAGGCTTTCTCTTCCTCGGCACTCGTGACATTTTGACTTGGATCATTCTTTGTGGCGGGGACTGTTCTGTGCATGGTAGGAAGTTTAGCAGCGTCTCTGGCCTCTCCTGATTCGATGACAGTAGCAATGCCTACTCTCCCAAATCGTAACAACCAAAAATGCTTCCAGGTATTATCAAATATGCCCCTGCCAATTTTCCCTCAGTTGACAACCACTGGGTTAGGTGATCTTTGGAGTCTCCTAGGCAGGTTTCACTGTACATTGTAAGAGCTCTAAGAGGAACTGGCTTCTTTGCATACTTTTGGCTTGGTTTATGGTCTAAGGACGTATGAAAAATCCTAAACAATGACCCCTGCTTCATACCATCACTCATCCTCCGTCCAAACTCTTACTGTGAAAACACAAATGCATGTTATTATTTGAGGAGCCTTAAGTCAATCCAGAAAAAGCATATCATCTTGCCTTACATCAAATTAAGAAAAATAATTCTTCTTTCACCATAAGGCAAAATTCTGCTCTTTGTTACAAGATGTGTGTGTGTGTGTGTGTTTTTTAACTCCCAACTCTTCGCTGGTTTCTGAATGGGCCAGTTCTGCCCCAGAAATGCAATGTTTCCTATGTGGCTCTATAAATAAAGTACTCTGCAGCAGAGACTTGCTAGTATTGGGTCATGTTATGTTTGCGTTCTCTGAAATTACAACATTTATAAAAAATCCCACCTTCCCTTTGCTTCTTGAGCTTTTCTTTCCTCAAACGGAATCCATATGAGTGGTGTGTCCACGTGGATGCCAGGACAATGAAATGTGGGCTCAGGACGCACTCTCCTAAGCCAGTGAGAGAATGGTAACTAATACAGAGAAATCCCTCCATGTCCAAAACTTTGTGCCCATGAGCTCTCCTCTCAGATTCTCTGATACCTGATAACTTCTGGTACGGGGACACTGAATTTCCTTACCTGGAGATAAACAGATGCGCGCAAAAACATGGTTCAGCTTTTATGCCAATATCGAGGAAAGGGGGGTAGCATTTCTTGTTTGCTATTGCATCAGATAGAGAGATCTTCAGCCACAGTTAGAGCCAAATTAATAGAGACGGCCCATCTGCAAAATGTAATAAATAGCTTTGAGCTCACAATGCTATTTTCTAATCACAGATCTCCTTGTGCAAGGTCTGTGTGCAAGAGTCTGTGGCCGGCCTTTCTGAAAGCAACTTCCTGCTCATGTACAAAAATATTTCGGCCGGAGCTCTGTTTCTAAATTCTTGTTCTTTCTTTTATCTCTGTTCCTTTTTTTCCTTCTTTCTTTCTCAGACTTTCACTCTCTTTGTGATTAAATCCAGTAGGCTTACTTTAAATACTAGTATGTGTGTTCCTTAGTCCTCTCACAATCTCCAAGGCCTTGCACAAATTTGATAAATAAATGCAATTACAGAAAGTGGTTTTTATTTCGCCCTGCCTCCCACCCATAAAAGCTGTATTAAATCCAGATCGACCTTAATAAAAAAGAATAACAGTTTGTTAAGAAATAAGTTAATTTTGCCCAGTAGAAAATGTTTTAAAGTTCCATCACTTTATGTAATTAATGACTTTCAACCCCAAATACCTCCTTCAGGTTCAAAACTCAAGTGACTTGTGATAAAGGAGGAAAGAGAGGATTTTCTGAACTGAAAGTTTTAACTTCGACCTAAATGCTTTTTATGCCTCCATGAAGTAGAAATATCGGCAGAGAAAAAAAGCAGTAATGACATTTTTCTATTACATTTAATACTTCATTTTCTATGGACATTTCCTTCAGAATCCACTTAATTGAATCTGTTTAAATGTGTAATCCCTTGTTATTTGATTCTGTGAACATATTTTTTAAAAATGAACACAGAGTAAGCCCAGTATGCAGAAACATACTAAAGACCTTTTCTTAGTGGAGCTACATTCTAATGGTGGGGGAGAAGAGGAGAAAGAGAACAAGCAATAAACAGAATAAATCAGTGGCAGTAACATAGTTTGTTAGAAAGTGACAAGTAGAACAGAACAAAGGCATTGATGCTTGGGGCTGGTGTAACAGGAAATAGGGTGGTCAGGACAGGCCTCCTTGAGATGTTATAGCAGAATGAACACATAAAAGAGGTGAGAGAGGGAGCCACACAGGTTCACGGGTACTGGGGAGAAGTATCTAAGACAGAGGGAACATCCAGCGAAAGGGGAGTGGGGGTCGGAGCCTGTCCGGTAGGTAGGAGACACAGCATGCATGGAGGCCAGTATGCTGGAAGCATGGAGGCCAGTATGCCCAGTAAGGGAGCAGGGAGAGTAGGAGGGGATAAGGCCAGGAGGTAACAGGACCAGATCCTGGAGGGCTTAGTAGGCCACTGTAAGGATTTGGCTTCTTCTCTCAAGGAAATGGGGAGCCATTGCAGGTTTTAATAATTAATTTTTTCTAACCGAGGTGAAATTCACATAACATAAAGTTAAACATTTTAAAGTGACCGATCCAGTGACATTTAGCACATTCACGATGTTGTGCAAACCCACATCTATCTCGTTCCACAACATTGTCAGCACCTCAAAGGGAAATCTCCATACCCACCAGCAGTCACTCCTCATTTCGTGTTCCCCTCCATCCCCTGGAAACCACCAGTCTGCATCATGTCTGTGGATTTGCCTATTCTGAATGTTTTACATAAATGGAATCACACGATATGTGGCCTTTTGTGACTGGCTTCTTTCACTTGGCATAATGTTTTGGAGGTTCGTCTATATTAAAGTATGTGTCAGTACTTCATGCTTTTTTTTTTGTGGCTAAGTAATATTTCATTGTATAGATAAACAACAATTTGTTTATCCGTTCATCAGTGGATAGACATTTGGGCTACTTTCACCTTTTGGCTGTTGTGAGTAGTAGAGTTATAAACATTGTAGGTTTTTAAGTAACAAAGGGACATGATCTCACTTCCATTTTATACAGTACATGCAAGGCTATTTTGTGAGTCATCTACTAGCCCAAATTAGTAAACCTATTTTTAAATAGCAAAACTAAATAAGCGAATAAATATTTCACCCACCAGATTGATCGCACCCCTCCCTCTGCCATGTGCTGAACTACCTGTGTGGCTGCTTAAAATATCATCAACTCCCACTAGAACCATTTTTTAACTTTTTATAATTTTTTCCTACTTTGGCAATTAAAGGCCAATCGACTATGAAATATGAGTGTCTTCATTGTCCAAAGAAATAATGTTTTCCAAAATTGACATGGGGTTTTTAAGAAAGATGGCCGATAATGATTAAGAATAAAAATTCTCCAGCCAAAAGAGGAAATCATTTTTGCTTAAAATAAAAGACGAACTAATGCAGCGTAGTGTCCTCGATTGGATTCTGAAACAGGAAAAGGACAGCGTCTATGTCCCTCAGTTTCTGAGGGCAGAGCAGTGCCTGACTCAGAGAACGTTTTCATCACTCAGGCTCATTTTCCCTCCTCCGCCAAATAATTCATGTGCCTATGACCTGCCGGACATTGCTAGTTGGCAGAGAGCAAATAACAATGACACATTTTCCCCTCCATCACAAAGCAGCTATGAAAACAAAACGGGGACCGACAGACGAGCACTTAAGTGCCCAGAGAAGCCAATCGCCACACATCAAAAGTCTCTGCTGGGTTTGCAAGGAGCTTCTGGCTCCCTGGCCCTCCATCCGCCAACCTGTTCTGAGTCATGAAAATCATTCTGATAAGGATAATTGGAGGTGTTCTGGTGACACCATCTTCCCACTGTGTATACTGCCTGATCAGGACAGGAAGGCAGCAGGAGGCCGGGCTGACCTCCGGAGTAAAAGCCCAAACTGGAGGCACTTCCCTTTTCTAGCCTCATCAGATTTCCTCCCCAGGGAGTGCTGTGAAGAAACAAAGACTCTGTGGGACTGACCCACCGGCGGCAGCAGCGACTCTCTGTTAGCTCCAGGGAAGTGGGGTCTTCGAGCCCTGAAATGGGTTGGACCAGGGAGGGAGGGGTAGCAGGAGACAGAGGGAGAAGGCCACTCACCCCCGACATCTTTACTCAGACACAGTCAGGTTGAAATCGGCCACCCCTGAGAGGAAAGTACCTCCTAAACACGGTTGCAGCTTCTGCACCCTCTTGACTGGTTGAAGAAAGGCGGGGAGGGGGGAAGGAAGAGACCACAGGCTGATGTGGCTTTTGAGGCATCCGGGTTCACTAATCTGTCCATGTAACCTCTAATGGAAAAGTGACTCTCAGAGGAATTGAAAATAAGCCAGTGCTTGCTCCATGAGTCCTCTCCCCAATGTCCCCAATTTGGAAGGAGAAGAGATGCTTAAGGAAGGATCATTTTCTAAGGATGGGTTAAAAGTTTGCAAAATACAGCTGTCTACACCATAATCACAGCCCCCTCTACCATCCTCAGGCCACTCATTGGGGGAAAATGTGGCTTTGAGAAGTCCAAATGCATCGACCTCACTGACAAAAAAGGAATTCGGCGTTCTCATGCCTTCCAGCCTGGACCCAAGCTGTGTCCTGTGCCTGGAACACTGTTACCTACTGACGCTCCATTCTGGCTTCTACCTGCCTGGTCAGCATGGTCCACTGGGCATCTCTCAGCTTTCATATCAATTCCTCACATAGATAAATAGCCAATTAGAATAGGAGCCCATTCTGAGCACCCTGTAATTACCTTCCTCAAAATTATATCACGCTGTATTCTAATATTATTCTCTTACCATTAGCACAGTAGCTGGCAAGGAATAAGCAGGTATTCAATAAGCATTTTTTGAAGGAAGCAAGGAAGGGAGGGAGGGAGGGAGGGAAGGAGGAAAGGAGGGAGGGAGGGCCAAAGAGAGAGACAGAGAGAGAGGGAGATCTGATTAGAGTTCATGATTCCTCTCAGAATAAATGTTTTTATTTTCATTTTACCAGAGTAAAAGCAGCCTCACGCCTATGAATGATTTTCCCAAGTCATAAGTGATAAAAGCAAGTTCTAGTTCCTGGAAATATTATTATGTATATGTTATGATGTATATATTTATAATTTTTGGGTTCATTTACTTGAAAAGATATTATGGAGCTAGACTTGGAATTAATAACATTAATTCTATAGAGAATATGTATTGAATACAAAAATGCAGAATTTTAAAGTTATTTTAAATATGCATGCTCATCTGGGCCAACTCCGTTATTTTACTAGTGAGGAAACTGAAGCCCAAAGAGGTTAAGTACTTGTCTAAGGTCACACAGCTGCTAGGTAAGGGTCGGGACTGGAATCTAGGTTATTCACATGCTTAATTCAGTACCATTTCTACCATTCAATAAAGATGACTGGTTTATAAACAAATTCTTGGAACACAGCATATTTATATTTTAGGCCTTCTTGTGTTTATAAAACCACTGAGACTCCCCAGGACGGTTCCTGTTGCATATATCCCATGCCAGTTTCAGAGCATGGGGTCCAACGTGGTGACAGAGTTAGCTCTGAGGTCAAATAACCTGGGTTCCAATTCTGGCTGTGTGACCTTTGGCGAATCACTTAGCCTCTCTGAGCTTATTTATCACCTGTAAAATGAATATAATCATTACTACTTCAGAAGGTAGCTATGAAGATTCAATTATTTACTACAAGTCAATGGTTAGGAGAGGGCCTGAGTCATACTAAGTGTGAGTGTATGTCAGCTTAAATGATCTTGGTATAGAAAACAGCTCATTATACATCTATGAGGTTACTGGTCGCCCAGCTGACTTGAGGAGAATAGTGACAAAAAAGACTGTGGCCAGGCCTTAGAAGCACTGATTTTATCTTTCCTGATGTGGTAACTGGTTCCACGGTTTTGTGCAGTTTGTAAAAATCTATCAAATTGATCCCACATAATTCAAAAGAACTCTAAAGGGTCTCAGGTTTGACCCTACTTGCAAGCTGACAAGTTAGCCTGCCGTTATTTGTGGATCCTGTGAGAAGACATGAGGTTCCTAGGTCAGAGACAAAGGACTTCATTGCTCACAGTGCTGCAGGCAGAATGAGCCTTATATCTGTGTCAGCTCCCTTTGCCTCCAAGTTTCCTGGGGGCACTATGGAGGAGCCCAGTTGGAATCTGTGCATGTAGTGGGTTTGTGTCATAGTGGAAGAACACTGATGTTAGGGAACTCAAATCTTTGAAAACAGGTGATAAGCCTGCCTGACCTTTGCCCTGGAGAGAAACATTGTCTTTATTATATTAGACTTGCTTTATTATACTGGACTGGTCTTTGCTCTAGAGGGAGACCCTTTCTCTGTCTGCTAAGGCTTCTTGCTCTACAAACATCCTTGAGAAAAGAGTTCAGAATAAATGACGTCTGTGCCTCTTGTTTTAAGACTTGCGGAAAGGTAAGAGACTCATAGAAAATGGTCACCCAACAATAATATGTATGCTATTCCGATGTATGCCACGCTTTAACAGAAACCTTTTTCAAAGAACTATCTGAAAAAAGAAAATGATGTATGGTCAAATGCATTTGGGAAAATCTGGGATAAAAGGTTTTCTTTACCATTGGACATGACAGAATCTTTCATGTGCTAATGTTTGTCACTCATATCCAAAAAGGGGACACAACCGGCAGTTGTTTCTCAACATTCAGTGCTCCTCAAAGTTCACACACATACACACGAATCACTTGGGTGTGTAGTTTAATGAAGATTCTGATTCTGCATTTAAGTCTGGGGTGGGAGATAGGGACCTTGCGGCTGCTGGATCACCCCACTTTGAGTCGTAAGGGGCTGGGAAACTCTTTTCAAGGAACTTCTCACGAGACTGGATTCCACCAAATACATTCTGAGATTACAGTCTCAACCCTAGATCTGCTATTGTGTCCAATCTAACACGGGGAAAAAACAACATAAAATTCTTAAAAGCAAAATCGCAATGATTTGTAACTAATCACTCAAAACTTTGTAAAAGTAAAATGTAAAAATACTAAAATGCTTCAGAAAGTTCTAAAACGACAGAATTATTCCTTAGAGTATAGATTAAAAACCACGAATGAGGGCAGTATAGAAATGAAATTCTAATTTTGCCATAAATGGTAACCTCAAACACTAAAATCGATTGAATATGATTTTGCAAAAGAGATGAGACCTAAACTAATGAAGGCCTACACTGACAGAGGCTGGAGGCTATTAAAGTAGCCCGTAGTTTTCCTGAGCTTCAAAAAAAAAAATGGGTATGGGAGCCACCCTAACCCTAACTGGGTGTTCCCTATAGATGAGCGACAAGGACAGAAAGCTGTTCCCATGTGGCTTCCACACAGCCCTGGGCAACGGGGCATCAAGAATGAAGCAGAAATGACTCAGCTGCCTCTCGTCTCATGCTTATCTTCCTTAGAGCTCTGGTTCTCAACCCTGGCTGGCTACATGTTAGAATCATCGAAGAAGCTTTGGAAACATTCCTGATTCCAGGCTCTTCTAGATCAGTACACTCAGAATCTCCCAGGCCAGAGCCACGCATCAGAAACTGTAAAAATCCCCCCAGTGATTCTTATGGGAACTGTTACCCTTAAGCTTCTGACAGACTTCAGTGAAGGAAGTGAAAGCCATAACAGAATATAAACAGAGCAGAAATCACCCAAGTACACCTGTTTTCCTCTCTTCCGCATCTCTGATTCTGCTACTAAGAACCACCATGTTTTGAGAAGAGAGGTCAACGAGAGCATGGTTCATTTCCTTCTATAAATCACCACATGCCTCGTCTCTCTTTAGCTCAAGTTTGGCATAAATGATTGGTCTCATTTTCAGGGAATACGAGCATAGAAAACTCTCTATGTTTTAGGACTTTGTAGGCTAGTTGACCAGGGTGAAATTGATTATTGCTCATATTTATGATGACTTGAGTATATTTTCTCAATTATTATGAATAAAAAAAGGAATTTTGTCATATCATACTGTTAAGATTTCTGGGTTTGGGTCACAGCTTTCTGTACTTATTACATGTGTGACCAAGTTAAGCAAATTAACTCCACCCCACTAATCCTAGTTTGTTCTCACATAAAATGGAAGAATTTAAGTTCATAGACTTGTGGGGAACGTGAATAGAACTTAATTCATGAAAAAGTGTCCAGGGCATAGTAAGCCCTCCATAGGTACCAGCTATTTTTATAAGTTGATTATTATCCATCCTCAAAGAGGTAAATTGAGAGTAAATGTTTAGAAACTTTTATACTGAGAGACGAATTATATGTCTATCAAATCTAATAAGAAACATCTTGGGTTTACATTTTGTGTGTTCTTTTATTTAATTTTTCTGACTCATTTTTTATTTCACTTTATGACAGTATTAGTCTGTGGGCTTGTATTTTGTCTTTTTATTTAGTTTTTCTAATAATTAATTTTTATTTATTTTAGGAAAGTATTTTTCTATGATAGATTGGAGATTAAAACACTGGTCCTTCAAAGAGAGAGTTTGAGAATAACTAATTTAAAAATAAATTTATGAATACTGTGTCATAGAAATGAATGGAAAACCCATTGAATTTGTTTTCTATGCTGTATAACAAACTATCATAAATTAAGTGGCTCAAAATAACACCTATTTATCATTTCACAGATTCCATGGGTCAGGTGTCTAGGCACAGTATGGCTGGGTTCTCTGCCCAGGTCTCACAAGGCTACAATCAAGGTGTCGGCTAGGCTGTGCTCTTATCTGGAGCTCAGAGACCTCTATCTTGAAGTTCTTTGAAGCTACAGAACTGAGGTCCTTGTTTTCATACTAGCTGCCAGCCAGAGGCTACTCTCAGCTCCTTTAAGTTGCCTACAGTTCATTACCACATGGCCCTCTCCCAACACTTCATGACCAGCAAGGAAGAGTCTCTCACTTCCGCCTACTAAGACAGAGTCTTACATATTGTGAACAAGGTAGTGACATACCATCACCTTTGCCATATTCTATTGGCGGGAAGCAGATCACAATTCCCCTGTCACTCAAGGGGAGAGGATTATATAAGGAGGTGATTCATTGGAGGTCACCTTAGGGTGTGTCCACCACACCCATCTACAGATAATCCTATTTCAATGGGTTGAGTCTTCCAAAACATAGTAACCTACCAATCACCATATAAATCAAAGTTGGCAGCCAGAAGCATGCATCCATTTATGAGGAACAAATTAAAAGAATCATAGAGAAGTTGGGTAATTTGAAGTTCATATAACATCAGACATAAATAAGCCAATCTATGAATTAGTCCTGCTAACTGCCACGGTACAATTTTTAAATAACACACAAAAAGGAAATGTTATTTTTGATTTCCACCTTTTGTATTGCTGATACCTCTGAAAAATGGGTGTGTATGGCACATCTTTCTGCAGTTATTTTCTGATGAATATAGAGTCCAACATAATTGCCCTTGAAATGAGATATTTAGTGATTGGAAAGCTAATGACCGTGTTAATGGTGATTCTCAATAAAGATCTACTTATTACCATTAACTCTCTGAAATATAATGGTGTAGCTGTGGGAATTGCTTAATAAACCTCTTTTAGTCTTGGCTAATTTTTATAGACTATGGGTTAATTTATGGGGACTTTTTTTTAAAAAAGCCCAGCTCTCTACCTGAGTCTACTTGAAAAACTCCCAAAGAGTTTGGCCTGATATTTATCTGCAGCAGGACTGGTATTTTCATTCAGTGGAAGCCCTGGTCTGACAGAACAACACGGGGAGAACATGCTTCCATGTACATGAAAGGTGCCTAATAGCCTCAAGAAATTTTGGAATTTTCAAGGTATATAAACATAAAATGGATAAATCATCGAATGAGAACCATGTCACTTCAAAGAAGAGAAAGTCATCAGTAATGGAGCACAGATAAAAACACCTGATAAACAGTTTTGTGACAGAAATGATTCGGTCAATGATGGCACCTTCTGATTTTTGAAGATTTTTAAAGGAGGAAGAGGACATGCGGACAGGGGCAGAGCGATCTATATAGAAACAGGTAGAGATTATTTTAGGGGAAATCAGTTTAAGACCATATCATACTGATTTTAAGACTGCTAACCATGCCTTCAGCAGAGAGAAGGTTAATAATATTTACACAACAGCTATGTATCAACAATATTTTGTTTAAATACATTGCCCCAAAATACCCCTCTCCCGGCTGTTGGAAATGCATACTTTTACTCGAACACTTAGCCAGAAATTATCCCCTTGGAGAGCCTTACCATCTCACCACTAACAGGCTAACAGAAAGCCTGCCTTTTACACTCCTGTGGGAAAGTTCTTAAAGCCCACATTCCATGTAACGACTATGTAAGATCCCTAGGCTGAGGGGTTATTAGTTTGGGGGAGATGAAAAAGAAAAAGGACAATGAGCCACTGTAAATGGATGTCTGGGGAAAGGCATGCTGGGTAGGTCCTCTCGCTGGAACACCTAGGTAGCAGCAAGTAGCACCCAGGAGTTGAGAAGGGCATGAAGAAAGGAGGCATCAAAGGCAAATGCGCCCTGATTCTTCTATGCTGGCTTCAGTTGTTAGGACCTCTGAGAAGAAATATTCTAGGGCTCCAAGGTCACCAGTCTTTATTTGTTGGGGGGCCGACAAACTCACAAAAGACTGAATTCAACTCTATAGAGTAGTACTCTCTGTAAATAGGACGCAAGCCACAAAAGTAAACCACAGATGTAATTTTAAAATTTCCAGTAACCACATTTTTAAAAAGTATAAAAAAAATAGGTGAAATTAATATATTCTATTTAACTCAATATATCTAAAATATTATCATTTCAACATGTAATCAACATAGAAATTGCTAGTTTATATACTTCTGTAATGAGTCTTCAAAGCTAGGTATGTATATTGCACTTACAGAACATCTGAACTTGGATTTAACGTATTTCAGTTGCTCAGTAGTCACATGGTTATACTGTATAGATGCTCCCCAACCTTTCTGGCACCAGGGACTGGCGCTCCTATGAGAATCTAGTGCCTGAGGATCTGAGGTGGAGCTGAGGCAGTGATGCTAGTGCTGGGGAGCGGCTGCAAACACAGATGAAGCTTCACTTGTTCACCCACCTCTTACCTCCTGCTGTGCAGCCCAGTTCCTAACAGGCCCCGGACCAGCACCAGTCCACATTCCTGGGCTTGAGGACCCCTGCTAACAGATCCCCAGCTAGAAGCAGAACATTCGAGACCACATGTTGGCAAAGTTGCTGTACATCTAAAACACTGGAGAGTAAATATGGAACATTCCTCATAATCTTTCATGGAAAAATACAGTCATCAACTAATTTATTTAAGAAGAAAATTGCCTACAAGGAAATTAAATATCGAAATATAAAGAAAATTAAATATCAAAATATAAAGGTACATTTGTGCATGCCTACATAAAATCATTTCTGGGCTCTTAGCCTAGAAACACCATGTTAATTATAGATGTATATGTACACACATAATATTTAGAGGTTCTTAATTTCACAAGCTATAACTGATTTTGGAAAACTGAGGCAATACTTTTCATCATAGCCTCTGTGAAGTAAGGTGACAAGTATTAATGTCTCCATTTTATAAGTGGACTTTGGGCACTGTTCTCTCAGGGGCACATAAGCTTTACATATGGTTTTTGGCCTTTGCTATTGAATTGTCTCCCTCTAAAAATCCTATGTTGAAGATCTAACTCCCTATGTACTGTATTTGGAGATCTCTCTACCCAACCCCTGCCCTGCCCCATCCCTGCCATGTGAAAACACAGCTAGAAGGTGGCTTTCTGTGAGCCAGAAAGAGTGCTCTCATTAGAAACCAAATCAACTGGCATCTTGGCCTTGGACTTCCCAGCCTTCAGAACTATGAGAAAATGCATTTCTGTTGTTTAAGCCACCCAAGCTATGGTATGTGTTATGGCAGCCCAAACAGCCTAACACTGGCTCTGTTCCTTTTTGAATTAGAATTCGACGTCAGAAGTGAATATTAATGGTGGATAGATATCTGTAGATAAACTGAACATCCATCACTAGAATTACTCTGTACAAACTGTCTGTTAATTGCTCAATTCCAAGTTGTAGAGCCGATTCATCATCAGGAAACTGAAGTCTGCAAAGGCAACTTCATTCTCCAGAAAAGAAGGTCTCCCGGCCTCTCTCATGTAATAGCTCTTCTTGCTCTTCTTTTGAAATCACTCAACTTATTCAAGAGGCATTTGGTGGCAGGGAACCAAAGTCTCTCAAAGTGGTTTAAGAGTAAATGAAGAATTAATTGGAAACAAACGTTCAAGTATTCCATGGAAGGCAGGGGGTCACACACAAGGACTAGAACGAGAACTAGAATACTGGCAGACTCCAAGGAGATCCCCTGTAGGCTGCAATGTCTCGTTTTCTCTCCTCTCTGTTCCCACTTCTTCCTTTTCTCCATAGCTGATTTTCTTCCTGTTTACACAGTGCCTCAATGTGGCCACCCCAGTCACAAAGATTGACCAGAATCACTGTCCCAATTCTACCTTCCTGGGGGGGATCTGATTGGCCCAGATGATAATATGCTCCCACAACTGAATAGTGTGTAGTCATTAAACATATGCATAGAGCTTTTGAAAAAAAAAAAAAAGAAAATTCATGTCCTGACAATGAAAAGTGCTAAAAAACAACTGCGTTTATTTTATGAGTATGACTCTGCTAAAAAAGCTTGGAAAAAAAGGATACTAAGAAAATATTCTAAACTATAATGGGGTGTTTCAGTTATCGCTTGCTACCTAATAATAATCTCTGCAAAATTGAGTATCATACAACAATATTCATTACTTCTTATGATTCTGTGGATAGACTGGTCCTAGCTCAGTAGTTTTCTGCTCTATGTGACATTGGCTTAGATTACTAATTCAACTGCACTGAGCTAGTGGCCAGGCTAGGCTGGAAGTTTCAAGAAGGCTTTCCTCACATGCCAGACACCTTGGTTCGCCTCTGTGTGGTTTCTCCACATCATTAGCTTGGGCTTCCACACAGCATGGAGTCTCTACATAGACTTTTTCCATGGCAGCTGGTTTCCAGAGTTTCAGAAAGGAAAAGCTGCCAGTCCTCTTAAAGTCTAAGCCTAGAATTGGCACAGTATGAGTTCTGCAGACTTCTGCAATTCAGCACATCAGCCCAGATCCAAGGGGAGACAGACTCCGTCTCTTGCTGGCGGAAGAGCATATACATACACAGAGAGAAGGAATTGATGGCAGACATCTTGGGAGACTATCACATAGGGATAAGCATCTTGGTTTTTGGAAATAAAAGAGAGGGGATATTTTTCCTACTTCTTTCTGGTTTTCTGTACTTTCAAATTCTTCAGTGAGTACCATTTTAACAATAATAATAATTTTTAAATGGCGCTAAGTTTGCAATAATTTATTAAGTGGTGCCAAATTGAATGTCTGGATAAGTAGGTCAAGGAGAAGATGTTTTTATGCATTTTCAAACATGACATGCTGGGAAATAATGTCAACAAGAAATTCTTGGCTTTGACTCTCTCCAGAGTAATAAAAACTTGCCACAATGGCAGCTGAAGCACAAGGGGAAAAATATATTCCTTGCTGTCGACTAAAAATAAATTTCTACCTCCTTAAGTACTATGCTTCCTAGCCATGTAGCTTCTCTTGGATTTATTTGTATGAGGGCTATAGTCTACGTCCTTGAGAATAAATAGACTTACCAGCACAGAGGCTGTAAGCTTTCTTCTACACAAGACCTTGCTCCTACACCAGCAGCCTAGCAGCCAGTCTGAAGCCAGGAGGCTCCTGAATATGATGTCTGTTGGCTTCTGCTCAGAAGAAGCCCTTCCATCTCACCTAAAAGTCCTGAGTATCCATTCCCTGTACTGAGCCAGGCATCACCGCTACTGATGCTCCAATTGTTTTGAAATTCACATGGGCAAGATCAGATGAGCCCCTTTCATCCCAGTGACTTCTGTATGTAGGAGGACATCGTGCCCTCTCTCGCCTTCCCAGCTCTGCCTTCCACCATCCTGTTTGCCATGGACCCTCCAACCATATCTATCATGCCCCCTTTCTCCAGGAGATGGCCCTGGCCCAGCTCAAACTGTTCCAAACGGCTGGCTTGCCCCTTCCCTTCCTCCAGACCAGATTCAAGCCTCTTTTTCCAGGAAGAATCCTTCAATCTTCAGGTCAAATTTTCCTCCCCACCCCCAATCCCCAACACTTTGTTCCACAATTCTGTCCTCGACGCTGGAAATAGGAAGACGATAAAATTCTAAATCCCTGCTCATGGAGAGCGCTCAGCCTGGGGTGAGAGATACGAGGTAACGTGGTGACCGCCACCACGGAGCTCTATTTGGGAGACTATGAGTGCCCAGAGCAGGAGGCATAAGTCCAAACCGGGCCTCCAGAAGCAACTCACAGCATGCCAGGAAGACAGCACAGCCAGAGCAGCAGCAAAGTGGCAGAAAAGCACGTGGAACATGAGGGGACAGCACACAGATTGGTTTTATGAGACCACAGTCTCATCACAGGTTGTGCCAGGTCAGAGGACAACGCATCAGTCACCTGCAGAGCGTTAAAGCCTTCTGGGAAGCAGAGTTTCATCTTTGTGACATCTCCAACCCGCCCCAGGGCTCCTGCAGAGAGAGAGTGACATATGGTCCAAACTATAGCCAGAGAGAGCTCTGGGGGTTGCTGAAACCCAAGGGGGTTTTCCAGAGGCAACGGGAAAGATGATGAATGAACTCAGCTGCTTCTATAACGTCAATCATTTAAGAGATTTTCAACAATGGAAAACATTGCCATTCTCCTCGTTACATGTTTCCTGTTTAGGAAAATATAGTTTGTTTTTATAAATAAAAATATATCATGTTAACATGCAATGGGCTTATCATTGCTATACTTAAATAAGTTAATAAACATTTTTAAATTTCTCAGGTTTAATTTCTACTATGGTTAATTTTGAGAAATTTGGCCCACATTAAAAAAAAAAAAAGGGCTCTTTGATGTTCTCGATGAGTTCTAACAGTACAAAGGGGGCCTGGGACCAAAACCTTGGGTATTGCAGGTTCGGTCGGCCTGGAACCAGATTCTGTTGGTTCGGATCCTAGCTCCTCTAATTACTTGCTGTGTGACCTTGGATTAGGTTCTGAACTTCTCTGTGCCTGTTTCTCCATCTGTGAAAATACAATAAAAGTAATAATGCTGCTATGAGGATTAGTGTTCGTTAGGGAAGCACTGTGGACTGGTGCCTGGGACAGGGTTAGAGGCCAACAAGGGTCAGATAACACTAACTCACACTCCTGGAAGCCCTAGTGTGCGTCAGGCACTGCGCCAGCCTCCAGTGACACAGAGGTGACCAATTCACAGTCACAGTTTTCAAGGAACCCACAGCCAGGAGAAAGAGCCCCAAAGAAACAGATCCTGTGTGTGCGGACTTGGCCAGGGCCTGTGGGAATACGGGGTCGGGACCTTCAGGAAAAGGAATTTAAACATCTCGCTCTAGTGACATGCTGCTGAGACAAATCCCTCAGTGAGTCCAGAATGTTCTGAACTGACATATTTGTTAAGAACGTTTACAGAGCCGAGTCTTAATGAAAGCCAGGCTGGCCGGGAGTCCGGTTACCAGGGTCAGTCGTCCTTTGACTTAGTAACTTATCTAACAAACAGCAAACATCTGCTGTGTTCCTGGCACTCTGCTAGGACAGAGGGACACGACAATGATTATAATCAACCTCCTGCCTTGAAGGAACTCCCAGAACCCAGAGGAGCACAGCCCGACCGCTCTTATGCACCATGGAAAATACAGGAAAAGAGGACGCGACGCCACATAACCTCTCCGACCCCATTCCCTCACCTGGCAAAAGAGCACAGCTCTGTGTAACCAGGGAACTGTCCCTATTCAAATGTTACCCATCCTCTCACAGACCGTGTGTGGAGGGTCATGTGTCACCATCATGAACCTCGGGGACCTGTGCTGTGGTGAACACCAATATTCCCAGTTTATCAACGGAGAAAACTGCAACCTTGAGAAGGTTTGAGTCTTACCTGTGGTGAGTCCACGCTCAAGAGACAGACGAACACCAAGGTAGACAGGTTTACAGGCCTCTGCAGAGTTCACAGGAGAGACTTTCTCAACATGAGATGCATTTCGCAAATTCCTTTTTGAGATTTAAAATTTAAACTCATCTGGCTGGTTAGTGATAATTCCCCAGCCTTTAACACCACGTTTTCTCCTTCATCTATTTCCCCTCTTGAGACAAAAATCACATAGACGTATTATGCTATGCAACACAACGTTATTGCCTCAGTTATGTAGCTAATTTCCTCAGATAACCACAAACATTAAGTTTATGCCCTCAGCATAACCTCAGATATAAGGGTTACACAGTCAAGGATAATAGTATTCAATTTTATTTGAGAATTTGGACTTGTACATCCTGTATCTTGTGATAGCATTGTTGGAATTGTTTGAAATTAGCTAATATTTACAGAACTATGCCAGAACTTGATTTATTTCTTCCCTATCTGCAGAGAAATGTCTGAGCTTTCACTTCTACTTATATAGGGAACATTGATTCTAATTACTTCAGTATTGAATTTCCAGCTTAAATGTCCGTACACCAGCAGGAAATATCTCGCTAACGTAATGGTTTGGTAATCAGCCAAAGCTAAAGGAAATTTAGGTCAATCAAATGGAAGAGAGTCTCAACATAGGTTTCTAGGTTGTGCTTTTCCTTTTATGAAACGAAATCTGTACATTCAAGAGACCCGTTTAGGATCCAGTCCCAACCATTAGATCATTACTGATTCTATTCCATGACATGCACAAGGCCTTTCTACCTTCTGTTATTCCTTCTTTGCTGTCCATCAGCAGTCAACGTTATACATGATGACCAATGACCTACTTTTTTTTTTTAGTACTAGAAGATTCTCAGTCTTTAAGTTAGGAGTACTCAATTTTTACAAGTGTCATTATGTTCTCGTCTAACTTATATATCATAATCCTGGAATGATGAGTTTCACATAACCAAAC
Organism: Eidolon dupreanum; assembly: GCA_028627145.1. NCBI lineage: Eukaryota > Metazoa > Chordata > Mammalia > Chiroptera > Pteropodidae > Eidolon > Eidolon dupreanum. Next base: position 3,377,847 of record CM053505.1, on the reverse strand, counting down.
TTTCCAGAATTCTCATTTTATACCCCTGTCATGGTCCCTGTGTCTGCACATTCACCTCATTCTTGCAAATCGCTTCTAATCAGCTGCTTCCCATTTTCAGTGGCCTGAGCAATCAGATTAATCAATCTTCTTGGAATTATGCATAAAACAAGAGCAATTGAGGTCTGAGTAAGGGCTGAGTTGCAGTCAGGTTGGAAGACATACCAGCTATTTCACAATAATTGGTGCAATCTCAGGGTTAGCCACTGTACACAGGTAGATAGTCAAACTGGCCAGTCTCATCATGTCTGTATCAGTAAATCAGCTGTTTCATTCCGCAAATATTTACTGAACTAAGAGCATGAATGAATTCACGTAGTCAGACTCACGAGGTTGCCTCCATCAGCAGGCTAGCAAGCCTTTTCTCCTTTTCCTTGGATGACTCATCCTAAGTTTTCTGTCTGAGGCTCAAGATACAACCTTTCAACTTTACACAAAGGTCAGATCAAGAGCTTCTCTTCCTAGGAAAGCAAACTCGATGATACCATGTAGGATGCATTTCTGGAAAGGGGGTCTCCTGGGCTGATGAGACGGACGATGAGGATGCTGAGGAATCTGCTACGTGGGAGTGGGACAGACTCTGGCTTTAAGGTATAAGACCACAGTTTCCAAATTTCAGGACACGTCAGAATCCCTTGGGATGTTTGGTAAAAATAGTTTCCTGGGCCCCACTCTTGGAAATACCGATTCATAAGATCTGGGGTTCAGACCGGAAACTGCAATTTTAATTCATGCTCTGGGGGCTTCTGATACCAGAGGTCTGAAGTCCACTGAGAGACTCTGGTTTAGAGGGGTGATTGCGTTTGCAGGGTGCACAGAACACGCAGACAAAGGAGACCATGACTGGGCCACCCTTGGAAGGAAGGGAGAAGCCCTCATTCTAATTTGGAGCAGTATTTGTACAAAAGCCAGAATAATTTGCTTGCTGAAAAGAAAAACATCAAAGATAGAATAAAGAGCATGTAAATATGGAGTATTTAAATTTCCGATAACCTCATTTAAAAAAAAAAAAAAAAAAAAAACGTTCTGGCAACAAAGATAGCTACCAGATTCACTTCCAGATTTGAAATGACACCAGAAAGGGTCGGCATGCCATCTGGGAGATGAGGTTAAAAAAGAAAAATAAGTATCTCAAAGGGACAGAGTTTTTGTGAGTCTTTAACACATTACTAGCACAAAGGATGGACTTGAATGGCTAGTTCCATCCCTTTGATATGGGCTCATTTAATATAACAGTCACGTTAACTCAGGAGGTTCTTAGTTCAGAGATCATTCTAAGACAGCATCTCTCCCTTCAGGGACCCTCGTCCATATCCAGCAGCCCTGCCCTGTCTTCTGGAATTCAGGCCCTCCAGGACCCACCCAACTCCCATCCTGAGCAGAGCCCGCATAGCCAGATTTCTCCTTATTCCTCCCACAGTTACCTCATTCGTATTCCCATTCCCTCTGAACTGCTCTATCAGAGAATAATCACATAAACAGCATTTGATGAACGTCCTCCCATGCTACACGCCAACTCTCCCCCAAATGTGAAAAGCAAGAAATGTATTAATCTGAAGAAATGACCTTTGATGATTATTTTAAATTTTATAAAAGTGGTCTTTCCTCCCAGATGCTCAAATTGTCTGCCCTAGATGATATTTGCTCTATCTGGCAAGATATGGCTAGTTCTAGCTAAGAGTCACCAATACCTATTGTTTAGTCTGCACCAGGCTCTGTTCTAAACCCTTCAGTGTACTAACTCACATAATTTTCACAACAATCCTAAGAGGAGCACAGTATTGTCCTGGATTTACAGATGGGGAAACTGAGGCGTGGCAGGGTTCAGCAACTTGTCTTACTGAGGTTAGCATGGCTCCTAAGGGGCGAAGTCAGAATTTAATTCCAGGTTGCATCTCTTAGCCACGCCCTGTACTATCTTCAAGACTGGAGGTAGACCTGGCCTCTTCTAAATCAGTTACAGCGACATTTTTTTCTTTACAGGTAAGAATTATGAATCACTGGTTTCTCTAGATAGCCCTGAGTATTTCCCTTATACATGAAAAAGAATCACTTTGATGTCCTACTGCCCATCTGTCCAACCTCATCTCTGTCACCCACTTAACATCATCTTCCCCAAAGCCAACCTTGGTTGTGCCCGCCCAGTTCTGGATTACCCTAGTTCTAAGCCTCAGAATAAAAGTTCTGGGAATTGCTCTGCTCAGCCTCAAGCTAAGTTCCAGTTATGTTTCTCGGGTTAAAAAAACTCAGGCTGACTGGTAATTATGTATTATTAATTGGATCCCCGCTGGTGTTCCACTATTGCCAGCCAGACTCAGCCTTTCTTCTGCCTCCTTCTCACTAGACATGTCCATGACCATAAGGCTTTAATAAGGGACATGATACTGTCCTCTCAGTCCCAAAACGCAGCAGGGTTCAGTGAGGGCTGCACTACTGCAGATGGCCTAAATAAGGAGTATGCTGGCCACCGGGAAGACTGAAAGCTCCCACAAGTCAAGGAGTCCCAGTCTTCAGTTTGGCTCAAGCTGGTCCAGATGATCAGGAAACAGACAATCTCAGTTTCTTAACGTTAGAGAGGCTGGTTAGGGGCCCGGTTTAACCATTTAACTTAGCACATCTCCAAAATGGTCAACGGGGCGCTCCGTCCAGAGCATGAAAAATATTCCACTTCTTCAATCCTCAGCTCTTCCTAGTCTCTTTAAAGCAAGATGCTCTTCAGGCTCAAGGTTGGGAATAGATTTGAAATCGATGCCAACGATGTCTTAAAATAATGCTTTTTCATGCTTTTAGAGAATTTCTAACATACACAGAAATAGTCCTCAAAATAAGCCATCACCCAGCACCAACAACATCAGCCTTTGGCCAGTTCTGTTACATCCACACCCACATCCTCCACCACCCCTGCTAGATGTCATATTATTTCATCCAAAAATATTTCAGTATGTATCTCTAAAGCAGTGGTTCTCAACTGGGGATGAAGTTGCCCACCCTTCCTCATCTCTATCCTGGGGACATTTAGCAATGTTTTGAGACCTGTTTGGTTGTTGCAGCTGAGAAAGGGGTCTTGGCATCTAGTGTGTAGAGGCCAGGGATGCTCCCACAATGCAAGGGGTAGCACCTCAATAAAAAAAAAAAAAAAAGATCCCAAAATGCTGAGATTGAGAAATCCTGTTTTAAAAGATACTTTAAAAAAACATAAACACAATGTCATTATTATACCTGAAAATAATAATTACTATTATTTTAATAAAGCATGAAGTGCATAGAACAAGAATTGAGCCTTTCGTGCTTAGGGTTTCTATTGTAAAAAGGTCTCCAGTAGATGTGTATAAAGATCTTAAAGTAGCCTACAACAATGTCACCTGGCATTAGTGAACTCATCTATCCTCAAGCCACTCCAAAAAGATCAACTATAATTCTCATTTTCAGATAAAGCCAATGAAAAAAGGTGTCCCACTCTACAATGTTGCCCCGAGTCTCCTTCTCTGTCGCCCCTACTTCTGTTTATGGAATGTTAAAAATACACACAAAAGGTGACAGTTGAAGAAGAAATCAGAGATCATCTGGCTCAACACATAGCTTTTCAGATGACGCTCAAAGAGCTTCCCTACTTTTCCACCAAACACAGCCAGATTAATTTAAATTATTATAGAATTCACTAAAGTATTTTTATTCTGTTTAGCCTTTTTCACAAAATTCACAGAAGAGATGTGCAAAATATAAAGCTATAGAGACGAATTTGCTACTTGCACATTTCTGGCAAAAAAAAAAAATTGGCTATTTTTTTTTTTTTTCACTCAAAATCCAGGGCCTTATTTCCATTTAGTGCAATGAGTAATGCTTTGCACAAAGACCCAGGATGGAGCAGAAGAGACCCTGCTGGCTGGAGAAGTGATCTGTGGTGGTGAGCAGCAGTTTGATGGACAGGAAAAGGTGGGATCAGGGAGAGTCCTAAAATCAAGGGGAAAAAACTGTCTTCATTCCAGTGATTAACGTGGAAATCTTGAACGTGGCTGAGGAAGCAAGTGGGAATGGCAAGGTTAGTGTTTGTATAGGGAGGGGTTTTTTTGTTTTTGTTTTTGTTGTTTAAAAAAAAGGTATGTCAAAAGAAGTAAACATGATGGGGAGAAATTATTCCTACTATATAGAGACTCTTTAATTAAATGCTACCCTACATGGAAAAGCATTCAGAAAGCCACAAGCACTAGGTGACTGTGAAGCATTATCGCTATTGCTGAGAAGCATTAAAAACAGGAACAACATATGCTAAGGGATGGAGATTAGATGAGGTTATGAGTTGCTAACATGCTGCTTTTAAGGAGGCACCAATAAATAAATTGTAATGTCATTCCAGAAACAGAAGTGGGGACCTCACAATGGTGATTAGTTCTCATTTCTCTCTCTCTCTTTTCTTTTCTTTTTTTTTTTTTTTTTTTGACTGAGGCGTTGGACTCTATATTTAGGAACAATTCCCCATTGTGTGGGTCTTGATAGGAGATTCCCCAAGGGGAAAGCCACAGGGTGCGAGATAATTCCTTCTCCAAGTTCTCTGAGACTGGGACTTGAGCCTACCAGCTAGGCTCAGCCAATCAGAAGGTCACACCTAGGACTTCGAGTGTTGGGGGAGGCAGACATGAGATACTCCTGATGTCAGTGGTGAACTCAGGAACCTAAAGGTTGGGGGAGACCCAGGAATAGTGATGCCAGCGGCGAGGCCCTAACCAGAGCACGACATGATCTAACCTTGGCCATCAGGCCCACTGTTGGTTCTTGTTTATTTCCTGAGCCTGATCTCTCACTTTTCTGATGATTATCTGAATAACCCTATTCTAATTGATTTTTTTCACTTGAGTTGTCCAGAGTTGGATTCTATATTTTATAAACAACAACTCTGCTGGCCTGTGTCATGACAGGAAGACCATCCAACGAACACTTAGAATGGCCTTAGTTATGAGGAATAATAATACAGGGCAAAGATTTGCATGACTACTAGTAATACCAGTAGTAGCAAGTCTTATTATCCTACATCTCCATGCCAAATAAGCCGATTCACAATAGTTTTCTAAATAGCAATCTTAAACATTTATCTTGTCTTCTCTGTGTTCCCAAAGTCATCGAGCCCCATCTTCACACTGTAAGTTCAGTGTGTATGCGCAGAGCATCCCATAATCAAGGACGGGATAAAATCCAGTATAATCATAGCATGCAGTTTGCCGCTGAGTGCTATAAATACAAAATGTCTGCTAATCGGCTCACAGAGAGAGAGAGAGAGAGAGAGAGAGAGAGAGCGAGCGCACGGGCTCCATTCTCAACTTTCCCAGTGACATCTCTGTTGACACAGGCACGTGACCTTCCTAAACATTAGAACTGGCTTTCATGTCAACATGAAACATATAACAGATCACAACATTTAAAAAATACGCTCCGATAGATCCAGGTTTTCTTTCCTAGGAATGTGAACAAATGAACAATGATATGAAAATATCATGTTTATACCAGCATAGGAAAAAAGAGCTAGAACCAACATAAATAGCCATCGGGAGGGAACTGGTTAAAATATGCTACCTCTAGACAATGGACTGCTGTGCAACCATGAAATAAGGTAAATGTCATGTAATAATCCACAAGGGCACCCAAGGTTCATCACCAGTTAAATAAAAGGCAAATGCAGCTGTGTAGAATGTTCCTATTTATTTGAAAACAAAGAAATATCCATTAGTATGCTTTCGCTCATAAGGTCACTGAGGAGAGAATCAACTGATGTCAATTATATATTTATAAGTGGAGTAAAAAGTATTCTGAAAGCTCATATAAGATAGTGTTAATAACTCCCTGAGGAATGGGACTGAGAAAGGCTGAATTGTCGTTTCTTTATTCTGAATCCATATTATTTTTAGAATTATAAAAAGAAATTACCCAAAATGGCGTGATTGTGCCAAATAGAAAACATGGATTTCAATCTGTGAACTATTCAGGAAACTCTTCTAAATTACTAATTATTACTTATAATTAGTGTGATGAATGGGTTATGCCAATTAAGAGCAATACTGGTTTGAAGTGCCTTATAATTCTGATTTTATGGGACTAAGCCATAACCTCTTGGTTGTTATGATGTTTTAAGATTATCTCAGTAATCGCTATGGTGAATACTAACAGCAAAAGGTCAACGGTGTGTCAGTTCTTTTTGTGTTGCTAAGCTTGCATGGGTTCAAAGTTCATGAATCCCAATCCACTTGAAATCTGGAAAGAATAAACTGGTGATTCAGAAGCAGTTTAATGCTAAACACTGATTAAGTCTCAATGACTAGTAATCAATTATTTTAAATCATAAAGAGGACAGCAAATTTCTATGAATAAAGCACCTTTAAAAAGAAAATATTTCTGGGATGACCGTAGGTAAATATAGAAAAGTCTTCATAACTAAAATGTCATTGGGGGCCTTCGGATGATTACCCATGTTCTGGCTGATGGACATTTAGCCAGGTTTGAGGAGGACAGTCACCATAACTACGGCAGTCGCTCCATTTCAGCTCAAGGACTTTCAGATGATGTCACCAGGTTGCAAAGCTAGCCGGCCCTCTGCAGTATGAGGGCTGCCCACCTTTACCTTAAGTTAGCTAGAAAGCCGGCCCTCCCCCGAGTTCCCCTGTGTGACACCACGGGCCCCACATCTTGTTTCTGAGGTGCACAGATCTTAACCTAGACGGGGATGACCAGGCCCAAGCAAAAGCTTCTCTCATAGGAGAGTCAGGAGTGACAAATTACGGAAACACCATGCAGCCTAGAAGTGTCATCTCGGCGCTAAGGCAATAGCACTGGAATCCTCTATGGCTATCTGTCCGTGTCTGTGGATATTTGCTCATGCTTCCTGAATTTAAATTCAGACAATGTGGTCACCATAACCAAAACACTTCCTAGAAAAATCTTTAAGGCACTCCTAGCCTAAAGCCTTCACTGCCCAAGGAGACTCCAGAAACTCTTACCTTCTTCAAGAGTCTGATTTTCAATTGTGGTAGCTAGAGGCCAAACCATTCAAGTCCAAGATGCGTGCTTGGATCTGGACCCAAAGCCCAGGACAGTGGGTCAAGTTCATAGTTTCCGTAGCTGTTTGATTTCACATAAATAATCTTGGGAATCTGTCTAGTCAGCGAATCTTCCGATCCTTCCACGACTGCCCTCTACACATTCAATGCCGAAAGGTGTCATCGAAATCTACTGTGTCCCTCTGAGATGGCCCAGCAGGCCCATCCCAGAAACCACTATCCCTCTTGGACAGTACTCAGAAGAATTTTCAACCATGCCAAAGCTGAAGCTGTGAGTGTAAGTGGCAATGACATGCTAGGTAGTCTGGGGGTGTGGCTTTGGCCTTGCAGCCGGATTACAGAGGCTGTATAGTCCCAGTGCCATAATTTAAGAAGAGTATGGGAGATGTATGGAGATGAGCAGGGAAGAAGAAGCTACAGGAAGTAGATTATAGTGCCGGTAATAGATACCTCTTTATGTTGACATGGGGTGAATGGGAGGAATTTTGATGCCAAGATATATAGAGAGATAGATTGAAAAATCAGTACAAATATTTTTCCTTTTTCAGAACTACCGTTCCACCATCTTTGTGGCCAACTGCAAACTCAAAAAATACCCTAGCGCTGCAAATCGTTTGTCATTTCTCTATAATTAGTTGCTTGGATCAACAAAGAAGAAATTAAGAAGCTTAATTTAATTTTCAGCAGGAATCTTAATAGCAAAACAAACAAACAAAAAAAAGAACAGGGGTGGAAAGCGGAGAGAACAGCATGGAGAGGTTGCTCTGACCCCTTGGCATCAAACAAGAAAGTACACAAAGGCAGTTGGAGCTGGTCTGACTCTGGCAAACAGCCATTTTTGTCTCTGAAGCTCTCAGTGGCCTTGTTGAAATACATCTTGGAAAACAGGAAACTGTGATTTTGATGTGCTGGCAACCTTACCCTTTCTTGTGAACTGCTAACCTGACCATAGGTTATTAACGTCGATTCCTACTAAAGAATGGAGGCAGAAACAAACTTTTTTTTTTTTTTTACTTAAATCTCCACCTTTTCAGAAACAGCTACGAAGCTAAGTATCTTCTACTCAAAATGAGGCCTGTTCAGAGGACGGAGGTGTGGTTAGCTTTAGTTTGGGTTTGAAGCTACAATGCGGAGGAGAATTCACCTTGATGAGTAGAAATTCTGTGAGTGATGAGGGCTATGCCAGGTAAGTAGTCATTCCAGGAGGCTCATTGGATGGTCACCATAGAGCATGGGGCTCACTCTCAGCACTACTGACATTTGAGGTCAAAGAATTCTTTGAGGTGGGTACTGTCCTGGGCACTGTAGGATGTCTAGCAGCATCTCTGGCCTCTGCCCACTAGATGCTCCCATTCCCAGATGAGACAACCAAAGCAGCACCCAGACACTGTCAACTGTCCCCTGGAAGGCAAAATCGGCCCCAGTTGAACCACTTAGATGATAAGCTTCTCCCTGGAGACCTGCTCCCTTGTCCTGAGAATCAAAGGAAAGTAAGTGAAAGTGAAACCACCTGGGGAGCCCTGAGCCCCAAGCCAGGACTTCTCTGTGCTGCCTGCACATTTCTACCACTGGGGAGATTTCACTCTCCTGAGCCCCAGGCCACATCCCAGCAGTTCATCAGGAACTCAGTAGGCAGGATGGAGGGAGCAGAGTGCTCTGGGATCGCCCCTGGTGATCATAAGGGATGCCAGCATGGGGAACCTCTGCTCTAAGCAGACGTGTCATTCTGAGGATTGGGCAGGTTGACTTGGCCGTTTGATGGGAAAGCTTGAGTCTAGGTCTCCGCACGTGTACACGGCGGTCATCCACGTATAGACGAGGGCAGCATTTACCCATGAGCCACCCTGGGCCAGCTGTGGCAATGAGTGCTGGAGAAACAGAATTGACCAAGACGCTGTTCTTGGCCTCAAGGGAATTATAATCTAGTTAGAGAGACTCCCGAAAATCCCATTGAGAAGGCCCGATAGAGTTTGCACCGAGAGCGCAGAAGAGGGGCGGGCGTTAACGGGAGAGAAGGAGTAAATGAGAGAAGGCTTTTTGAAAGGGATGAATGCTTGCGTTTATTTTTAAACAGCCAGAGCTTAAAATTTACTGCTGCGTTTGAGTAAAAGCTTTTGCCAAGAGTCTAAGAATTGGAGAAAATGCTGAAATGGAAATGAACGTGAAGCACTCAAACGTCTAGAGGAAAAGCTCCATTTCCTGTACTGTCAGCCCCGTTTGATAAATCAGCAACGTCTGACTACCCATCACAGCTTAAATCGCTAATTTGGGCAACAGAGTTCCAAGTCTTCAGCGCAATAGCCACATCTTAGATTTCTAGACATTTTCAAAATGAGTGGTAGATTTTGTCTAACACTTTATAAGTAAAAACTTCAAATGTAATGCAAAGTAGAAAGTATCTTATAGAGACCACTCATGTTCCCAGCACATAGATTTCGCCATTGCCATTTTGCTGTGCTTGCTTATCCCTCCATCTGTCTGTCCCTCTGTCTGTCTACTAACCCACGTGGTACATTTCTTTGAGTCGGTTCTCATTGAGAGCCATAAAAGTGTGAACATTTCAAAAGCCATTTTCAGCTCTGTTTGTAAGCCTTACTATTGTTAGCCAATTCACATCACTGGGGTGAGGTATGGGGGTGGGCTATGGTGTTGGGGGTGGGAGGAGTCAGGCCTGAAGTCATTACAAACCAAGTCTCTGAATTACTCTACCTATCTTATTAACTCTTGAGAAATAGCCCTTCAATTTGCTTAAACATTTCCTGTGGTCTTTGCAGATAACCTCTAGTGGAAAAAAAAATAATTTGAAGTAGTGACCATGCTCGCCCTAAACGTTTTGGTTAGTTCAAAAATCCTGTGTGAAAAAATGCATTTTCAAGTCTTTCTGTTTCCTCAGTCCAGAATTGCTTCAAATAGACTTCCTCCTGTTACAAAGGCTTAAACATTTGCATATTGAGTTGTTTCTTTCTGAGAGACATCTCACAAATACTCCAACTGAGAAAAGAGATAAATTGCCGCATCCTGTGAGTTTAGAAGAAGCATTTCTTCTGCGTTTTGTAACTTGGACACTTGGTGTTCGTAAAAGAATGCTTTGTGCCGGTTTAACGCTGCAGCATCCTTTTGCATTTGCTTCTAGGTGGTTGTGCCAAATAAGAAGCTCTGTAATCCTCATCAGTCTCCACGTGACGGCTCATCCTGCTTCGTAATAGAGAATTATTACTTGATTTGACATTCTTTTAAAGAAAAAACGAGACAGCATTGAATTCTTAGCTGAATACCGCTCGTTGGTGCGCGTGTGTGTTTTCAATTACAGAACAGGTCTGGAATAGTGCTTTTCGGCTGAACTCCTTGATGACGCCTTTTTAAATTGCATTTATCCAGATGGGACATAAAGGAGTAAGACGGGTTGCACAAAGCACTCAGCAAGATTTGTCTTCTTTCTTAACTGTTATACATCTTAAGCTCAAAAAAGGAGGGAAACCTGAGGTAATTATGGCTTAAAATTGCCCAAGATGTCTCGTTGGCTAATTTGAGTGCCAAGTGGAGGGTGGGGACAGCTGGTGGTGTTTAGTGCCAGGAATTAGGAATTTTCCTTTGGGTTACTGAGAATTCTTGATTATAAAGGTGGGCTGACTTGTCAGGGGAAGATGGCTTCCAAGCCAACCATGGAAATAATTGATCCTATCCACAGACCTCGGACATGAAGGTGGGCGGTGAGCTTCAGGCTGGAGCAGTGCTTTGTGGGGTGCGGTTGTGTCCTTGCCGGCGGTAGAAGCACAGGGTGGGTTGGGGGACATTGTCTGGGACGTGTCTGGGACGTGTGAGGAAGTCAGAGTGGGAGGCGCCTGGAGCAGACGGCAGGGAAGCAGGCACGGGGGCAGCCTTGGGTACCCGCAGGGAGATGGAGCAAGAGCTGTAGATGTGACCTTTCCTGATCTCTGAGGCACTTCTGATCCTTTGCGGTTCTGAGCCCACCATGTTAAGCAGAACAGACACTTTGCCCAGTGGAGTATGAAACGACTAGAGAAATTCAAATCGATCCTTAGCATTGCTGGCCTCGAAAGAAGATGGAAAAGGATCCGAAGGAGTTAGCAGAGGAAATGGGCGTGTCATCAGCTAAGGGACCTCGGCTTGGTCGATCTTCCTGCATGATGCAAGACATGGGGCACCAGTGGCTGCCAGATCCACGTGGCTGTGGTCTCTGGGCTCCAGTAAAGGGGTGGGCAAGGGGTTGCACCTGTGGGCAGAGGGTCTGCGCAGCGGAAGAGCAGGTGAAGGAGCTGTGCAAAGGGGACAAGCCGCAGAAGGGGGCGCTTGGGATGTCCCACGTTAAGGTTTCCTGCTCTTCGTTCCTTCCTGAAGCAATGCTGTTCACATGCCGGTGAACGCAGCAAGCACTAGGGTGCGGCGAGCCCTAGCTACAGAAATATATAGGGTAGGTCTACCAGAACATTCTACCTGCTCCAACACCCTACGAGCCATTTGTTGGGCAAGCTTTGAACTTTGTAGCTTCACTAGAGCCTCCTCCCTGGTACTCAAGCCCGACAAAAGAGTCGTGAATCACTTCTAAAAGGAGAGAATTTCTAAAAGTGGAGAAGTAATGTATCTTCAAAAATATCTTAAAGCAACCAGTCCCCGAACAAGGTGATTATTTTTACTCATCTTATTGTCACAGTGAACACCCCTGGTCTTCATATTTTGACCCCTATTTTAAAAAACTTGAATATCTAAAAATCATTGCCTATGACATATCTTAATCCTGTGTAGAGAAAGTCATCTAACATGCAAAAACGCCCCACAGAGCAAACTGGAGATGATAAAGGGTAAAGAAGCAAAAAAGGGAGGAAACGAATGACACTTGAAAGAGACTAGAAAACTATTGAATAAGCATTAAAAAATACTCGGCATTCTCAAGAAGGGACGTCCGGAAGTTGCTGCATTCATTTATTCAGCAATCTCAGGACATGCTGAGAGTAGAACACAGTTCGAATTGCTGGCGAATAAGACCCCAGAATGCCAAGAATGATATTTGATTTAAACCCAGGCCATAGGAAGGATGAATTTGAAACCTAGGCTTTAATGTCGTTTTAACCACAGAAGCAAAATTCATCAAGAATATTCATAAGGGACAAAATCAAATAATATGTGGAACTTCTAAAGGAATTTTAATCAAAGAACATTATCTGTTACTATCAAACAGCTGTATTGTTACTATCTGTTCTTTTGTTTCCTAATTCCTCTTACACACATTATTTATATTTCATGCTAAATGTTTACTCGCCATGGCTGTTAAGAAAAACACCACCGATTATTCTATCAGCTTATTATTTGAGAAACAGTTTTCAATAACAAACCCTGGAACTTTGAAAACTAGGTGTGATTAGTTTAAGGACTCTTGGTCCCAACTGACTTCAGCCCGAGCTGGTTTTCCATGTTACTGGGGTGTCTATTTCCTTTGTAAGTTAAGACGCTTCCCTCTGATGATTATTGGAGGGGATTGGTTTCTCTCTGCACTTCCCTGGAGGACCCTGTCTTTTCTTTGGCTCACCTTCTGTTGCCCTTCCTTATTTGTAGATCACTGAGGAAGGCCAGTTTCCTTTGAATGTCATTAACACTTTGTAATTAACCAGGAAGCCAGGAGAATACCAAATATCCCTTTCCCATCACAGGGCCAGCCCTGTTTTGTTTTTCCACCCTGAATCCGAGGCGGGGATTGGCTAAGACTGATTCATTTCACTGGGAAGTGAAATTTACATAGCACTTTCAGAAGCTCTTGATCTGATAGGCTCAGAACTCAGCAAGCTTTTTTTTTTTTTCCTAGTTGCCAAGGTTAATGCCTTTATGCCGCATGGATGCTTCAATCCATAGCTTCCTCCTCAAACACAAACCACAAAAGGATTGTGCATTCACAGTAGCAACAATACTACTACTAAAAGGCCAAGTACAGGGATGCCCAGGGCTCTGGTATCAAATAGATTCACGTTCAAGGGGAGGATTGAGTAATATATCCCGTTTGTTTTAAGTCAGGTTGTGAGGTATAACTTATATGTAGTAAAACTCACCGAGGCCTGGTATTTGGACTTGCACTTTTCTATAATCCAGCAGGAAATTACACCACGTTAAGAGTCAGGAAACCTGGACCCTGTTCCCATCTACCCTACTACTGTCACATAATAGCTCTGAACTCTGCCTCACCTCTTCTGTAAAATGGAAGAGTTGAAGTAGGTGATGGTAAGGACCCTCCTGGATTTAAGAAGTCGATAGTTTTATGATTTAAATGACTCTGAAACAAAACAAATTGTCTTTCCAAAATATTTTTAAGACTCTCGTGAGTGAATTTCACCCAGTCCTCAGTCAGCTGAGGCAGTGGGAACAGGAAATCAAGTTTCTCAGAAAGTTCAGACTGCCTTGGACGGGTGCCAGATGGCACTGGAGTAAAGGTGCCGAAAGGCAGGCACTTCCTCGAGTTACAGAAATGCTCTTCTTACTCTCCTCCCTTAAACCTACCGAAGCTTAAACGCAAAAACATTTCTGAGGCTAATGAAAGTGTCCAACATTCTTTGACTATGGATTTGGGACCCCATTTCATCTGGTTTTGAGCAAGACAGTTGGCTTGGCTGAACTTTCCATTTGCTCTGCCTTGTTGTCTCTCCTCCCCCCAAACCAAATAGATGAATGCCTAGAATTAGCAAAGCACACACATGCCTGGGGCCAGATTTATATCTGGCACTGAAATGGGAAATTTACCAACATAATGTGACGAGCTTTGAGTTTTTGGAGCGTGTTCTCCCCATTTCAAAACTCTCTGACTTAATCCCTATGGTTGGGGAAGGAGATCATGGAGGCCACTCTCTCTCCTTTCTCCTCCAGCTAGACACAAAAGCTTAATACCTGGGGCCGGTTCCAATGGAAAGAGCACCTCACACTCACACTCCCACTCCTGGCGGCCTGGTTTTAAGTCCCGTTGGAAGCTGACTTCCATGAAATCTTGCGAGCTCGACTCAGAAAACCACCCCAAAGTCTACACTGAGTCCAATTCCTGGGCATTTGTCCAAATCTAGGCTGCATCATTTGATGGCATCTGACGGCCCTTTGCCCGGTTCTATTATTTCTAACTAGTGCATGCTATCTTCTAATATATGATAAAATTTTTGTTTTTATTGTGTTTATTGTCTGTCTCCTCTCATTAGAATGTAAGGGCATAAGAGCTGGGATTCATGTCTGTTTTCTATATTACTTATCCCCGGCACCTGGAATACTGCCTTAGGACCTGCTGTTAAATTAACGAAACAAGGAGGCCATTAGACTGAGGGGGCTCTGAAGAGAACCCAAGTGTTGCCCTCCAAAACCGTGCCTTTGGGAATATTGCTTTTAAGCTGGTTATTAAGAACCAAAAGGCTCAGAAGGACCCTCTGACCCTCCCCCCTTTCCTGCCTAAGAGGTTCAGATGGAAAGGCCTGCTTCAGGAAGGGAAGCTTAGGATGTTCGCCTAGGCCTAATTTGAATTGCAGATGACGGATGTGAGGGTACTGGTGGTCCTGGTGGCCGGATCACCCTGTGTCCCATTGTTTCTGGGTCGCCCGGCAGGAATTTGCCTGCAATGTGTGTTCTGCTCTTCCTCAATTACCTGTGAATCGTCCATTCTCCCTTTTGAAATCTAAGATCCCGTTTCCCCTTCTTTTTTCCTTTGTCCAAAATGATATATACACCCAACGTCGCCTCACTGTCTTTGGAATTTTCATGCTTATGTGAATTCCGTGTGCGCACATATTAAAATTTGATTTTTCCCTATTAATCTGTCTCTGTGAATTTTATTATTAGCCCAGCTAGAAGAACTTAGAAAGTGAGAGGAAGAGTATTATTTTTCAGTCTCCACAGCTGTAATGAATGCCATGGCCGCTTATGTAAGCAAATCATAATCAAAACCTAAAAATGCCTATAGGTTACAAAAACGATAGCTATGGACAGCCAATCACAGCCAACTAGGCTTCAAGCTATAACCAATCATTTTCTTTCTTTGCTTCCACATTTTCTCCATAAAGGTCTCTCCCAGCTCTTGTCAGCATAGTGCTCCTAACCACTTCTGGTTTGGTGCTGCCCGATTCAAACTGATTTTTGCTCAAATTGTTAGGTAGCTAGTCAGATATGAGTGACGGGGGGCGGAACAAAGGAATAGGGTCTCAGCCTAGAGAACGCCCAGAAGACACCCCAATGGTAGAATTCTGGGTATGCACATACACACTAGGTAAAGGTATTGCCTAGTGTCAATCAGGTGTCAATCAAGATAACTTCACTTGCCTGTCACCTAGGAATGCCTTTGGAACCACCCATCATGGCCCAAACATAAGGCAGACTTTCCTGCTTCTGCGTCCTTTTTGTCCTTCTGGGTTCTCTCTCTTCTTGGTGGCCTTTTTTGCCCTTTTGTAGCCATTTTGGCCCCTTTGTGTTGGTTACAGCACTGGGACAATGTGCCTCCTTGGGGCATACTTTGTCTTTCTAAAATATACTCTTAATAAAATTAACTGTTAAATCTCAATGACCTGTGATTCTTCACTGCCCTCATTTGAGGAAGAACCGAGGAAAAATGCTAACTACAGGTCTGCACCATTGTTATCCCTCTCCCTGCCCTCTACCGTTGAGGCGACACCAAACTATGATCGGCCCCAAAGGTGACAAAATAAACTCCTCGAATTTTTAATATGCCTCTGTTTATCTTTTAACATTAATAAAGGCTCAATGAATATTTGCCGAATGGTTGAATGAATGAATGACCTCTCAGAACCCTCTTGAAGAACATTTTTTAACCAAATCCTTAAACAAATTAAATACTTATTGAGTCTATGATGTGAGTCAAATAACAATAAAAATAGAATAGAGTAATAACTAATCTATCCAGGGAAGTAATATCTAAGCTTCAAAATATTATATGGAATAATAGTTAAGAATAAAAAGAAATGACATGTTGACACTTGAAACACAATGGCTCTCAAAATAATCATGCTCAATGAAAGAGACTAGCCTGAAAAAAGTATCTATTGCAATATAAATGATTTATAAACGATTTCATTTATAAAAAATTAGTCTATAAAACACAATCGATAATAACAGAAAACAGGTCAGTGGTTGCCTGGGTACCCAGAGTGGATGGTGAGATTACAAACAGGCAGGAGGAAACTTGTCAGGATGATGGATATGCTCATTATCTTGATTGTGGAGATGCTTTCACAGGTGTATGTATAAATCAAAATTCATTGTAGTGCACATTTTAAATATATGCACTTTATTATCTGTCAATTACTCCCCGATAAAGCTGAAAAATGCAAAAAGAATACGTTGTAATGCACCAATCAAGAAATACCCCTGAGTGTCCAACAGGCAGTTGAACTGATCATTATGATTCTCATTTTCCTTTTCTCTGCCTCATCAGAATCTTAACAGAACGAATCACATAGATGCTCAATGAACTGGTGTTATGAAGTATATTTATGCTTGCCAGGTTTCTATTTCAGAAGCACAGTTACCATAATTATGATCCACAGATCTTTTGCTTTATAATCTGCTTCTCCATCTCCATCTTCCCCAGAACTGCCTTACATTTTCACCACTCATTCAACCAGTGTTTGTTGTACTGTTTATGAATCCTTTTTCAATTTCCTTTGATGTCCTTTAAATTCTGATCCTATCTTCCAAGTTGCTGGGTACTTATCTTTCCTCTCCCATCTTTCTCTCCATTAGCTTATCTTAAAATCTAGGGAGCAAGGTTTTCTCTTCTGGCCTACAAACTATTGATAAAATGGTGAGAATCACATGAGGACCAAAAGAAAATGAGGAAGAATTTCCAACGTTGTTTATTAAGAAAGCGATCTCTATCATTGAAATCCTGGAGGTTTGTTCCAAGTTGGGTCTCACGAGTAGAGGCTCAACCTAAAAAGAATGTCAGTTCCCAACTGGCTTTCCTCCTGTTTTGCACTCAACCAATAAACTCCAGTCAGCTCAGGGCGAGGGGATATATCTTAAGTAGGAAATTTACTTAAACTGAAAAGAAACCTGAGATATCGATCTTTGCTTGACATAAACTCATATAATTTTCTGCTCAGCATTCTTTCTTGGTAGGCTTCACTGCTTTTCCAGATGGTGCAGTCAATTGTGTCTGGGCCATTCCCACGTGCATTGCGGTTTACTAGTTCACGTTCGCATCCTGGTTTCATTTCATGACCTGGCGTGCCAATGAGCTGTCTTCCTTTTAAGATACTCTTGGGCCACATTTTTATCCCACCACCACCACCCACATCCTCACTTTTAAAAATATGTGAAATCATCTTTTTCCAGTGAGGCTACTTAAGTTTTGACGGGTAAGAAAACAACATATGCTCTCACCTCAGACTCCTGGGGTTTGAGTCCTGGACTTGAAATCTTCTAGACCTCAGGATTGCTGGTGACTTTCAGAGTCTCAGTTTCTTTATCTGTAAAACGCGGCTGATGATACTAACCTGAATTCTATTAAAACACAACAATTCCATTGCTACCAACCCATATTTTATTAAAACATCAGGAATGAATTGTACCCAGCACTGAGTAAACTCTGAGTAAAATTCCTTTCGGTCTCACTGGTGATGTGAGTTCAGCTGTTCGCTTTCAGGAAAATCTTAGGTTCTTAATTTCACTAGCAGTTTAGTTTTTGTTTGTCTTCTTGGTTTTGTTTGTTTGTTCGTTTGTTTGTTTTGTTTTGTTTTGTTTTTTTTCCCTGCTTTGTTCCACTTGGGTATGCTACTAAACCTAAGAGGTCTTGGTTGGAGAGAAATCTAAAACCCAGTTGCTGGTGCCTAGCACTGCTGCTGATCTGATTACACAGAAGACCTCTGGGGCCTGTCGGATATTTCATTAATTGTGTTAAATCTAAGACAGTGGGGAAGTCGGGTAGTTTCCTTGGAAATACCCAAGTTCAGAGATTTAGGTCATGGATTTTCTGCAGCGTTCTTAAAGAGAATCAGATATGTGTCCAAGTGATTGAAGTTCTTATGTTCAAGTTAGTCTTTGCCTCTCTAATCACTTACTAGTAGCCTAACTAGTACTGGCTGTGGTCTAGACTGAATTGCTTTGTAGATATAATGGTTTTCTGTTTTCATTCTCACATCAAAATCTCTCTTGCTCATTTTTATAAAATGGCCTACATTCATCATCTGTAGAAGATGGCGAGGGTAAGTATTATGTTCTGCTGTACTACGATCTGAGGAAACTTTTCATTGTTAAAAAAGATTTTTGAAGAGGCCAATGTGAGAGGGTGGAACCAGCTTCCTTTCCTGCCAACCCAAGCTCTCTCCTAAATATGGCCAGTCAAGGGACAGAAGAGATCACCTTTTGTCCTGGTTACCCACTCTCAGCACCATGGCTTCATGTCAGTAAAGTTTTTTCTTTTTACACACATACACACAGAGTTCTAAATTATTTTCAAAATCCAGTCAAACCTTCGTAAACGGCCATCCACTTATGAGTTGGGAAAGTCTTCTTTTGCAAAGAAAGGAAGCAAGGCCACCGCTTCATATTTGCCAACACCCACCAGCGGACACAACAGCAGCTCCCAGAGCCGAAGGGATGGAAAACTCATCAGCTGTCTATTGAATTCAAAAGAAAACCAGCATTTCCCCCAGCTGTGCGAGCCTAGAGCTGGGTTCCTTTTCAAGCGTCAGCACTAAATGGCCACGCTCACTGTAAGACCGAAAACAGGCAGGGGGCATGCTTGCTCCTGGTCTCCTGAGAGGGGAGGAAAAGGGCACAATTGGGATGAACTGTGAAAGAGCGAAAAGGAAGGGACCCGATGTGCCCCTTGAAGATAATGTCCCACGTTGAGGAGCAGGGAAACCGCTGGCTTGGTGACCAGCTGGCTAATCCTCCTGAATTGGGTAATTTGATATTTGCTTTTGTCTAGTTACCTAGCACTGTTCAGTGAATCAGAGACACCCACAGGGCACTGTGAATCACTTCCTATCGTGCAACAGTGTTCACACTTTCCCTCGTTGTGGGACCTACGGGCCCATTCTCTATCAGTGATGAGGTGAGGAAGCTGTTTGACAGAAGCACCCTGGACTCCCGCATCCTGATTTTCCACAGTTCCAACATTTCAGATAGATTGTAAACTGTAGGTAGGGACGACAGCAGGAGGGAGTCCAGAGCCACCAGGAAGAATAGAGAAGGGTTGTTCGGGAAACGATACCTGGGCCGGTTGACACTCCATCCACACAACAAAACAACTGGCCAGAAAGGAAAACGTGCCCCATTCAATTAAAAAAAAAAAAAAAAAAAAGGTGCTACTAAAAAACAAACAAACAAAAAACATGTTACTGTTTACTTGACACCAAATCCCTGCTTGGACTGGCTTCTCTGGCCTTCTATTGAGTAGCTACTTGACTGAATTGATCCACTGTGGCTTTGTTGTAGAAACAACTTCGTAGCAGAATTTGTGTAGGGAGTCAAGTCATGGAAATGTGATGCCCAAACTATCATGGAATCGGGAGATGAGTGAGAGTAGCAACAGTTTATAGAAGGTCTAAAGCAAAACTGGAAAGAATCGACGAGGAAAATTAGAAGTCTTAAAACTTCAGGCTGATCCCCAAGTTTCAGTTTAGTTAATCCTGATCTTATCCAAGTGGAAATGCGGATTGACCTCACTACTTAAAAATCCCCGGGAGCTGGCAAATCCTGTTTCAAGGAATTTTCCATTTCAGGTAAACAAGCTGTTGTTCGCTGGAGGGAAGTGGGGCGTTTCCTTTCAAGTTACTCCTATTTTTTTTTACTGTGGCCAAAGGGCAGAATGCTGGTAACCCTAAAGCAAAGCAAACACCCCAGAGCTAGCAGCAGCGCTGGCCTGTAGTCAGTGCCTCAGGTCCCTCAATTCCTGCTGTCCCTTGCCGATCGGCCATCTCCACCTGTTCTTGGACTGAGTCCCCCAATCTATACCTCCAGTCCAAGGCCTTTTTCCTCAGCTCATTAGAAAGATGATATC
Source organism: Eidolon dupreanum (assembly GCA_028627145.1). NCBI lineage: Eukaryota > Metazoa > Chordata > Mammalia > Chiroptera > Pteropodidae > Eidolon > Eidolon dupreanum. Next base: position 3,357,768 of record CM053505.1, on the reverse strand, counting down.
TCAGAAATGATCATAATAATTATACTATAACTATTTTGTGCTTTCCTGCTTTAAACCTTCCATTGGCTGTCCATTGCAGGAGATCACAACAGCATAAGGCCTGTGGGCTTCTTCCCATCGCTCACATCCGGGGACCACCCAGCAGTCAACACAGATCTTCTCTCCTACCCTGCAACTGCAGTGAGCAGTCTCGACCCCTGTCCCCATCCCAGGGCCTTTGGATTTGATTAAACATTTTGAATGAGCAATTCCACTACTGGAAATATATCCCACAGAATTTCCTGCATAACTGTGCATGATCCAGTACAAGGATGTTCACTGTGGCATTAAAAACTTTCCATAATATTAAAATAGGCTTCAGGTGCCTTATTTTAAATAGATGTTTAATATCCCATTGTGTTATACTACACCTTATCTGACTGATGTCCCTTACTTGGGTATTTAGGCGACTTCGAACTGTCTTTTAAGACAATAGTATACTATGAAAATTCTTGTAGGGAATCTTCATGAATAGCTGCTCTGAAGAGACATAATTGGGGAGGAGTTTGTAAATCTTGTGCTACAACACACATGACATCAGAGAGAGAATGAGAGATGGCAAAATTTAGTGAGTTAATTAAAACCCACTGAACAGGGCATGGTATCAGCCACAGATAACAGAGAGGGTAACCCTGGGGCATTGAAAATCACTCCTCAGGAAGAAAAGAATCGTCTCAGGATTGGCTGGAAGTCATCCCAGCTGCTGATCTGTCAGAGACTGATTCTTTGGTGATTTATGGAGAGGAAAATGCCCCCCGCCTCCCCAGCTCTGATTTTTAAACTACTCCAAGGATAAGCACATATGGAGAATTTACTGGGCAGGAAACCTCATATGTTCTTTGTCCAGGGTATAAAAAAAGGAAAGGTAATTGGGGGAGGGGAGAAAGGGGTCTGCTTGTGATGTTTGTCACACAATATCCCAGCTTAAAGATTCTAACAAGTTGAGTGGACGTCAGGATGACAAAATTAAACCTCTCTTTACCACAGAGTCTTGAACCTCTTCATGTGCCTCAGAATTGAATCCACAAGCAGACCTTGGTAACGGTGTCGGTTGGAACTGAACCATGTGTAGCAAAATAAATGTGAAATTCATTTAGAATGAATCATAAGTTGCAATCAGTGATGTTAAATTGTGCGTTACTTTTAGGGGGAAATCGGAAATAGAGCAATCATTTGGCCTACGCTGTATCAACTGATTCCTCACTGTGTCATAGAGAGATACACCAGCTCAGACAGTCTCACTGGGAGAAAAGGATGAAGAAAGGATGAAGATTATCAGAAGACCAAAGTGTGGGGAGATAGTCAAAATGACTAGTGACAATATAGACTAGTCAATTTATCAATTCATTCATTGGATAGATAATATATACTAATATCTCCATACCAGTTTAGAAGAAAAATAGAGCAGCAAAAAAGGACTTTTAAACTCAGGGTCATTCTTCATGTCAGTCATAAAAATAAAATTTTAAACAGGATTTATACTATACCACAGTTTTTGGCAGACAGGAATTATAGCGCGTAGCTTTAAGATAGTGAGTTTCTCTTTTCTTTTTTTGTTTGGTTGTCATGGGAGTCTGTGTTTGTGGGGAAATTCCGAGTGTTTTTGTGACAAGGAGCTGTCTCTGATTTCTTAGACCAATGTTCTTCCAAGTAACAATAGTTGGGAGGGGGTGGGTTTACTGAATGTGAGTTAAGCAAAAGCACATTTCTCAAAATAAGATTCAATCAGGAAGATATCTATTGGAGATGGATTCGAAGCACTGTGTAAGCGTATCAGGTGGAATATTTTAATTCTGTTCAAATGGGTCTTATGATTCGAAAGTCCAACTCGAGCCCTCTCATTTTGAAAAGTATGCAATGCATGACTTTTTGACACACCCAGGGAGGCTAGAGAGAGATGAAAATATGTCTAAAAATTGTCATCCAATGGCCCGAGACATCTCAGAGAGAACTGAGTTATACAGAAAACCAAGCATCCTGAGTATGGGCGAAATAAGCAATTTCTTTCTTGTTGCTGTGAGTCCAGCAGTGTGATAGAAAAGCTCACGGCTATAAAGTCAGACAGCCTGGCTGGACTCTGAGGAAGTTACTTAATCTTTCTGGATCTTGGTTTCCTCATTAAAATGAAAGACAAAAAATATCTGCGTTAAGAATGGCGGAACGTGAAGGACTGAAGATGTACAAATCAGTAGTTAAAAAACAGTCAACGAGGATTTAGAGCATAGCATGGAGAATATAGTCAATATTATTGTAATGGTTTTTGTAATGCCAGATGGGTGCTAGAGTAATCGGGGGGATCACTTCGTGGATTGTAGAAATGTCTGACTTTTTAAAATTTAAAATATGAATGAATGAATGATGGCTGAAGGGTTATAAGAAATAGTGTATGGCCAGTGTCGGTTCCATAGTAGCTGCTCAGTTAGAGACACCTTCTCATTCCTGCTCAATCTCTGACCTCTTTCAGGTCCAGCTCGCAGCAGCCCCTAAACATCCTCGCTCCTGTCCATGCAGAACTCAATGCTCGCCTCGGCATCATTAACGGAAAACCTGGGATGCTGCTCACTGCGTGGCCATGGACGATCCCAGGCCGCCACTGCGTCTTCATCAGATCATATCCGTCAGGATGGTGAAAACTGTCATCCTGATTATTTGGCATTGTAGACTGGTTGGTTAGGTAAAAAATGATTCATTCACTACATTATATGTTTTATATAATACGCTACCATGCCTACTGCACCTTGTCAGATTCTGGGGAATACATGACAAAGTAAAATATGGTGGAAACCAGACCAAAAAAAAAAGTATGCCATAACAGTAGATTAGGAAGGAGAAAGACTAGAGGACTGATAGCAGAGAATGGCATTTGCTATTTCCTGGCATTTTAACATATTGTATGGACTCACCTGACCAGTTCATTTTATTTTTAATCCCATGAAAGATACTGTTATTAACACGGTAATAACTAAATGCGTCGAGTGGTCTCTGTGTGCCAGGCATTGTACCAGACACTTTGCATGCGTGACCTCATTCATTAATGCTTACTCAACAGCCCTCTGAGACTAGGGTTATAACTCCCATTTTAGAGATGAGGAAACAGACTTGGAGATGTGAACTCACTGAACTGCACACAGCCAGGAAGCAGGATTGCTACCACTGGAACCCAAACCTCACACCAAATCCGACTGTCTTTTCCCTATATCACACCAAAGAGAAAAGAAACGCTGAGCGCGTTGAAACTGATAAGTGCTTGTCATCTGGTCCAACCTTCCAAGGTTGTGAGAGGAAATAATATTTCTGGGCTAAGACAAAAGATGGACCCGACTTAGTCGGTGAAAGGCTATGAATGGGAGGAGAGGCCTGGCCGTGGTTTTCTCCTTGGGAATGCTGAGAACTGCAGAGTGATAGTTCTGAGGTATCTGGAACATGTCGAAGACCAGTCAGTACGAATGACCCAAACCAGAGTGATAGTTAATTCTACCAGGAGGCTATGTCAGAGAGAAGTCCCCAAAGATTTAAATTCCAGGGTGTGAAAGGCCAGGACCATGTGAAATCAATTGAGGTGACAGAGGGACACGCCCCTCAACAAATGGATCGCCTGTGTCTTCAACAAGAAATGAAGATGCCGTGCCAGTTGCCACCACAAGTCCCTGCATTACCCCTGCCAGGGCCCTGCACCTCATCATAACAGGTGAGGATCCTGCCTTCTCTTTGTTTCCCAGGCGATGTGCTCAGTGTTGAACATTTGAAACTGTCCTACATCCTCCTGCAAAGGAACGTGGTAGCCAGGTTCCCCAGAGACTACAAAGGAGGCAATGTGGTGCAATTTGCTGGCCTCCAAAGCCTGCTCCAAATTCTGCAACCCACCAAACCGGAGATTAAAGGGAACAAAGCAGGTCTGTTCTCTTTTTGTCTTTTTTAACTTCCTTATACACTGTGTCCCAGCATGAAAAACGAGCCTACGGTTTCACTTCCAGTGTGGTCAGTGGCAGAATGCAAAGGACATGGCCTTGAGATGGAACCATTGTCTGGGGAAAGAGTCTGGAATGTCACCTGCTGTGATGAAAACGGCCAGGGGTGACAATAGTCAGGGACCATTCTTGAGATGGATGCACCTATCTACAGAGCCTGCAGAGGGAGAAAGCAAACCTGGCTCTTATGGACACTTGCATGAGGAGGGAATAAGCCAATGAAGTATTGACTCAATGCAAATGTCAATAAATACTTGAAGATTCTCAACAGTATCAAGGATCTGAGATTTGGATTTGAGAGATACCCTTGGAAATTCAAAGCTTACCTCTGATCCCTCCCCCGGAGCACTTAGAACCAAATGGAGAGAGAAGAGACCAAATTCTGAAGGTTACAGGGGGAAAGAACACAGCAATGACAGAAGAGTGGAATCCCCAATATTTAGTACGGCCCAGTGGCAAGGGACTTGAAAAACTGAGAGTTAGTCCATAGTCCGTAATTTCCAAGTGTAGAGTTGAAGCAAGATGGTCAAACCATGCAACTTTTCTGGTCCAGATTTTTAAATTCATAACATAAGCAAGATATCTAAAGTTCCTTCAAATAATTAAATTTAAAAAAAAAAGCCTTGTGATTTTTAGTTCTGTGAGCTCAAAGGGGTAAGATTTCAAAGAGAAAGAGAGAAACTCTTAGCAGAATGGATGGGCAGAGGTGAGGATGAGAGGGGGAAAAATGTGTGAGACCAGGGAAGGAGAGGGGCAAGGCCTGGAGACCAGTGTGGCTTGTGCAGAAGCTTACTGAAGAGGTTGTCGTGGACAAGCAGGCTAGAAAAGAAGCTGGGCAGATGAGGTGGAGAACACTGAATGCTGGGTACAAAGATACCATGTGTTGGTGGGCGGCGTTTCGTGGGCTTGCAAGCTTTCATTCCCTGTGGTGACGCGCCTGTTTCTGCACATTTTATCCTCTTTCATGACTGTACCTTCATTATGTCTAATCAAAATAGCTAACACTGATCAAGTATTTTATAGCACCAGACACTGTGGTGCAGGCTTTATGTATTGCTCTTCTTAATTCTCACAAGTATATGGCAGAACTTTTATTACCCTTCCCATTAGAGATGAGGAAACTGAGGCACAGAGATGTTGAGTAGTCAAGGTCACACGGAAAATGGTGCAAATATTTTAATCTCCAGACAAGCAAAGAGCATATACAAGAATAAAGGGCGATCTGCATATTCAATAACGTTGCATATGAAAAAATACTTATGCAATTAGAAAAAAGCTGTATCTGCAAGAGCGAGTGTCCCATTCTTCTTCCTACATCTATTTCACTGGGTGGTAGTGGCTATAGCTCCTGTAATACAGAGGAACCAAGAGCATCGCTTCCTCATTATAGCACAAGAGACTCTAGCTGCTCAGCTGTTAAGAAACAGCCCCCAGCTTCACAACAGGAAGTGCGATCCCTGGCCAGCAAATACAGCCCTTCCTTCCCTTTTAGCAGGCCTCAGAACTTCCTTCTCCTTAGTTGCAAATCCTTTTACAGATGTTTATTTAGGAATTTGGATTTTCCCCGTCCCTCTCTGAGCTCCTCTAGGGGGTTAAACTGTGTGAATGGGGTTTCTGTCCTTTTAGAAGTCAGCAAAAGAGAAAGTAATGCCATCTGCACTGTTACCAGGGAAACCTTGAAACCACAGGGAGAAAGGCCCACTTGACCCTACCCATCCTTCTTCTGTAAATATTTTCAGTTGGAATTTATCAACATCACTTTGCCCTTGAGGAGGAATTTCCCTTTTCATTTACCCCTGGTACACCCTGTTCAAAGTCAAACCAGGGGACCTGAACCAGGCAGGAGTATTTTGCATATAAATATTTGCAACCATGATAGAAAGGATAAAAAAGAGCTCTACAAATAGCTGTACAAGCTCAACAACTGCAGGTAGTTGCAGACAAATGAGGGAAACAATACTAATTCACCTGTAATTATACACGAGGAGAAGAAGGAAGGAGGTTCCTGACAAACTGTGCAGCCAATTAAAGATTTCATTGCTATAGGCGAGAATGTGTCATTACTCTTGAATTTCTATTGACAGGTGTATTAGTTTTCTATTGCTGCTGTAACAAATGACCACGAATTCAGCGGCTTAACACAACGCGATTTTTAAATCTTAATTCTATAGATCGGAACTCTGACATGGATCTCACGGGGCTAAGATCAAGGCGTTGGCAAGGTGGCGTTCCTTTCTGGTGGCTCTTTGGTGAGAATCCATGCCCTGTCTCTTTCAGTTTCTAGAGGCTTTCTCCATCCTTTGGTTCACAGCGCCTATCTCTGTCTTTAATGCTGACAATGCCAGGCCAAGTCCTTTTCATGCTGCTATCTCTCTGCATATTTACATCTTCCATTTTCACTGCTAAGGACACTTGTTGATGACATTGGGTCTACCTGAATCCTCTAGGACAGTCTCCCTATCTTAACATTCATGTGCTCAGCAGCCCTAATTCCAGCTGCAACCTGAATTTCCCTTTGCCTTGTAACATAACATGTTCAGAAGCTCTGGAGTTTAGGACATGGACATGTTTGCAGTCATTATTCTGTCTACCACAACAGGCAAAGGCCTACATATTTTCATCTTAACAGCATAGAGTTTGTTCTCTTTTTACTGCAATGAGATCCTCACATTTCCTAGGAATTCAAATGCAGGAAAGTGCTCTTTTACGAAACAGGAAGTAATATGAGCTAGAGTCACCTTTTTCTGGAATTCTATCATTCCAGGCAATGACCTCCATGTTCATTTGTTTTTTGAGTTCTTATGAGAGCCCTGCAAAAATAGACAGGGCGGATGATAAGATTCTCACTTACAGATAAAAAAAAAATCTGAGGTTCAGAAAGATTACAGTCCCCTCAGCTATTGAAGTCACCCTGGCTTCCACTCAGCCATGACAGACACACTTTTTCCTGCCTTCTCAACCTCCAGGCCCTGCCCATGGAGGGCTGTCTCTACGTGAGTCTTGCCCTTTCCTCTTGCCATTAAGTTAAACCCACCTGCAGGGTGATTGCTTGAGCTAAAATGCTGGAATCAAGACAACCCCCGCTCCCATTTCCACTGCTCAATTCTTGGTTCACTGGAGAGAGCGAGTGCACAAGTGCACGGTGGGGGTGGGAGTTTTGCGAAAGACCAGAGTAGAAGAGTACTGATGCTACAGCTTGGCCTTCTTTGCATAATAAAAGCAAATTCTTGTGGGAAACCAGAAGTTGAGCTTTGAAATGGAAATAGGAACTTGGGGACACTTTGGCTGAACTCTACCCGAAATCCTATAGGTTCACACTGCCATTGCTTCTGACACCCATGGATGCTCAGCGCTGCTCTCAGCTCTGTGACCCAGCTGAGGCTGAATGGCAGTCAGGCGGCCCCATTTCTCCTGCAGCCACTTGGTTTCAGTAGGGGAAATGGGTGCTCCTTTCACTACTTAAGCGTCTGCTGTGATGAGAGTCGGCACCACTGGGGTGAGGAAAGGGCAGCGATGATCACGACCAACAAAACGAACAACAGATGAGGCAGGTGATTTTCTATCTGGCCTCTGGCATCCTTCAGGATTTTTGTTGTTTTCTTGGGCTTTTAGCCTGGGAACAAACGCACTCTTTTGGTGAGTTCTTTGCTGTAAAATCGAATTATTCAGCTACAATATGGGAAAGAAGGAAGGAAAGAAGGAAGGAAGGTTGGAAAGAAAGAAGAAAGGAAGGAAGAATGGAAGGGAGAGAGGGAAGGAGGGAAGGGAAGGGAAGGGAAGGGAAGGGAAGGGAAGGGAAGGGAAGGGAAAGGAGAGAAAAGGAAAGAAAGAGAAATAGAAAGAGAGGGGAAGAAAGTGAAGAAAGGGAAGGGAAGATTGGCGGGATTTCTTCCTAATGAGCCCCGATTAAAAATCACACACATACACACAATGTGCACACCCACACATGATTATCCCAGTATTAAGGTACTTCCCTTCGTCATTTTTGGAGCCCGGGGACATTGGCCAGTTCATAGTGTTTACTTTCATATAGAATGATGGGCTCAGCAACCCGTAGTACGTTCCCTTTCCTATTGAAGTCAGATTGAGTACAGCCCTGTTTGTCACCTTCGCAGACTTCCCTCCTAGGACTGACTTCTCATTCTCCCGGGCTCATAGCAAATGAGTCCTCAGTGCGGTCCGGGCACAGCTATGCCTTTGCTCCACCATCCCAAGGCCCTGGTTGCAAATCCTCTGACTGTGCGCCTCCCATGGTGGTATCTGTACATCGACCTCAACCACCAGACAGCAAATTGCTTGACTGTTAGATATCTTCGTCTCCCAGAGTTGATCTTGCCAGGACCCTGCTCAGTAAGGCTGCTGCAAAGGTCAGCTAGATCAGTTCAAGAGGTTTTCTAGCAAAAAGCACGCTACGGAAGGCAATACGGTACCCTGGCTTGGCTCCTGGAATAGAGAAAGCACATTCATGGAAAAACTGACAAAACCCCAGTGAAGTCTGGAGTTTGGTTAACAGTGCTGCCCCAACGCCAGTTTCTTACATTTGACAAGGGAACGATGCCATCATTAGGGGGCCGGACGAGGATATGTAGGAACTCTGTACTGTCTTTGCAACTTTCCCGTGAATTTAAAAATATCCCAAAGTAAAAAGTTTATTCAAATGAAAATAAGCACACTATTTTGCTTTTAAAAAATTACAATGTTTTAAGATTAGTGGTACAATAAGAAAAATGGACTGAACTTTTCTCTGTTCTTCCCTACTCCACTTTGTCCCTGGGGCCTGGCTCACTCTGAAGAGCTACAGAGTGGCCCTATCAGCTGGTGTCTCCTTACCTACACGTGTCTAAAAGAGTGGACAATTGAAATACAAATGATTTAGCCATTCAAAGTGACAGTGACAAGGGCCATTTGAGTTAAAAGGGTCTTCTTTTCTTTGTTTTCCTAAAATCTCCCTCTAGAAACAGTTGGCCTTTGCCAAGCTGAGATTACAATCTCATGCAGGAAACCCCAGGCCTGTCCTGACTGTGTCACTTCATAGGCTTATACTTGAGATGCTGTGATAAATTGAGATTTGGTGAAAAAGAATAAGGTATTTGCTTTTGCCATTCCTTTCCCCAAGGCTGGGAGGCTATACTGGCCGGGGAACTAGTCTGTTTCCCTAGATGGCTTCTCTGGGTCATGGAAAGCATTCTAGTAACTAACAAGAGAGGTGTACCTCTACTTGCCACCTCTCTAGTTCAACTTTGAACGAAGTGACAAGCAAAAATTCCCAGAGTGAAGTCCACTCTTCTGGAGCATTGGTTGGTACTCCAGAGTATCCCATTTGTCTTACTGAGAGCATTATGGGAGATTTCAGTTGTTCCAAAATGAATGACAGTTTTTGTTGGTGATTACAGTCTGGATTGTAGAAGGAGTGAGTCAGTCTAAGAGGTTTTGGCAAACGCCTAGAGGTCTAAAGTCAGGTATCACCACCCAGTCACCACCCTGTCCTCGTACCCTGCACTGGGTCTTACCGAATGCTGACCAATGGCCCAAAGTCTCAAAGTAGAATTGAAGCCCCACATAGCTGGGAAAATCTAGGCCCAGTAGAATTGACTTTGCCTCCATGAGAATAATGGGACTTGTGCAGCCTTTGTCCACTTAGAGATATCAATTTAATTTTTCTTATTATCATTGTCACCATTTTCCTCTGAGAAGGAACTGAGCTTGCAAAAAGGCTCGAGGAGTCCAGTTCTCCCAAACTCAGCCAGATCATGGTGGAGGTGGGGGGTGACATCTCCCTCCTAAGCTGGTTTCTGAGTCCCCGGGACATGCGTTCACATGAGCATGGTCAGTCAAGGTTGCTGACAGCAAGACATTTCAGCAAGCGAGCAAATATGCTCAAAGGTAAAGAACAATAGAAGGAAGGTTTTGCACGAAGCCTGCCTCTACAGACTGGGTCTTTACTCATGCTCACACCTTCCTTCAACATGGCTTAAGCAAAGGCAAGTAACGGTGGACAGCAGCAGCCCCATGTCGAGGAAAAGCCCCATCATGGCACACACTCTTTGCTATTTTTATTTCTCAGCCAAGGAGGAAAGCTTTCATTTACAGACACAGACTGAGTCACCCTTGCAGCCAAGATTACATGCAGGCGTCTCGGCTTGCAATCTGGTGGGAAGGGGAGGCTTCCGGCATTAGTTATTCAACGGTGACCCTTATTCACTTCTCACCTCTGAGTTTCGGGCACATGGACCCTTCTTCTCTCATATATGCCGTGTGGCCTCTTCAATCTAGCAACTTGATCCTGTAACCCGGACAGCGGGTTGAACTAAACCCCAGTCTGAGACATCTGTTTTTGGCCCAGATAATTACGTGTCTGACATTATAATTTAGGCTTGGCACTGGTGTTTTATAACATTTTCGTTGAAAAGCCGGATTCTTCCACAGAAGGGGAGTAGGGCAATGGAGAAACGAAGAAAGAAAAACGCAAGCTTTAAGTGTGAGGTTTCTTTCTCAGCCGCCCGCAGACCTCATGCGTCAGATTCCACACTGTCACACCATTCCCAGCTGACCCCTGTGCACACTAGACTCAGAGAAGCACGGCTCCACTCCTGAACATGTCACGTCACAGTAAGGAGTGACGAGCCGCGTCATCAATGCTTATTGACCACACAGTTGGTCGGGTCAACTCTTGACAACTCCCAAGTCACCACTAGCAAATTAACCTATTCTAAATCTTAAGTATCTCTCCCACTGGTGTAAGTTGGAACAGTATGGAACAGTGTTGCACACAATTCATTTTGCACTGATGAGAGAATAAATATAAACTGAATACAAAGGGAAGACATGATAGACTTCAAAATCTGGTGGCAGCCACTTATTTCCAACAGTGAGCAAGCCTAGGGTGAAGGCAAGAGGAAACAGTACTGTCTTGGGCCATGAGAGCTGGGCTTTATTCCCAATGGGCCACTAAGCGGCTGGGGACCTTGGGTCAACTCTCAGTGCTTCGGCTTCTTCATCTGCACAGAGGGAGAATGGTGACTAGACTTAATGATCTTTATGATCATAATCTATGTCAAATAGCATGGATCTCCACCCTCCCATGCTCTCTCCATTGCCTTTACCCTATTTTACTTTCCTCCAAAGCATTTATCAATATGTCTGATGTATTATGTATTTCTTCGTTTTGGGTTGTTGTTTTTTTTTTTTTTTTGTCAGTGACCCTTCACTAGAATGCAAGCCCCTTGGGGACAGGAACTCTGTACATTTTAGACACTGTATACCTCCAAGATTTGGGACAGGCCCAGGCATACAGAGAAATCAGTCTTTTCCATCATTAACATACCTTGGGAGAACCTTGAGTATTTATGTTTAAATGGTTCCCCAAATGTTCTAAGCCTAAGAAGAAAATCAACATTACTTTCAATTCTTATTTATTTTATGATTCTCTAGCTATATCTCTTCATTCATCTCCACACATAGCCACATTATGTTATTTTCTCCACAAGGTCTGACTTCGCTGGAACACTTCCCCACAAATCTGTATGTCATGTTTTCTTTAGATACCTTCACAGAATTGATGATGTATTTTAAAACATTGTATGTATATCTATCTCCTTTCCTTATTTATCATTCTCTGAGAAAAGCGGATGTTCTCCAGGAGTTCCAGTATTTAAACAGAAAAAGTAATTTGACTCCACCCTCCCCCCAAAAAAAAATCCAAGGAAAGCTTGGAAAGGCATTGATGGGCAGATAAGTTAACGTCTTTCAAAGAGCCAGTTACAAATGCTCCAGGCCTACAAGCTGTTGTCTTTTAAAAACTCTTCATTTTTATGAGACGTAAAAATATCAGAGGAATAGCTTAAGATGAATGCTTATAAGTATGGAAATTCAGGAATAGCCAAAAAAGGAAAAATTCCAATGTAATAGTGTCATATGTTTTTCCTCACTAGTTCTTCCTATTTAAATCCTTAGAGTTTCTCTCCATCTTCTCTCGACACTCCCAAGCTACATTTCAGAATTCCCTCACTTCCTGACTGGTTTTTATATTTTATTTAAGGACCAGTATATCAAAATTCTATAAAACATCATGCAGATAATCACTTGCCTGGAACTCATTTGTTAGTCAGGACTCAAATAAATTTAAAAGTTGCAAACATTATCTGCAGTGTGCTCAGACCCCTTAATAACAGGGATCTCTGCCTGTAGGAAGCAGTAGGAAGCAATGGTGATAGACTATCATTCACCATTCTTGGTCCCAACATCGTCACACATCCCAACTCAGGTGTTATTCATCCTGCAGAGCTACCTGGAAGATGCCACAGCATGTAGCATCGGTCCCAACAGTTTTCCCTCTTAGCACTGCTTTTTTTCTTCTTTTTTTAAGTCTTAAGACTGGAAGTAAAGTCCTCCACCCCAGAAACCATCCTGATATATATAGGTGTAGCAGCATTAGAAGTAGGTGGGTTGGCCAAGAGCCTACGTGGATACACATGCCACCATGTTCTATTTCTCTTTGTTCAACAGTGCTTCTCACATGGTGTGGTAGGTTCTCTTTTTTCTTTTGCTTGTTCTTATTTTTTCTTTTTTTTGGCTTTGAACAATGATGTGTTTTAGTTCCAAATGCGAATCATCAATAGGAAGGGGTTGTGTGTTGCTCATCCAACCTCGGGACTCTCTTTGTAGGATTCTTCTGCCCACTCACTGTTTCATATGCGAAAGCATTTAAATTCAAAACTCACTAAGTCAGAACTGAAAGTATGTGGGTTTCAGGTCTCCTTTTCCATTTGCCCTTCTTTAAAAACCAGGGAGCCCTACATGGAGATGTGTGTGCATGCTAGGAATGAACTAGGCATTAGGGTGCTGTGCTGGAACCCATGATGACGTGGCTGACCTACTTATCACAGACCTTTAGAGGTGGAAAGGACCAGAAAGAAGCCTGGAAAGAACCTGATCCAATTACATCATTTTGCAAATGAGAAAATTAAAGCCAGAGAGAGTGATCTGTCCAAAGTCACATGGCTAATTAGAAGCCAAGAACAGACTCATACAACTTGGCTGCAGCTACCATCATATGCCTGAATTGGAATCCCCAACATCAGAGAATCATGCAAGTAAAAAATAAACTAGAGCCAATGGCAAATCCCTGCACGTTATTTAAAATGAAGAAGCTTTCCACTTATTTTTGGAGAAGGCAACATAAGCCGGTTTCTAGACCCAATGAAGACTTTAGTGGTTCTTACATACAGAGACTCATGTGAGTCCCAACCAATTCTATGTAGCCGCAGTTCAAGTGATTTACATTCAACATCCAGCAACCTAAATAACTGAAGAAATGATGAGGTTTGGGAGCTGAGTAAACTGGGGAATTTTCATGGTGGAGGTAAAGTTCTGGGGTCATTGCCAATTAGATAAAGAAGCTGCTTAAAACCAGCCCATGTGGAAGGTGTAGGTGACTTTACTAGGGGAAGATGTGTTCCAGTATCAGGATTTTCAAAACAAGTCCATACCAGCCACATCTTAAGAGCAAAGCAATAGTCACAAAGGAACCCAAAGGTTAGCTCTATGCTAAATAATAATGGGATCTTTTCAATTTTTAGGATAACTTTTCGATAAGATCGTTGTAAAGACTATGATGAAAAGACATTACAAACAAACAATTTGCGATCAAGACTGAAGTACAGGTAGAAAAGGTGGTTAAGGGGGCCATTTAATTCACTCAACAATTCCAGCAGCCAAAGGGTCAGGCCTGGACCCTTTATTCATCCAGCCAAGTGGCCCTAAGGTTCCTCTCTGGAGAGATTAGGTCTTTGGAACCTTTTTGCTCAGCAGAAAACTGAAAGGCCCTGTGATGGTGAGAAAAAAAAAAAAAAAAAGCAAAACAAGCTTTAAAAGACAAAGTCAGCAAAGCTGGAAGCTTTTAATCCACAGATGTTTGGTCAGATTCTTACTAGATGGAGGGCAGAGGCCCTTTACTTTACACTAACATATAAAACAAGTTGCAGCAATCAAAGATTTGTTCGAAAGGTCATGCAGTGTCTCTTCCTAAGCAAAAAAGAGAATCTAGAGAATGGACAGAGCAACATGTTAACAACCAGTCTCTGAAGCAGTACTGTGTTGCCAGCCTGTGAGAGATAAAAAGATGGCCTAGTTCTCATCCTTGAAAACTACACACTGAAAAGCGATTACAACGCCAGGCAAGAAAGCACCCAAATGGCTGCGTGAAAACAAGCAGAGAGATTGGTCACTGCAGGCCCAGCTCCCCTGGGCTCACGGAGCTATGACAGGGATGAAAGATTCCATAGCAAATATGTATTCTCCCAATCAAGTGAATGCAATTCTTTAGCTAGAATACCTTTCTCTTTGTAATAAGTTTCAAAATTCTGAAAAATAACTATAGTATCTTATGGAAGGCCACAAAAATTTTTTATAAAGTTTAGAACCATTGATATAGCAGTATAAATGGAAAACTCAGTCAAGGAGAGATCAAGGGACTTTCATAGAGGAGAAAGATCATGAAAGCCCTTGGGAAGGAGGATATTAATTCTTTAGCTAATTTCTTTGTGGCCTGCCCATCACAGAGGTAGATGTTTCTATCGGTTTTACAATGACGGTTTAGTTAATGGAACATGTGACTAAATTAAAGCTAAGGGCTGGAGAAAGAATCATCAAAATCACTTAAAAGGCATTGTTTCCAACCCAAACAGGGAAAAAAATCTGTTTTTTTTTTTACTGTGCCGAATGATTTATTCACATACCGCATACATGCACAGATTTCGGAAAGAGAAATATCTTTGCAACTTTTGGGCCTTAATCTTCCAGCTCTGAAATGAGCAAAATATTGTCATATTCATCCCGGAGACAGAGAAGTATGGTTCAATTAAATTCTCACCTTTTATGAGGTTCTTTGAAATGTTTAGCTATAATAGGCCATAGAAATGCAAATGATTAACAAGAAGTGAGGAAGAAGTAAGGCAGCTAAGCCTCTGCGGTAGCTCAGGGCAGATTTTCTCAATAGATCTCTTGGCACATGGAAAAAAGAAAAAGGAAGACTTTAGAGATAAAGTAACATCTGTCTAAACTTCTCCTTAGTATAATGCCAGTAGTACCCTCTGGACCACTGACCCAGGAACTCATGAATCAAATCTATTCTCCTACATAGAAGAATTAGAAGGATAGATTAGAAGAACGGAAGGATAAGGAGGATGAAGATTCTTGCATTCAACAGATGCTGACACTACCATTTCTGGTTGTCTGGACACAAAGGCAGATAAAATGCAGCTTCCTTCTTCAGAGCTCACACCTGGCTTAAATTTAAAACCTTTAAGGTAATAAAGGGGTGGGGGGGGGACCTTCAAAATCAGGGAGTGCAAATCTGAAAGTATTTTGTGTGTTTTCATTCAATGCTAGATTCACTTCCCCCCCCCACCCCATCCCGACGACTTTACTGAGATATAAATGCTAGATTTAAAAAAAAAAAATCACTCAGCCTTTTAAAAAAAATCACATGCCAGTATTAGTGCAGAGAGAATTCTAATAATGTAAGTTTGTGTATTTAACCTCATAAAAGAGCTAGAACAAATTGATTTAAATCAATGATATTTGAGCTGAAGGCTTGAAGTTCATTATCAGTCTGTCTGGAAATGATTTGGTTGCTCTCTGGGGTTCCTGGTTTTTATTTGCATGTATTTCTGCCCAGCTCGCTGCTCTAAAGGTCACGAAAAGGAAACACTACTGAACGCTCCCAGTCCTTTCAATTTTGAGAAATGGCTGAGTTGGCTCTTGGGACAGGCTCATGCTCCTAGAATACTGTGGGCTTGTCAAGCCAGTCATCACAGAAACAACGGTGCTGCAGTTTCAACCGCCAAATTCAATGTCATCTTTTTGTTTTCATTTCATAGCCAAAGAACAGGCAGCAAAACAAAAACACTTCTTGCCTGCTATTTTCAACTCTTTCTTAGCAAGTCCTTAGAAGAAAGTATGGGCAGGCGTTTCTGCTCTGTCTGGGAAAAGAGCTGTGCAGAAGAGTACAAAAGGTTTCACTTCCTTTATAACCTTTATTGAGCAGAAAAGAGCAATCTGAAAATGCAGTTGCTAGGGAGTAGAGAGTTACTTCCTGGCTGCCTTTGTCAAGAGAGACCCTGCCGCATTACACATCTTCCAATAGTATAGAGAGGCACAGCTTATTATGCTTAGATTATGTTTAAATAAGCATTTAAATCATGTGAAGTTTTGATTTATCATCCTAGCGACCCTCATATTTAAAAAGATTGCGCAGACTTGGTTAAGATGTATCTCCCTGTAAGGTCTTCAAATTTGTTCTAAGGGGTCCACCCATGGGCCAGCTGCTTAAATGGCTCCAACAGCTCAGAAATAAGAGATGAAAATTGTATCATCCCCTACATGGATTATTCTTCTTAGCAGTAATGCTGCAGGTGGTGCGAATTTTATATATATATTAGGGTGGTTGTCACTTTAAGAAAAATGCCGCCCATGTTTAGAAGACCAAAAAGACACTCCTATTTTAGTGATCAAACCTGAGAAGCTGATAACACAAGATATTCGCTCTTGGATTTTCTTACTACAATTTGTAATACCTATTGGCAATATGAATTCTTAGTCATATCCGCCACTTCTCTCCTCATAATGCAATGGCTACCTAGTTTTTAAAAAGAGAAATCTTAGGTGTGATGCTGAACCTCAGATAACAACAAAGGTATTTTATCCTGCTTTGCCACTGATGACTACAAAGAGAGATGAGACAACTGGGAGGAAAATGCCACTGTGAAATGCCAAATGAGCCAAGTGCCCTGGAGGAAGCGTGTAGGTGAATGGGAGCCCTTGGCTCAGAGGTGAAAGTTTTCATCTGACTAGCTGGTTGCAATGTTGGCTTCCTCACAGCAGTTGGACTGGGTTTTGTTTTTTTTCTTCTAATAGACACACAAAAAAAGATCAATACAGATTGGACAGCTGACTTATGCCTTCTGGAAGCCTTTGGCTTGGCTGTTGGTAAACTGGAAATCTAGTTAACCACAATCGTTAAAGGACCAGTCAATTCAATCTCACTCTTGTTCTCATTCAGAGTTAGGCAGCCCGCTGAATGTTTGTGACCAACTTTTCTGGAAGATGAGAGAGCTGTACGGATGTGAGCACAGCTCTGAAAAACGTTTACTACAAGTTACAGTTCCTGGGAGAGGAGTTCAGTGTCTTAAGCGAGTCCTTTGACGATTCATCTGTGTGTCTTTTGCAGTATCTTACACCAGTAAAGCTGCTTCATAAGTGTGTGTCGTGTGAATAAAGTCTACTCATGGCCTACCCATCCCACTTACTCCAAATACAGACATATAAATAAACAAAGAAATAAAACGGATAGCTAGAGTCCATATAAAGCCCAGACAATGTGTGTCTATGTATATTTCCACAATATCAAGCACCTGGGTGTCTGGAAACTTCTGGACAGTTGTCTCCACTATTCTATTTTTCTTCAGTTATTAAGTGATAAAAAATAGAAAGATTATATACAGAGATTCTGAAGTAAGGCAAAAAAAAAAAAAAAATGATTTACCATCCCTAGAGTCCCTTTGTTCTTACTGCGCTCTTAAAAAAAAAAAAAAAAAAAATCCTGTTTTATGAGAAATTTCTCAAGATCTGGATCTGCTACTTAGGACATTTTCCCAGGACTACTCGACAAGGAGACTCAGAATGTTGCCATATGTTGGTTCTATTCTCTTTCACTGATTCATATTCTTTATCTTTCCCTGTCCCTCTTTCTCTCCCTTTCCCTCCTGCTTTCCATAAAACTTTAGAATTGTTAGCTCTGTGATTTACTCTAATAGGACTCCTGGAGCCCAAAGCCTCATCAGGGACTCCAGGGTGGCCGAGTTACTGGAGCTGTGACCTTCGCTCCCAGGAATTTTCCTTCCCCTCCTAAACCTGCCACAGCCACTCCAGTCATTCTGGAGAGGGCTCCTCAGCAAGCAGCCCTCTCCCTATCACCAGGCCGGAACCCATTCCGGGAAACAAGATGACAATATAAAGAGGAGACAAAGGCCTGCACTGTGTACATTTCTGTCTGCCCGTTGTCGTGAGCACAGGGTCACACGAGGTTGTGCATTCATTCTCTGCATATCGGGAAACCTGTAATCAGGAGAAATTGTTTCTTTTCTTTTTCCAAGGACTTGAGCAAATTTAGAGTGAAATGATTTGGGAAGCTTTCTTTCTTTCTTTCTTTCTTTCTTTTTTTTTTTTACCTCCTTCCCTTCATAGAGGAAGAGCTTAGTGCAAGCTTTGAACTTGAGACTAGTAGGTGGATAAGAACAATTTCTCAGCATAAAAACTACAAGTCCCGGGCTTGATATTTGTATTTCTTCATTTGCTATACAGACTTTATCAAGAGCTTTGACAAATGTTTTCACACTGTGACTTTCTCTATTGATTTTACATTAACAGACCTTACCTTAGATCCAGGAAGAAGGAGGAGCCATCTGGCGAATTAAATGTTTGTCATGTTCAAATAGTTCTGTGGGTAACAGGAAAGGGAAAGAATTTGGTTAAACAAGTGATTAGACTTCAAGAAGAACATAATCACAACAATTCATCCACTAACAATTGTTAAGCATGTGCTTCTGTCCGGATTTAAATTCAACTAATATTTACTGGGTGCAGGTGCTTTCCTATACAGTATTTCACTTTGTGTTAAAGCACCATTTATGGAATTAGCTTGTTCTTCATCACCACCAGAGTAAGTCCTTTCTAGTATAAACCAGGATTAATTTGCATTCCTAATTTCTCTCCTCTCATCTTGCTTGTTCGGAGAATCAGTGAGGTACATTCTGTTCATGTCCAATATTATTTTTCTGTTGTATGAATAAAGCGTCTTTATGAAAAGGAACATCTAATGAAACGACTCGACACCTATTCACGACTTGCTGTTCGCCACTCCCTGTGATAGATCCTTTATAAGTAATTTTATTTAATTCTGGCACCAGCCCAAGGTAGTAGGTGCTAGAATGCTAAAATATTGCTAGAATGATCCCCAGTTTACAGTTGAAAGCACTGAGGCACAGAGAAGTAAAATGATTTGTGTAGTCACACAGCTAGCAAGTGGGAGAGCTAAGATTCACAGTTGCCTCCCTCTGACTCTTGAACATGCTTTTCTTGCCCACAGCATGACAGCCAAAATTCTAAGATGGCGCCCTCGTGTCATACGATGATCAAGTCACATTATATGACAAAGGTGATAGGTGTCACTCCCTCGATTATGTTACATCGTACGGTAAGGTAGGAGGGATTTCACAAATGTAACTAAGGTCCCAAATCAGTTGACTTTAAGTCATCAAAAAGGAGATTATCCTGGGTGGGCCTGACTTCATCAGTTGGGCCTCCTTTAAAAGAGGGCTTAGGCCTTCTCTGAGTCAGAGTCAGATATGTTCTTCTGATGACCTTGCAGAGGCAAGCTACCATGTGTTTGTTCTACAGCAAGGAAAAGAATTCTGCCAACAACCACTTGTGCATGGAAGGGGACCAGGGATTTTAGATAAGGATGCAGCCCCAGCCAGCATCTTGATTGTAGCCGTGAGAGACCCCAAGCCAAGGATCTAGGTAAGCCATTCCCAGACTCTTAATGGATGAAAACTAAAATAATAAAGGTGTTGCTTATGTCACTAAATTTTTACATGTCAAAAACCAGTATTAGTCTTCTGGTTTGTTTCTTCATTTACAAATATAAATACAATTATACAATTCTTAGCTCTCAGGCTGAGAAAAACAAGTAGCTGGTCACGTTTGGTTCTGGGGCCAGAGTTTGCTGACTCCCTTCAATATGTAGAGATATTATCAGAGTTAATGAATTAATTGTTGTAAAAGATTTTTCTCTTTTTGAAGTAAAAATTTGATGGGTAAAAAAGGAGCAGTAAGCACATAGACATGTATTAAATTAGCAAAGAGGTCTTCGTAGTGGCCAGGTTCACAAAGCTTGCCAGGTTTTCAAAGAGGGGAGACTGGTTTTACTTTTGCTGATGGAAATGGTTCTGTATGTGCATTTCATACTACACAATAAACTCAGTGAACTGGGATTGTTGTTACAACTGAAGACTCAGGTGGTACGTTAAAATCACTAGAGTCTTTCATACCATTGGACATACACATATCAATATGTATGAAGATTGGGCCACATGATAGCAAATCATTAGATGTGATTGGTGGCAATTGGCCAAGATACTCAAACCAGAAGTGACCCGGCCATAGCCAGATCTCTGTCAACTTAAGATAATCATGGGTAAACACAAATGTCCAGTTTTTCCACACCCTCATTCATTGCTTTGAACACAAACGGTATAGTTCTAGTCTCAGGAACAGCTGACTGTAGTGTCATGCTGGCATTATGTTATAAAACAAACAGATATAATTTTAAAAGACATAAAAGACTATAATGTTTACATATCCTCAAGAAAGGCCTCTCCTCAGCCAATGGGAAACGTGGCAAGTGGCAATTATCCAGAGCCCAGATTCTTAGGCACCAAATTACTTTATACCTATATTTCTGCCTTTACAAACCTCAAAAGGAAGAGAGAAGGAAGGAAAGAAGGAAGGAAGGAAGGAAGGAAGGAAGGAAGGAAGGAAGGAAGGAAGGAAGGAAGGAAGGAAGGAAAGCGGGGAGAGAGGGGAGGAGGGAGGAAAAGTATGAATTATTTTTCTAGAACTAGATAGAAAAATGACCTCAAGGTTTCGTGTTATCTGGCTGGGCTACCAGAAATTTGCTTGGTTATACCATTTCTATGCCATTGTACCCAGTGTAACATGTTGATGGATATCCACTTGGGCGGTCTGGCAAGAATTCAGTTTAAAGTAAATATAAGCTCTCTGGAGATATCTACCATGAGGAATGTTCTTTTTAAAGCTCATTGTTTGTTTTAATGCAATGGGGGAAAAAGAGATAAAAACTAAAGAGTAAAATCTATAAAGAGAAAGTACAAATATTAAGACTGGCAAATGGAAAGACAATCAGGGAATGGACTGAAGGCCAAGTTCAACTTTTAGATTGTCCTGGCAAAATTCTCATTAAAGTGAAGAATTAAGGTCCACTTGAGCGCAATATCTTAGTTTAACTGAGTGTTTAATGAAAATCTATTAGTATATGTCCTTATTGTGTTTTCAGATAGAGCTTTTCTATTTACATGACTGTACACATGTGTACACACACACACACACACACACACACACACACACACACACGGAAAATATAGACAAGTGCAAGAAGAATATCCAAACCATTAATAACCAAACTTACCACCTGTAACTAATGTCTTCGGGTTTTAAAGAGAGCTTGCATTAGAGGTGAGAGGGTATTCTTATTATTACAATAAAAACTCCAAGCTTTTTGAACTAGAAGAGTCGAGTAAGGTTAATAACCCAACATGTCACTGTAGAGTTATGGAAACTCTAATGTAGAAAGGTCATGACCAAGACCACCCAGATTCTCGCATGTCCAACCAGGATAAGAAATCAGTCGTCTAACTCGTAATTTAGTCCATAAAGGGAAAAATAGTTCAAGCAATCATTTTGAGCAAGAATTAAAATGTGCCTTGAGCCCTGGAAGAGCTGTGATTTACAAAATACCAGCTTCCTGACAAAATGAGACCTTGACGCCGAAAAGAATTAGCGTTCCTTAAGGTTTGCAGTTTTCTAATTACAGAGAGGATCTTTAGACTTACCCCCAGAGGTTTTAATATTGTTACCTTAATTTATAGCTGTTCTTTAATTTGAATAGTCAAATGAAAGTTTTAATTATAATCAAGCAGGTCTTTATATGGAAAGACAGCGCTGCTAGCTTACCTGTGATAGAACATGCATTTTCAGTTATTTTCTGGGGGTGCAGGGGGAACCACAGTGAGTGTTTACCCGCCCTGATTCAAACAGTGCACATTTGCCCAAGATCTCTCTAGACAAAGCTAAGACTGAGACTATGACTATGGAATTAACAGAATTAACAAATCCATGTCGAATAGTCTTGATTTCAACTGCTTTATACACTAAACAGCCTGTCATGTACAATTACAAGTAGAAGATAGGTCTTTTCTTAGGTTAACAGTTGGTCTGTGCAATAACAGGAAATGATAAGTATTGAATTATTAAAACAAATCTATGTTGAATACTTGGTATCCAACTAAAAGATGTTATCCTTTGTTCTTCTTGTTTAATTTATTTGAATAAACTTTATACTGGAATAATTTTATATTTATAGAAAAGTTGCAAAAAATAGCACAAAGTTCCCATTTATCCCTCACCCAATTTGCCCCACTGGTAACATTTTACATCAGCCCTCTACATTTGTAAGTAAGAAACTAACAGTGGTATGCTACTATTAACTAAACTCAAGACTTTATTCTATTTTCACCAGTTTTTCCATTAAATGTCCTCTTTGTGTCCCAGAATTTAATCCAGGACACAGCACTGCATTTAGTCCTCATGTCTCCTTAGTCTGCTCTGGGCTGTGATGATTTCTTCATTTTTCCATATTTTTTCATGATCTTGACAACTTTCAGTAGTGCCGGTCAGGAATTTTGTAGAATGGCCCTCGATCTGAGTTTGCCTGAGGTTTTTCTCATTAGATCTGGGTTATTATTTTATTTTATTTTTAAATTTAATTATATGTATATTATAACATATAATTATACATATATATATATATATATTTTTTTTTTTTTTGGTAAAAGATACAGTACTCTACTCATCACAACATATCACAGGGTACCTGGTCTTTACATGACATCACCCTTCATCTTAGTTAAGGCACTGTTTGCCAGGTTTCTCCATTATAATGTTGCTGTTTTTCCCTTCCCTGTCCACGCTCTATTTTTTGGAAGTGAGACACTATATCTAGCCCATACTCAAGTGTGTGTGGGGGGTGGGGGAAGGGATTAATCTCCCCATCCTGGAGAGAGGAGTAGTATCTCAACACATACTTTGGAATTATTCTGTAAGAAAATGTGCCTGTTCTCCCCCAGGATGCTATCTTTTAATGCCTAAAGCATGGTATCCGGGCAAATTTTTATTCGGAGCAAACTTCTTTGAAGTTCAGTAATCCATTAGAGACATTTTAATGAAATTCAGTTATTGCTGGACACTAAACTCTATATTCTTCCAGGAAAATTTCACCTGGCCATCTAGGTGAAAGCAGACATTTCACTGTCTGATTAACAATGAACTTGAGATAGAATCAGAAATGAAAGAGTTGAGGCAAAAAGAAGTAAAGAGGGTGGAAAGATGAAGAAAAAAGGGTCTGGCAAGATGAAGTGCCACCTCAACAGGAGGGAATTCCCCCCAGGGCAGAAGCTATATAGGTCAACCTACCTGGAGACAGGTTTCTGTCTGGTTATTAGCCACTAATTCATGGTCATTATACTTTATGGTTTGAGTTCTTAATCTTGAACTTGTAACAAAAAGAGTTTACTTGGGCAGCAATCTAACACTATGGATAAGCTTTTTACCTGGAACATTTAAACAATTCTAATGAGTTACATATATACTGTGAATACACAACTTTCTCTTTGATCGCCAGGCCCTTTCTTTGGGAAAACGCTTTCTGATCTACAAGAGTTGGATTAATGTGTTGGTTCTGTTGTGTAGGTTCCTTTTTTTTTTTCTCCTCTCTATTCCTTATGTGTTCTTTCAGGGGATTTTACAGATTTTTTTTTTTTTATAGATTTTCCACCAGAATTTTGCTATTGTGAGAGTATCTATTTCCTTTTACCCCTTTCACCTTTGTGGAAGACATAGGTCCTGCTGTGTGATTGCGTCTACTCAACAAGTTCTGTTTCTCTTCTACCATATTCACATTGCTCCTCTAACCCTCCCAACCCTTATTCTTTAGAACTTTCTGACTTTTGGTACCTAGAGTAAGAGTTATCCTCATGTGTGAGAAGTGGTTCTAGAGTTCTGTTTTAAACTGATATGTCCATGGTTGGTGGAAACTCTGATCTGGTGAGGGAAAGAAGACTGGGGTTTTGGCTAAATCCCACCTGAAGAACCGTCTGACTGAAAAACCAAATCGCTTTCTGGGTGATTCCTGGTTCTTTCCCTTTAAAGTATCCCTATGTGGTATGTGTTATAGGGTCAAAGGAGCCACTACACTTAACTCAAACACGATCAGCAAATGTGATAACTATGCATGCTTTGATTCTGTTAGATCAAAATGCATCCTCTAAACATAGAAAATGGCTGAGAAGTTGATATATTTATAGTAAAGATAAAGTAAGTGGGTAGAGAAACAGAGTAGATAGATAGAGCAAGGTAGAAGATGTAGAGATGAGCTGCCAATTAATGATATTGACCATTTAAAACAGTGTCTTAGTTTATGAACATGAGTTTTGGGTCTAGTTTCCAAAATGTAAAAATGCGGACGACATGTTGAACCGCACCAATCAGTAAACATCAGCAAGATTCAGATCATGGGAAACTTTACAAGTCAATACCCCAGGTACCTCAACAGAAAAACTGTTAGAAAAAGAAGGGCTAGAGGGGAAGCTATGGATGAAAAAACATTATTTAAAAAAATGAGTTTAAGACTAAATATGTGCTCAGTAAGAAAATAGAACCTAGGGATGCACACTTAGATGAAAAAACCATAAGGAAACAAAAACGAATTTATATAAAAGTAGGGGGTGGTTAACCTGGGGACGTTAAGAATCAAATGGGGCCCATGTAGGGTTCCTGGGGTAGGTGGCAAAATTCTATTTCTTGATGTGGGTGATGGTTACAAAGGTTGGATGTTTGCCTTATAACAACACATTAAGCTATACAGTTTTTAACTTCTTTTTAAATTTTATAATAAAAAGGTTAAAGTGTTTTTAATTAGTTCCCGATAATTAAAATTGAGGAGATTGCACATTTAAAAATCCATATTTCTGTCTTCTCTTGAAAAATCAGAAGACTTGGCAATGCTGGGTCTATGTTTCCTTTTGGTCATTGGCTGGAGCTGAGAAAGGGCTGCTTTCACTTTTGCTAAAGCTGGGTCTCTCTCATTACTTATGTGACCTGCTGGGCTCCTGTAGACACATGAATTTGTGACCAAAGGTGGAGAAAACTTGCCCTATACTTTTCATTGGTAAGTTTCCTATATGTAACACATAAATTCTATAGAAAATAATTTATCTTACATTTCTGAAGCACATACTCCAGAGCTCCATGTCAGAATCTGTTCTGTCCCTCCCGGTCCGGGAGCCTCCAATCTAGTGAGGGAAATAGAGGTCTGGTTAATTATGGTACATCGGTGGGACATGGACTACTACAGGTCTTCATAGAAAGTACCAGAAGTGTGTGGTTGGGGGTGTGGGACGGGTGGAATTCATCTGAGTGAAGATCTAGGGAGATTTCTTAGGGGATGTGAAATGACTTGGGCCTTGAAGATGACTAAGATGAGGATGGGGCATGTAGGGAAGAAAGAGTTTGACAGAAAGAAGGAAAGACCTGAACCCAGGGACAGAGCTGGAAGGTTGTAGAGCAGAGCGTTTGAGTTAGATTTCAGTGCTGGTGAGTAATGGATGTGAGTGATGAGGAACAAGATGCAGATGACTTGTCATTTGACTTGAACAATAGTGATACCATTGAAAATGTTGGAAGGACAAGTCTTATAGACAAGAAGACTTTAAGGAACAATCATGTTGAGCTGTCTAGCCATATGGAGCCCGAGAGAGATGGGGTCAGATGGAGTACAAGGGAGTCATAGAGTCACTAACTAAAGCCTTGGGGAAAAGAAGACTATAGATGAGGAAGAATGTAAGGTCAAGGTTGATTCCTTCGACAAACCAATACTCAAAGCACTGGTAGAAGAAGTGAGCCAGAGAAAAAGATGAGAGTAAAGAGAAGCAGGAAAAATTGGACAAGAGGAGACTCTGGAATGACACCAAAAAAGTGACAGGTAAAGGGAGAGGAGGCTTTCCAGGATGAGGGAGGACAGATCTTGCCTACCTGGGCATTCAGATTAAAAAAAGGAAAAAAAAGGGCGGGGAATTTGTACATTCATCAGAGTTAGCCATTTTTTTTTCCCTAAAGCAATGTCATTTATTTTAATGCTGATTTTCTTTAAATTTAAAATAATTGTGTTGATATTTTAGTTGCACCTTTACATCTCAATTTATATTTTTAATTCATTTTGATGAGTTATCTTTTACATTCTATGTCAATAGAGATATAAAGTCTTCAAGAGAAGTCTAGATGACCAGTAGCCACCATTTTATAGTATTTCCATGATACAGATACATACAATAGATGTAATTAACCCCAAGAACATGGATCGCAGTAAAATAATTAGGCGGTGATTAGTTATGAGTATTTATCACCTTTACTTTTAGTATAATTTATCTCGTAAATTTATATAAATTAATTTTTAGTAGTGGCTGTGTTTAACAACCAGCTCTCTCAATTTTCTGGAAAATTTTAACAAGCTGCTCCTGCCACTAATACAATGGTTAGGAAACATCTGGAATGATTCACATAAAACTCTTAACAGTAGCTACCTCTGGAATATGAGTTGGAGGTTAAGGGAACTTTTCACTTTTCATTCTTTCAATTCTATGTTGTTTGATTTTTTTTAAATAAACAGATACGTATTATCTTATAATAATTTTTAAAGTTTAAGAATACTATATTAGAAAGATGACTTATATACCCGTTGTGTAAGGAGAGGGGAGATAAAAATATATATTTGTTTGTGCATACACAGTGGAGGCTAAACAAGAAACTAATAAAAAGCATCACCCAAAAGGAGCAAGGGAAATTGGCTGAATGGGAATACACTTCTCATATTGTTTTAATATTTGAATCATATAAATGTATTATGCATTCAAAAAATTTTAATAATTGAAAATATTTTTCAAGGTCATCTGCCAACATGCTCCCTCCCCGCCCCCAAGAAAAAGAGAAAATTGTATTATTTATGTTTACATACTGGAGACTGCCTCTTTTGAGGATATGCTCCCATTGAAATGATAGACCTTTTTCCTGGTATCCAGACAAATACTCGGCCAGGATGTCTTTAAAATGACTCTGGGGGGTGAGTCATCGCTCGGGTATGCAGCTGCGTTAGCACTGACCTCGGGCCTCAGATAGGATAGGGCATAATGGTTATAAGCAAACAAAAGGATGAAGACATTTTTTCCAGGTAGAAAATGGAAGAGAGCCAGACATCCTTGAAGCTCGACCTTATATTCCTCTCGCGCTAGTGTTGGGAAGGTGTGTTTGATCAGTAGAACAGGTGATGTTTGTTTAAGGCTTGCTGAAATGTGGGCACCTGATCGAAGTCAACCGTGCAATTCTAAAGCCACTTCTTGGTTCTCAGAGAGCAGAAGACGATTCTCTCTACTTCTGCTGCAGAAGGAGCAGTGCTCAAGGCCTCGGCCTGCTATTCCAGTTGTGTCTAGTTTTCCTTTATAATGCAAACTTTCTTCGTCTATCAGGAACCCGAAAAAAATCTGCCTGTACCATTACTCAACCCTTCAGGCCTTTGCTGTAGCCACGCAGAGCAAACAACAAGCAATTTCACGACAAGATCATGAATGATACTTGTAGTTGATCAAAATTAATGTTAAAGATCTACTTTGAACCGAATGTGAATGTGATTCACACATAGGCACCTGTATTCTTCTTGAAAATCACATTCATAACATGCAAGAATGTTCATTGCAAGCAAGCCCTACGCTAAATAAGAGTTTCAAATTTCCAGGTACAAAACAAACAAGCCATAGACAATAAGCACAGGGAATATAGTCAATAATAATGTGCTAGCATTGTACGGTGTCACATGGTTGCTAGACTTATCATGGCGATCACTTCTTTAGGTATATAAATGTCGAATAACTATGACGTATACCTGAAACTAATACAATAGTGTATGTTAGCTGGGTTTTAATAAAAATCTTAAAAAAAAAAAAAGAAAAGAAAACAAGCCCCAAGCTGATATCAGCCTGTATCAGCCATATCTGGAAAGGGCCTTTGAAAATATTTCTTATAACAAGATCCCTCTATACGAGTGACTCTAGCAGAACAAGCCCACAGGTCCACATATATAAGCTGCTTTTATTTTTAATACTGTTAGCATATAAATTCTAAAATTGCATTCATTGGTTTATACACATAAGGTGGAACACGCAAAAATAAGTCACATTAGAAGGAATGAGAGTTAGAAATTCGCCTTTTTTGCTCACATCATAAAAATAATTGATTCAGGCAAGAATCATCAATAAACACCAAAACTATTTGGTGAAAGTTTGATGAGTAACAGATGACTTGTCTCAAACAATCTCCCCACAGGTTACTTATTAATTACAAAGGTGGAAATGATGGTTTCATAGTACACACACCTGGTGGCAATGACTTAAACAAGCGATCAAAGCCATCGTCAATGAATGGGACGAACTGACGTGATATGCCTCCCATGCGAGGTACGAGAAGGATACAACATTCCTTACGGGGTTTTCCTACCAAAATTATCTGATTCTAATCGTGAAAAACCATCAGGCAACCCCAGACTGAGAGAAATTCTACAAAGCAGCTGCTCTGTATTCTTCAAAACTGAATGTCTTCAAAGACAAAGAACAGTGGAGGGATTGTTTCGCATTAAAGAGACATGACAGCTAAATGCAATCTGTGATCCTGGACTGGATCCCTGGTGAGGAGGAAGAAAGCTGCAGAAAAAGACATTAACACAACAAATGGCAAAATTTAAATATGGACTTGATATTAGCTAATAGTAGCATTGAACTGATGTCGAATTTCCTGAATTTCCTGAATTTGATCATTGTACCGTGGTTATGTCCTTATTATAAAAGCGACCATCTAGAATGAGCACCTAGAATGTAGCTGGTGCCTATATTTGCTTCGACCCTCACAGCGAGCCCACGTGTTAGGACCAATCCCTCTTCCAATTTGCAGATGAGAAAAGCGAAGCTCAGAGAAGTTATGAAGTGTATGCAAAGTTGCAAAGCTAGCAGGGAGCAGACCATGAACAGGTGTGACAAGTTTACTGATGACAGCATGGAAGGGTGTCATTCTGCCTGTTCACATTTGGGAGCCTGGCTGAAGGAATGGAAAACATAGGCCCTGGGTAGACTCGGGACTGGGGTGTGCAGGGTGTCTTCCAGGAGACATGAGGGGGTAGCGGATTAAAATCCACATGAAGTGGTTGATTAGAGTGGAAGCCAGACTGAGGAGGGAGAGGAAATGAGGTCATGAGGAGTCACAGGTGGGCAATGGATATCTTGATAAATGTGACTCTGACTCACACTGAGAAAAACATTTTACATCACAGGCCGGTAAACACACACACTCCCATGTAAACAATTGAAACAGAAGTTTGATTAAATAAGACATAGCCTTACCGTGCAGGCGAGTCTGGTCACTTGCGTTCTGTTTCTCTTTAATGATTTGTTTTGGCTTGTTCGTTGTTGTTGTGTTTTAATTGTTGTTTTTAATTCTGGCAAGAATCAACTAAATCGATTTCCTGAAACTGTAGGGGGACACGGCGTGGGGTTTGAAAACCACACTGTAGGGTGTGGCCCCAGCGAGGTGGCTCTGGGGTCAGGGAGTAAAGGTGAGAATGGCAGTCAGCAGTCTGATTTGGAGCCGGCTCCCTGAGCCTTCTTCCCTTGGCTAAGTCGACGCCCCTCACAGTTTCGTTCATCTGGCCCCTTAACCAAAGCCCTAAGTACCCTCAAGCCTTAATGAAGCCTTAATTGGAATCACCTGCGGTACAAAGCGTGGCATCAGGGGCCCAAGTCACATCTGTCAAGCCAAATGCCGAAGAAATTCTGAACATACGTAGACGTCGACATATATCAGTGTCAGCTTCCAGGAAGGGGGAGAGAGAAAATAAATCACAGCTGTTTCAAAGGAATGTGCTTCTAAGTGTGGAGTGGCCTCCCTCAGGACGGCCAGTTCTTAATATCTGCATTAGATTCAATTGACCTCACCTTCTAATCTGAAGAATTCATTCTTTGCAAGTTGGGTTGAAGACCTAAACAGATTTACTTTTTGGTATCTATCTCTCCTGCTGGGAAACGTCATGACCTATTTCAGAAAAGCAGCCCTGATTGGATGAAGGTTCAGAACGTTAGTTGCTAGTGTATTTATTCTTGGCGGGCACATATGTGTACTCATGCACCTCCCTTATAACACGGGGCTTTTAGACAGAAAGTCGGTGGAATCCTAGAGGCCCACTATGGGCATAGGTATATGGCTTTGAGGATTTATGCTTGCCTGTATGAACTCACGGTGCTCTCATCTTCCTAGCTCAAGTTAACAAGAATTGTTCAAATGACCAGCTTAGGGTCATATATTATAATCCTTTCTTCAAATCATCTGGTTTATATTCTTTTTTACTTTACTTTCTTTTCAATTTTCAGGACTGGCCTCTCCAACTAGTTATAATAGTAAATATACTTATATTCCTGGATGGTATTTTTGACTCACCTTGAGGACATTTTAAATTACTGTACCAGCACAATTGTTTTCTTCTGTGACCACCCGTGGTATTCATTTCTGTAATCACAGTAAACACATAACCGGCCCCAAACCTTTGATGTTCCACGCCCCTTTGTCTCCACTCACAGTTCCCAAAAGCTTTTCCATATTAATATTTATATCATGGAGAAACTTTCTGATCAATGCAAAAAAAAAACTGCAATTATCTCCTGTCCTCCCACAAACCCAATCGTTCAGTAAACTGTCCCTGCCCGCACAGTGCTGACTACCACTTGGCCACTTCAAACATGATGGCACAGTGCCCTACCGGAAGACATGTTGGTCACCATTCCTAGCGGGTTGAATGGCGCCCCCCCCCCACAAGCCCTATCCAGGTCAAATCCCCAGAACTTGTGAATGTCAACTTGTTTGAAAAAGGTTTTTGCAGAAGTAGTTTAGAATCTTCACATGAGATCATCCAGGTGGGTCCTAAATCCAATGACGAGTGTCCTTAGAAGAGACAGAAAAGGAAAAAAACACAGAAGAGAAGGCCACGCGAGGACGAAGATGGATATTAGAAAGATGCAGCCACAAGCCAAGGAACCCCTGGAGGCTCCAGAAGCTGGAAGAGGCAGGAAGGACCCTCCCCTACAGCCTCCAGGGGGAACGTGGCTCTGCTGACACCTTGATGTTGGACTTCTGGCCTCTGGAACTGTGAGAGAATGAATTTCTGTTATTTTAAGCCACCGAGTTTGTGGTAGTTTGTTACAGCAGTTTCAGGATACTATACATGACGGATGATCAGCTTTTAATGTGCAAACCCTAACATAAGGCACTGCGAACCTCAGTGATCCCACGAAACAAAAAATATAATTTGAACCATTTCAAATATATTAACCCTCTGTCCATACTGATATAAAAATGAGTAGCAAATGAACATGAAAAGTGTTTACAATATGGAGGTATTACAGCCTGTCTTACTGTAATGTAGACTAAACAATATCAATTAAGTGTGATGTATTACCTTATCAAATGAGGTTAATGTTACACCGATAATCTTTTTTCGATTACAAGTATGGACCGCTTCTTCTTTGCCCTTCCCTCCATAGAGCTGCATTCTGAACAGGAAGTGTCTGCAAGCCGTCTCACGTGGGCTAAATGATTGTACTTCTGATACCTCCTAATTGTCTAAAGATAATTTTCAAACTCCTTAGCCAGGCATAGGAGCCCGTCACAATCTGCTTCCAGTTTCTCTCCCAGCCCAACACATTAGCTGGCAAAAATAGAGCTCAGTGAATAGTTGCCAGGTAAATGAACAGATCTGTAGCTCCCGCTGTAGATGGCTAGTCAGTCATATGGGTCTGTCGCTTCCATCAGGCCCAAGCTGATTCATCTTCCTATTCCCGGCAACTAGGAAAGAGTTGGGCACACAGGAGATTCTCAATAAAGGTTAGTTGAGTAAATAAAAACGATTCTTTCCACGCTCTACACAAGCCATTACTTTAAGTTGAAATAACTAGATAGTTCTCTCTCTCTCTCTCTCTCCACCCCCTGCTCGCTCGCTCTCCCCCCACCTCTCTCTCTCTCTCTCTCTCTCTCTCTCTCTCTCTCTATATATATATATATATATATATATATATATAAAATCTTACTAAATAGTTTTGTTTCTAGATCAAGAAGACACTATCACAAAGCCTCTGTGTAGCTAAGGGTATCAGCCACTGACAGAGCTCAGTGTGGTAATAAGGAAAAGCATAATTTCCTGTGGTTTGACAATAATGTGACAGGAATAGCTCCAACTGCTTTGAATAGATCATGAACACAACTTGTCCCTCTCTGCTGAAGCTCAAAGCTGTGGAATCCTACTAAACAAATGTGACCCAACCATCAGTCAGTGAGGTGCTATATTTATGGATATCCTCACGTGGTCATCATTTTGCTGTGTCCTCTTAGGGATTTCAAAATTCGAGTGACCACTTCTGCCTCCAACAATCCTATAGTTCAACTGGAGAAAGAAGGCTGACAGAGGAAGGGTGAGGATTTAGCAATAAGAAGTCTTTCTGGAAATTCAGCATCTAAATCAGAAAATCCTGGAAAAAGATAGATTTTAAAATAATATCCATTCGATCCATTCCTAAATCTTGGGCATGCCTCATAAAGGGTTTTCGCAAGATAACACGCAAGAGTTATAATGCCCGGCCTTTCTACGCTGATAAAATATTTGATTGTGGAGCAAAGAATCAGTTGGTTTTCATCAAATTTCACTCACCCTCGAGCTTTTGGAGGAATTTGAATGTAATCATTATAGATACATTTGGGAAAAAATCCTCACTGCTGCGAAGAATATAGATCTGAACACAGTTAAAAATGCAAAGCCCTTAGTTTAGTGTTCACCCTAAAAATGGCAAAGAATAATTTAGCATTTTCTACTCAGATCCAGATGAAAAGGCATCTTTAACCAAGGGGTGACACAGGAAGGCAGGGACTACGTCTCCTTATTTACGACCTTATCACTGGCAAATAAAATACTGGGCGTATACTGGGCAGTCAATAAATATCGGTGGAGTGAACTAATGACCCAGTGCCCTAATACAATAATATGTGGTTGCCTATAAGCATTGATTCAAATTCAGCACAACCAAGGACAGTGGCAAATGAGCATTCGAAGCTCTTTAAATATGTTTGTTAAAATATATTTAAAATTGTGCTATCTAGCATGACATTCACATATGCAAAGGTACCCCAAAACAAGCTAAGTCTCCACCAATTAAGAGGGAGAAAGTGTATACTGAAGCCCTAATATGTGTTCTGTTACCATGCAAGAGACTATTAGACCTAAAAGGAAGAATACACAAATGAACATAGAGTGTGAAGATCCTGCTCACAATTGTCTCAGAAGCCAAGAGTAAGGATGGTATACCACCAAGAAGATGTGTCTAAAGAGAGAAGAGGCTATACAAGAATCCAAAAGAAAAAATAAGCCAGGTAAATATAGGTCTTAGAAACACATTTTCTCCTTACCTGACTTCATTGCATAAATTGTCTTAAATTTATAATTTAGTCTCTTCTCATTACATGCAAATGAAATATAGTTGAACTTCAAATTGGTGATTTAATTCTCTTAGATTGCAGTGTAAGCCACTCTTTCTTAAAAGTGAGAAAATGGGGCCGGAGCGGGGGAGAGTATGTTTTTTACTTTCTTGCTAGGCCGGTGCTGCTAGGGTAAAGCAAACTTTAAGTGCTTTCGACTTTATGAAACAATTTTTTCGATTTACATACTTGAACTAAGAAAGGCTGGAGATTTTTATTTTTATGTTTTGGCCATAATGTTGGTTCCAAAATGCACTGTTCTTTCTAGTAAGCACAAAATGGGCCCATACGTTGAGAAAGAATAGAAAATTGTTTTATTTTTGTCTTGTGGAGTTAGATGCTTCTTTAGAAAAACAAACAGATCTTCCTGGTGCATTTATTAATTTATTTTCATCCTGGTGCATCTAAAGGAGACAATATTTAACTGCCACGGTGTGGGGGAGGATGCCTCATTATGAGGGCTGCAAGAGGCCCTGGGCAGGGAGGAGGTCCGAGTTTGTTAGGGCTTTGCATGCTTCCCACCCCCATACACACTCAATCCTCACCCCATTCAATGATCCCCATACACATAGCCCAGGACCTGTGTTGTTCTCCTGGAAGAATAAAGTAGCTTGAAAATTCTCTCCTTTGGAAGACTGAAAACGTGGCTGCGGTGGTTGAGGAATTTGTGAGATTTAGAAATGAAAGAGTCTGTCCCTGGAGCTTTCTGAGTGCTTCTTTTAACTTCCTCTATTTTTGCTTTATTCCGTCTGATCAATTCAAAATTTGTGGAAGTTCTAGACAGGACTCTGTGGCCTTTGGTTCCATAAAGCTCCCTCGACCTCCTCCTGGGGGGATAGGGAGGGGTGAAAGACACAGAGCCTAGGCTCCTTCAATTGGACCGATCCCCTATTCTAATGACGAATTTGTAACTTATGGCAAACCTCAGGACTCATTCCTGTCTGTGAAAAAGACCATAATCTCCAAGCTCCTAAATATCAGTGGTACATTCCCAAGCTGATTCATAAATACTCCCGGCCCTTCTGAGAATATTCTTTCCTGAGAAGAAGAAAGAATTCTCTTCCCCCACCAAATTGAAAAACAAAAAGGTCTCCTCTCCCATCCTCCATCTCTATGTGCAGCAGTTAAGTGTACAGTGTGATACGTACAGAAGCCTTTGAATTTGCTCATCCACACACCAAGCAGCCAAAATTCAATCATCATCAGGTTTTTCATTTATTTATTTGCTACATTTTAGCTTTACCCTCCCCAGGAAAGGTCTTCTCTTCCTCTTCATTTCATGAATCATCCTTTCCCCTTAATGCTCGTTTTTATTTTTAAACTGAGGAACACTTGACTTGTGTTAATTTCTTAAATCTAATTTCATCTTCGCGTTGTTTGAAAAGTGCACAGAGCAAAAACCAATAGGGCTTGGTTTATCTTGGTGCCTTGGGCATTTTCATTCTACCCACACCCTTCCTTGCAAGCAGGTAAAGAAAACGCAAGGCTGGAGGGCAGGCCCCCACACCTTTGTGCTCACCGCTGTCTTTTCTCCAGCGACCAATCAGGCTGTGGCAGCTCAACTTTTGCAGCCACCAGCAAACATCCCTTCCCTTGCAAGGCTTCTAGCTGCTGTGGTTGACTGTCTAAACCACAGGTAAATGGCTTCCTGTGCATTTCTCAAAATAAGTGTTGAGCAAAGGAAATCAACCCGTTTAATAATGATCTACAATTTGCCCTCCTCCCTTCTCCTTCAAAAAGGGCGTTTTCGTTAAGTTTTGGGGGGAAAGTTTAACTTCTTGGACATCTGCATCGTGAATCTTTGCCGAGATATCGGGTACGCTACCATTCTGTACTTAAGAATGGTATTTTCCTTTCTGCGCATTAAATGCCCCCAAACAATGGCTTGGTTTTTACCCATTAAAATAAGTAGAAGTTACCAAACTCAAGAAAAGCCCTGGAGCTGAGCCAATTAAATCCTACTGGATTTAAACCGAGCACAAATTTCTTCCTTGTTCTGTGTAGTCCTCAAAATCTATTCAAATTAAGAAAAATCAATAATCTTAAAGTTCTATTCACTAATCGCAAATGTGGCTTTCATTGGAACCGGCCATTAGATGAAGAAAAATGTCTTGAATTTTCGTAAAGCACCTGTTTAAAAAGGTGCCTTTTCTGACAAAGCTGCTTATATTGTGTTGATGCCGGTGAATGGCTAAATAACCAAGTTCAATTCGACGACTAAAATAAGCATTGTGCTGTTATCATCCCCCCTCGTTTTCTTGATCAGATATAATAGCTTATCAAATCCCGTGAAATGTATTTTTAATGTTTTCATGCAACTCATATGAGGAATTCAAACAGCCTAAGTAAATGATTTTCCATTTATCTAGCATAGATGAGGTTACTTCACATACTCGGGTGAAACTCATTTTTATGACTTCTGAGTATTTACCCCAATTACCAAAATGTCATTTATCGCTCCCCAGTGAGACCACGAGGCAGGCCCTTTTGCAAAGGTTTCACCTGCGAGTTAAGCATCCCCCCCACCCAACCTCCAACCCTTCCAGACATCACTCACACGCCGGGCCAGGTTTTAAAACTTTTTATTTGCATATTAAAAAAATTGTGCATTCCAATAATTAAAATCATTTGAACAAAAAAATGGCACTCTGATTAAACTGCATTTTACAGCCTGCAGGACACCTTGGACCAGCTTGGTTTCACT
Source organism: Eidolon dupreanum (assembly GCA_028627145.1). Lineage (NCBI taxonomy): Eukaryota > Metazoa > Chordata > Mammalia > Chiroptera > Pteropodidae > Eidolon > Eidolon dupreanum. Next base: position 3,321,534 of record CM053505.1, on the reverse strand, counting down.
CTATATTTCACTGTCGTCCCACCTAGCTTCTGCCTTCACCAACATGCAAGTTCTTTTCCTTCCCTGCCAGCCACAGGCAGGTGGGAGAGGCAGGTGCGGCCATCGTTGTCAGTAGTTCTTGGATGTGAAAAAGGGGGCAGCACAATCATTTAAACTTGATCCAACCTCTTTACATCTTACAAAGTTAAACAGCTAAAAGAAGTAAAATAAGAAGGCAATGCTTGTGGAATGTACAGTGCATACTGGCGGCGCGTGCCTCATTAGGATTCGCCTGCTTGCTTCTCTTGTTCAATCGCTGTGATGGAGAAAAAAAAAAAGAGAGAGATTGAGGGGGCCCGGTTAGGTAGATCCAGTGCAGCCTAGTGTTAAAGATTATAGTACTTTCATTTAAACCATCTTTCTGAATCATAACAGTTCTATAAGTAACAATAGGCATTTCATTATGGTTTATTTTCAATGGAACGTTTTTAACATATTAATATGGTATATTAAACAGTCTATCAAATTATTAAAGCCCTGTGTTTGCTGGCAGCAAAAACAATGTTTAATTAACCTTTCCAGGCCACATTCATCATAAAACTGTCGGCTCCTCCCCCCACCTTCCCCCTCTTTCTCCCGGCCCCTCCCATCCTCCCGCCACTCCCGCCCAGGCTTTTCTCAAGGGTGGGGGGAGGGTGTCTTACTTTCTTTTGATGGCAGTGGGTTTTTCTCTTGCGTTTCTGTCTTCTTCAATTTCGACTTATCGAATTTCTCAATCTCAGCCATATCGGGTTTATCAGACATGGTTGCGGAGGAAGCTGCATATACAAACGCAGGAGAGAGGTTGAGAGCGAAGCCTCTGTTCGCTCTCGTTCTCTTCTCTCTGCTTTGAAATGCGCTTTTGCCCTCCCATACCCTGTTTGAAACCCCACCTCCACCTCCTTCCGCTTTCATTCGGGGATAAAGATCTTTCTACAGAAAAAAAGGACCCCTCCGCTTGAATATTTCGAAATGCGCGGAGAGGGGGGGGCGACTGGGCAGACCGATCGCATCAGGAGAAGGTCGAATCTTTGAGAATGACATTGACCGCTGCGGGTTGCTAACTGTAGTAGCATTACACCATTCAAATCTGGCTAGAAGGAGTAGAGAAGCCATTCCAAGTTTAAGGGGGAGAAAATCGAGTACAAATTCTTAAAATGGAGCCAAGGCTGCAGCGTTTCCGTTGTCTATAGGTACCTCTCTCCCTGCAAACGTGCAGCCCATGCAACGCTCTCGTCGTCACAAAGGCGGCGCTGCTGCCGGCGCCTCGGACCACCGCCCCACCCCGCTTCCTCACCCTGTGCAACAATGCGGCCAGCCGCGCACAAAGCTGCCCCCGCACCCACGAATCCGCCTCCTCCGCAGCGAGGGGGCATTTCGCCAGCCTCGGCACACACATTCCCCTGCAGGAAGGACTTTTGAAACATTTCACAGCCCAGACATCTTAACCTGGACCGATACAGCCACGAAGCTGTCAGATGCTAGAGGAAAAACGCTAATTGTTGCGGCTCCGGGCTTGGGTGGGTGTGAGCTGGAACAAAGGACCGGATTCATCACCGCCTAAAGAGGTAATGTAAAATGCCTTCCGGGGCTAGGAGGAAAATGCTCCCTCGAAGCTGCATAGCAAAATGCCAGTTTTGGGGTTTTTTTTTAATCCCCCAGCTCCTGACCCTGTTCCCCCGCATCTGAAGGGTTTGGCATCCCCCAGCTCCCCGCCAAGGGAGCGTCTCCCCGGAGGGCCACGCCGGCTCGGCTTTAGGGATGCGGGCACCGGGTGGGAAGGGGACCCTCCCGAGGACAGCAGGCAGGGGCCCCGGGGCTCACCGGCGCGAGGCAGCGAGCAGAGAATCCGATGAGCTCAGTGGCTGTCGGTCGCGGAGTGCCGGGTGGGGCGCGGCGCGTGCCACTATATAGAGCTCTCCTATGTAAATGAGGTGATGTCACCCGCCGGCCTGCTTAACTCCTTCGCGTCTCCCGTACCGTGTCCCACGGCCTGACTGGCATTTGCCCCTCCCCCGCCCCCACGTCTACCGATGCACCCTGATTGCAACGGCGGTTGAAATATAAAACGGGCAAAACCCCACCCTCCAACACCACGTTCATGATGCACTTTCCTTTTTTATGTCTATTTTATCTTAATGGATCTTTGCAACAGCCGCGCAAACCAGCTCTTGGGGAGCGGAGCAGGATAACTAAGGGCCTGAGTGGGTACCTAAGGGGACAGGCATTCCTTTACTGTGAATCTGGCTTTGTTCGATGCAGCCATCACCTAGCAAGGGTGCGGTGTACCCCGCAGGAGAGCCTCGCCCACTGCAGGGGTGAGATTCGTGTGATTCAGCGTTCAGGCCAGTAGAGGGCGTTCACCCCACCCAATCCTCTTTGTCTCCTCCAAGACGCTCTCCGTGACTTGGGTGGGAGGTAAAGCACCCTTAAGTGATTTTTTTAAAAAACTTTCTGCACTGTGATAGGCATCTGTTTTCATTGCTATAATTTTTGTGCGCACCCAAATCAAATAACGGGAATATTTGCTTGGTCGAGGTTAATTTATCTGGAGTTTTATAGAGTACAACGTCTCCCGTCTTAGAAAAATAAGTCAAGTTCAAGCTCAGCTATTGACTTATTGCCTGACAATGAGGAAGTTCTTTTACTTTCGTGTTCCTTATTTTTATAAATTATCAAAGTGATTGCTAAGGAGGTCCCTGTTGAAAGCAAAACACTGCAATCCTCATGATCTCTAAATTCGGAAGGTTAAATTTAAAAATCGAACTCTGTATTGTGAAAGGAGCCTTTTCAGCACAAGACATTTTTAAAGTGCGCTTCTATGTTACATCGGAAATATGGAAGATTTAGGGAGCTGGAGTAGTTTTCAAAATGGCACCTGACCCTGAATACCAAGGGCCCCCTTGCTGCCGAAACTAGTCACAAATACCACGCCCTGAGCCTGGGGAAATGCACAGACGAGGAAAAAGACCCAGCACTGAAAAAGGCGTACGTGAGTGAGATTGTTTTGAGATGCAAAACGGTATGCACAATACTCCTCCCTTTCTGCACCCTCAGGAAATGTTTCCAGAACCTTCTTACTAATCAGGTTTAAGGCAGAGGCTTTGTCTCATTGCAGATTAGAGTCAATTGTACTGTAGGCCCCTTAAAGCCACTGCAGGATCAGCTCTGACTTCCCCATTTCTTCATCCACTTGACTTCCTTCTTCCTGGGGGAAGGGGGGATGTGAGAGGGGCAGATGACGGTCTGGTTCCCCAGTTTCTGCTCCGGTGGGTGCCTGTCATTATGCTCTCCCAGTGGGGGCACTGGAGCTTTCCGTGCAGGCGCAGGACGTCACCTCTCTGGTTACACATCTCCCTGGGCCTACATTAGTTGCCTGACCTGAAGAGAGTCCATTTCATCGTGAAAACTCAGAAAAGATCTCTCAGGGTGCATTTTGGGCTGGGGTCAGCCAGCAGCTGCGATGTACCCACGCCATTTCTGTAGGTTCTGCGACTCTATTCCCCCCTCACCCTGCCGCTGTCAAGAATTACTTCTTTCCTCCTCAGTATCTCACGATCACAGCTTGTTGCTTCTTCTCAAAGCCTTTGCCTTAGAAAGGGTTAGGCCTTGCAAAGCACTGTATCCAAAGCAGATGGAGGAGTGGAAATTTGTAAATGCCTGGACTTTCTAGTTTGGTAACTAAGTGGAGAGGGAGAACAAGACAGAAAGGCTTACTGTAGTGGGTTTGTCTCACCAACTTGTCAAGGACCTAGAGACAATGAAAAAGAGAGGATGAGGCAGGTGAAAGAAAATGCAAACTAAAGGAATATCCTTAAGAGTTGTGTGCCCCTGGCCATGTTAATTTTTCTGTGGCTAATTTTTCTCACCTGTAAAATGGGAGGGATGATTCAGTACCTACCTTGCCACAGAATGGCTGGGAGACCTAAATGCTTAGGACAATGCACAACAGTGAACACTTTGTGTTTTTATTATTATTAGGATAAAAGGATGAGAAAAATAATTTTAAAAATTCAGTGTTTGGCATTAACTAAAATTTTAAGATGTTTTTACATTAGCTGTTTCTTTAAGCGCTAGTAAAAATGAGATCTTTTGCTAGTTTTTCAGCAAATAAAAAAACTCCCACTGGCTGATGCCATCTAAGAATCAGGCCTTGTAATAGGTGCTTTGCATTTGTTTTTGCCTTTCATGCCAGCTCCCCTCCATGAGGAAGGTTTTACAGATGGGGAAACTGAGGCTTAGAGAGCCATCACTGTGGTAACTTGGCCAATAGCCACTCTATTGTTTAGGCTAAGGGAAACATAAAAGACTTCACTCCTACTACCCAGAGTTATGCCTGAGAATCACCAGGGAAAGTGAGGCCGGCTGCTTTGTTTCTCGCAGTGCCTGGTAGCTAGCAGAGTAGTTGCTCAATAAACAGCCATGGCTTTGTATTGAACTGTCTTGCCTTAGTGAGGAAGGCCCCTGAACCCAGCTCCACCCCACTCTGAATCTGTTCTCCTAGCCACCTTGCTTTCTTCTCCAGATAATTAAATCCTTTCAGTATTAATGTTTCAGATGTCACAGATAATTCCTGCCTCACGGAAGCTCCCATGCATAAGTGGTTAGCTTGTGCTGGGCACGACCACCACGTAGGTGGGGCCGTTCAATCCTAATTGAAAAAAACAGAGGCTTAGAGGTATAAAAGAACTTCGGGGTGCCAGGGCTCCCAGGTGAGGAGGAGTTAAGAGCCCATCCGACACCTGCCCTGCCCTCCTTGCCTCATGGGCCACAGTGCCCTGTGAAAAATGTGCCAAGAGAGTGGGCACTGAGGGCGGCCCCCCTTTAAGCCCATGTCCGGTGGAACCAGGAAGTGGTGTCAGGGCAGGCAGCATTTTATTTTGCTTTCCTGGGAGGGCCTGGGGCTAATTTGTAGTTATTTCCAGTGCTGGGGACACGGCCACTGAAGGCTGAGTTCATGAAAATTAGTCTTCTTATTTTTAACCTATTACATTTTGTTCAGTGCACTGGCCAGAAGGGAAGACAAAAGAGGTGGAATTGAGAAACGGTGACAACGACAAGTCTCCCAACTCTTTGCTTTCTCAAGCTGAGGTCCCTTTGTCTGTATTTCAGGCCCTCCTACTATCTGCCCCTACCTGGCTGCAACCCCCTTTCCCCTGCTACTCCACCATCTCCATCTGCTCATCTAAATTCTCTTAAAGACACACAGCCTGAGGGGACACGAAGAGGAAAAGACAGGGGAGGAAAAGGCTATTTAGTGGGTGATCTGTATACAACATCGGATTCATTCTCATCCTATTTAGTGGAGATGAATATCCCCATTTTACTGCTGAAGAAACAGGCTCAGAGAATTTCAACTTGTTCGTGATCAAACAGCCAGACTATGTATGTATGTCCTTCCACGGCAGCCCGTCTTTGCCTTACACTTACCTAAAATGTCTTCTCCAGGATTCCCACCTGTGGAGCCTCCATGTTTGGCTCAGGGCGATGGAAGAGAGGGCACCCTCATCAAGCATGCTAAAAATGAGTGGAGGATGACAGGAAAGCAGAGGAGTCAAAGAACATTCTCAAGAATGTTGACTGTCCTACTGCTAAATTTCCTGTCCACTTTGTTGATCTGATGAATCTTAGAGCCATAAAGAACTTCCTAGGAGGATGTCCCTGAACCCAGTTGCCCTCTGTGGCCTGAATTCGCCTCTACAACACCCCCTCCAAGTGCTTCCGCAGCCTCCACACAGCAAGGGCAACAATAAGAAGGCAGAGAACCTTCTAGCATATGCAGGGGGTGGTGAGCAAGTTTAGTTTGGCTGAGGCTTGCAAAGAATGAAAGTCACAGGAAATAATGCTGAGAGGCAGGCAGGGGCCAGATCGTATAATAACAACATCAATCATGACCATAATAATGGCCTTAACAGCAGCAAACATTCTTTGAATGCTTACTACATGCTAAGGAGCTTCCTTAAATCCTCACGTAATCCTAGGAGAGAGGCACTGTTACTTCTCTCTATTGCAGATGTGGGAATCCTACAGGCGTTAAATAATTTACCCCAAATCACACAGGGAAAGCCAGAGGCAGGATTTGAACTCAGACTGGCTGGCTCAGAAGCTGCCTCACTTTTCTGGAATCCTAAGCCAAGGCCTTTTAGATTCTTGTTCTCTAGGCCCAGATAAGGGTAAAGTTATATTTCATCTCAGTAAACCATCTATCTTTTTCTATCATTAAAACTTTTAAGCATAGATATTATAGTCATAGATCATATAAATTCAAAATCTATCTGCTCCAATTTTCGAATTATTTTATTACAGAAATTCAGTCTGCAATACATGGAATTCTCTACCTTGAATATTCGTAGTTTCACACAGCTTTTCACTTCTTGGATATTTTTCCCAGCAGTCATTCATATTGCAAGGGTTTAAAAAAAAAAGTAGGTCGAAAACATATTGAAAGGGGAGATATGACATACTCCCACCAGCTTTATGTGTTGAAAATGATAAACATTTTATTTCATCATGAAGCAGAATTATCATTAGTAAGTAATAAGTTTTTGTATATTTTAATATGCTTCTTCTGTGGATGTCAAAGCTTTTTTCCAAATAGAATATAGTTCCCAGATCATCAGAAGGTGGTTAATGGCTTTATGATGAGGATAATGAAGCACAGGTGGGCAATAGAGAACTGGCCCAAATTTGAGGGGATGCCTCACATAGCCAAAATCAACCTTCTTGACTGACCCTGATGATTTCCCCGCTCTAAGGCTGGTTTCACGGGTGTGCGACCTGTGCAGTCACACAAAGGCCTTGTACTCGGCTTAATGCTCTGCCGCCGCCATCTTGAAATTCCGAATAATTTTGAACACGGGGTCCATGTTTTCATTCTGCACTACATCTCCGAGTTATGAAGCCAGTCCTGCTCCTCTTGTTTGGATTTCCTGCGTGCCCCCAATGCCCCTGGCTTTTCCTAGGATCCTGGAATGGGCCCATCTACTCAGTTGTCCTTTCCTCTGCCCAGAACGCCCTCTGATCACTCCCACCTACACTGCCCAAGTGTGTAAAGATCTGAGTGTGTGCACAGGATGTGTCAGCCCCTTTGTTTTCTGCTAAGCTTCAGTCTGAGCCTACATGGTCTTGCCTTGCAGCTGGTGACCTGGGGCGGTCACCACCTTTTTCCAAGGGCTTGTGTCAGGGGCACACACTGGTTCTCTTTCCTTCCTTCCTGCCAGATTTTTTGCTGTCTGAAGGCTGCCTGCAATTCTCAGCTCCCCTGCACATCTGAATTGACTGGCATGTACCAAGGCCAACGAAGGAGCAAGCCTTTACCAGCATCTGCGCCCACCTCCTCAATTCTCTCTGATGCCGGCACTCGCAGGAGCCTTCCCAGGGGAAGAATTCCACAGACGTCATTTCCACCAAAGCAACAAGAGAAGGATATCATCCTCACACACAAAGGCCAAACACGGGACAAATGAAAATACCAATGAAAAGGACACGTGAGTTCCAGTTTTATACTATGCGATTTATAGCCAGGACTCAATTGTCTGGTAAAGATGATATAGACAATTGAGATCTGTAGATGCCACAATTACAAATCTCATTACAGTGAATAGATTCAATTACAGATTTAAAAGTTAATCATATTCTTTAAAAAGCTAAACATTGAATTACCATATGACCCAGCGATTTCAGTCCTGGGTAGATCCCCAACAGAATCAAACGCAGGTATTCAAACAAATACTTGTACACTTGTTCAGAGCAGCACTATCCAGTAGCCAAAAAGGAGAAACGGCCCCCATGTCCATCAATGAATAAATGGGCAAACGAAATGGTTCATCCATACGATGCAAGAATATTCAGCCATAGAAAGGAGTGAAGTCCCGGTGTATGATACGACATGAAAGAACCTGGAAAATATGCTCAGTGAAAAAAGCCAGACACAAAAGACCACATATTGTATGATTCCATTTATGTGAAAAGTCCAGAAGAGGCACATCTGGAGACAGAGAGTAGATTAGAAGTCTCCAGGGAATGAGGGGCGGGGGGCGGGGCAGGAAGAGGAATGGCTTTGCATTTTCGGGGAGTAACAATGTTTAAAAACTAGATGGAGGTGGTGGTTACACAACATCGTGAATGTACTAAATGCCACTGAGCTGTTCATTTTTAAATGGTTCATTTTACGTTATGTGAATTTTACCTCAATAAAAAAAAATCCCGGAGAAGGAGAAGAAGATAAAAAAGCAAGTCATAGTGCTGTCTCCTCACACCCCAGTGTCTGGTGATGAGGAGATGGAAGGGCGGTCGGGAGTGGAGTGAGGGTTCTGAATTCTTTTTGTGCCATGACAACTCGACGAAGCCTACAGACCCTGTCTTGGAATTCTGGTCGACGCATAAAATAAAAAACCCAGGATCACGAATAAAAGCGATTCTATTTCCACGCAGTTAGCAAGAGATTTAAGCATTGCGATGTAGTAAATACATGTGCTTCGCTATGCATTAAATAATGCAGTCTAGTGACAGGTCTCATGCCCAGCATAAATTCAAAATAGTGATCAGTGTGTAGACATCTGTAAAACGTTGATATCAAAATATCTGTGATCTCTATTGTTGATACAATCACAGGAACTGCTAATTTTACAGAGGTTCCCTGCTATTATGGACTGAATATTTGACTAAAGGAAGGTGGCTGTCCATAAGCCAGGAAGGGGCTTCTCACCAGGGACCAGGTCTGCTGGTACCTTGACCTTGGACTTTCTAGCCTCCAGAACTGTGAGAAATAAATGTCTGTGGTTTAAACTGCCCAGTGGATGGTATGTTGTTGTAGGAGCCCGTGCTGAGACTGGCCTACACGAGTACCTGAAGGGAATGCTCATACCCAGTTGGGTAATGAAAATAAATGTAATTTTTTCCTAAATTCATGGACTCTCTGGATTCTCTCCAAAGATCTCTGGGATGTCTGTGGACCCTAGTCCTTCTTTGGGAGGGGTCTCTCATTCTAGAGCGAGACACCATCAGCGTTTCTGAGAGAGAATTGAAGAGATGGCATGGCCATTGATGAACCCGATAAACCACTGAATAACTCTGCTTTGGAAATTTAATTTACCATCCCCCCCCCCGCGTGTTCTCTGCATGGCCCAAATTCCAGTCTCTACCTGCAGATTACCTGAAAAGGTGAGGTGCCAGCTCAGAGGAACCAGTAAATGGGGCAACGGCTTTAAAAAAAGAAAAGAAAAAAAAAAAAGACCAGCTTATAGGTGTCACCTTACATTTTGGGCTTCAGTAAGTCCTTATGTAACACAACTCGCATTTAACTGGTATCTGTGAACTTGGTCAATGCGTTTTCTCATCTTTTGTGTCCTTTTATCCTGAAGGCGCCCTTATGTACATAAAGGGACTAGGTATTGGTATCGGTATTTCACAGAGGATGAAACTCGGCACAGAGAGGGTAAGGAACCTGCCCAAGGGTGTTCAGCTGGTTAGAAGAGCCAAGACCACAAACTAAAATGCCTTCCTTTCTTCTGTGGGCCCATAGTCCTTTCGTCATGATGTTAGGTGCTAGAGTTCAGATCATCCATGCTTCAGGAGGGAGATGATACATCTAGGATGAGAAGGAGCCAAATTCAGTCATTTATGAAACTCCGTCATCCAAGGGCCGTATTAGAACTAACTATAGGATGATTTGGGGTTACTGCAATTGTCCCGTATACAAAGCAAGCAGTCACACACTTGGTTGAGTTGTGACAATGATAGTGCTGGTGATGTGGCAGTGGTGTGTTTTGTTAGCTTATTTCATCCAAACACCCATTTCTCAGATTTCAACCTGCGTGCTTAGCTTCCAAAGTCCTAAATTTACTCAGGAAAATGGCTTCCCTGACATTTCCGCCCTCCCCTCCCCGCCTTTTTTTTTTTTTTTTTTTTTTTTACTACTTTTAGTACTTGGCACAAAGAGTGAACATACATACATTTGGACTTAAATCTATTATTTTATCTATATACAAACAGTGACATAATTTTCTTTGGGGCCAGGAGGAGGTATCTGAATGCCAGAATTTTATATTTTGTACTGTATGGCTATGTTTACACAAATGCCTTACTTTCATAGCTGGAATACTGAATCTGGTTTTGTGTAATACAGAATGTGGTGGCCTTGGTCCCCGGTGTTGAAGCGACTCTGTTATTCCTGTTGACCCCTTGGACCACATCCGATTGTTCATAACGAGGTGACTTACAGTAAAGCTGCAAACATATTATGGAGAATTCCTGTATACCCTTCACCTAGGTTCGTCAGTTATTAATAGTTGGCCACATTTGCTTTATCAGTCCCTATTTTTTTGTCGTCTAAACCCTGAGAATTTGATGTGAATGTGACACCTTTTTACCCCCGAATACTTGGTGTGCATTTACTAAGAACGAGAACATTCTCCAACACAGCCACAGTACAGTCATCAGTACCAGGAAATTTCACATTGCTACACTACTGTCATCTAACCTGCAGACCTTATTCAGATGTTGCCTATTAGCCCAATAATGTCCTTGTAACTATTTTTTTCTCATCTAGGTTCCAATCCAGGATCATGCATTGCATGATCCTTAGCTGTCACATCCCATTAGTGTCTTTTAATTTAGAACTTCCTCAGCCTCTCTTGGTCTTCAAAGACAGTAATATTTTTTAAGATGGCAGGCCCGTTGTTTTGTGGAATTTCCCTCGATTTACGTTTGACCGATGTTTCTTCATGATTAGATTTGGGCTTTGTCTTTTTCGGCAGGAATTCCACACAGTGGATGCTGTGACCTTTTGGTTGTCTCGTAGCACGAGGCACATGAACTTGGTTTGTTTCATTATTGGGGTTATTAACTTTGATCACTTAATTAAGCTGTTATCGGCCAGGTCTGTCCATTGTGAAGCTATTACTTTTTAAAGGCGTGCTCTTGAATGTATTTCTGTTCCCTACGTGGTGTGGATATTTCAGCTGTCTTCACAAAGAACTCTTAGTTCACTTCTGGAGACTGTAACATCAGGATCCCAACACGATTGGGTGAGGGTCTCTTTTATAGGGGCACTAACCCCCTATAAAATCCCCTATCCATTTATGAAGGCTCTGCTTTCACGTACTGCTTGCTCTCAAAGGCCCCACCTCTAATACCATCACATTAGGGGAGTAGGATTCTAACATATGAATTTGGGGGTGATACAAACATTGAGACCATAGCATCCAGTAATGCTAGGACTAATTGTAACCTCAGTGGAGGTGAATTACCCTCCCACCATGCACAAACCCAAATGAGATTCCATGTGGCATTGAAAGACATGCAGAAACCATGTCAGTACCATCCCCACTTACAAATAACTGTCACCCGAGCAACACCACAGTATTCAGACTGCATCCTTCTTCCAAAGGAGAACATTTAAAAATATAAAACATGGTAAATATATTTTTACAAAGTAGACCCATTAGGGTCTTTTCTTATTAAATGCGAGAGAATGAAGTAATGGGGCTGTTCGCTCAACCTGCTTGCTGAGCCTCACAGGATGTATAATTCTGTCTCAAAGGGCAGACTAAAATGTCGGAAGATGTCTTTATATCAGTACCCTAGAAATATTGCCGTGTTTATAGTCTCAAAGGGCCTTTGACTAACCCGGTGCCGAGTAGGTGTTTTGAGAATCAGCTGTTGGTTGACGGGACTCTACTTCGCACCTGTCCTGCTGGGGAATGTGGGCTGAGCAGATGGGGGGATCGGCTAAGAATAGCAAGGAGGAGTTGTTAGAGAGCTTGCCAAAGCTGAGCATTGTCCTGCGTGCTTTTTAATTCTTCAAACCACCTGGTTGGGTAGGTATAGTGAGTACCTCATCTTACAGAGGAGGAAATTGGGGCTTGGAGATGTAAAATGCCCAAGGTTGCTCAGCTAGTAAGACCAACCGTTTCACATGACAGTTTTAGTTTTAGTTTTCAGCATTTTATTTGCATTTTCCTCCCTCAAGTAAAAGTGGCAAGTAAAGAGAAGGTAAAATCTGAGATACTGCAGAAACTGTTAGTTAAACTTTGAGTAGAGTAGTGGAAATCAGTGTGTGTGTGTGTGTGTGTGTCTATATATATATATATAGAGAGAGAGAGAGAGACACACACACACACACACACACACACACACACACACACACACACACGTATATAGTTTCTTTTTGCTCCGTTGGGAAACATACTAACATCTGTAGTGCTCGCCACTTTGTATTACCTTGTTGGATCCTCTCGATAACCTCATGAACTTCATCTTAGGATGCTCATTTTACAGATGGAAAAATTGAGGCTCCAGAGATCACTGTTGACAAGTGGAGGACCTGGGATTGCATCCGGCTCTATCTGGTTCCAAAGTCTGCCCTCTAAGCCCAGCTTACTGAGCCAGGATTCAGCAGGAAGATACACCCTCCCCACCCCCACAGTAGGCTTTCAAGTGCAAATCACAAGGAGGTCCTCTCTGCCTGTTCAGACTGACAGAGAAGGTTGAGTAATGTCTGAGGTTGCGCAGAAGGCAGGAAAGGCAGAGTGAAAGCAGCTCTCACATGCCCTGGCCGGATGTCTGTCTACATTGTATAGATTTTCAGAGGTACCGGTGACTCTCACGATTAAAACAGCATCTGCAGTTTGATCCAGTGCTTCCGCTGCTAGAACTGTTTTGTACAGCCATGTCTGGCTGGGCAGAGGGGGGGGGGGCAGGGAGGAAGAAACTTTCCTCTCCCCTAAGGGTTCTTTTGGCTGGCCTAATAATTAAATCTACATGAGACACATTAACAGGAGAAAATACATGCAGGAACCCCACACATGAGTGGTTCGGAGGCAGAAAGGGGGGTTTAAGTATATAAGACATTGTGAGCTAGGACGAGATGAGGCACCCAGGGGCTTCAGAGAGGAGGACAGTTACCGCAGGACGTAGGTAAGAAGAGCATTTATTCAGTGATGAGAAGTTTGCCCTGCCCTATAGGTGGGTCGTAAACAGTTATTTCTGGTGATAACTCTTATTATGAGCCAGGCCCCTAACTTAAAATCTTTAAAGGAGAAGTAAAAGTTTCTCATGAGCCTACAGGGTCTCGATTACTTTCATTTCAATGTATTTCACATGCCAAAGTGACACGTATTTGGGAGGCCTGTTCTGAACCCCTTTGACACTTAGACAAAGATATGTATCTACATCTACATACACATACATCTTTTTACCCATAGCGTGATAGGAAAGAGGAAAAACTAGACTCGACCTAAGTATATATTAAATTAGATTAGCCAAGAACATGGTAGAATACTCGAACAATAGAAAAATCATGCAGCGTTAGAAAAAGACTGAGGAAAACTTATTCATGATGCCATGGAAGGGAGTCCAAAGTGTACCCTTGAGTGGAAAAAGGAGAACCTCGTAAACATTGTCTGATGCCCTCTGTGAAATAAACAAGTGAGGTGCAGAGAGACGATTTCCAGGAGGGAATTTTAAGAACTATTAATAGAGGTTAACCTCTGGGGAAGAGGGGAGGATAATACGCTCCTGTTTATATTTTATCAGAAGCATGTATTACTTTAAGATTTTAAAATATTTTGAATATTTTGTTTTACTTTCATCTTTGATATATTTAAAATATTATTTGTTTTGATCATGGGGAAGGCTTTGCGTATGGGGGTAAAGGGGTATATGGGAACTCTGTGCCATCCACTCAATTTTGCTGTGAACCTAAAACTGCTCTAAAAACTAAAGTCTATTAAAAAACATGCATATATATAGATAGATAGATATAATTAATATATTTTCCTGCCCAAGAAACTTTGTAAAGTCAACGCAAAGGAAGTTGAGTATACCTTTGAAAGAAATAGAAATAGGACTTGGGGGTTTTTTAGTAAGAAAACACCCTTGAAAGGAAGTGAAACATGCAGCCAAGACAGACTAGCGGCACTTCCTGCTAATCTGCAATCGAAAGAAGTTGTGCTCTTAAAGGGACAGAGGATGACAGTTATTGTCAAGACTATGTATGGCTCTTATAATCCTAAATCAAACTGACTGTAGACAGGGCCACGGTAGGCTTCTTTCTAGAATACAACTGAAGCACACGGAGTTCAGTCAGCCAACCTGCCACAGGCCTAGTTAAAAGCCACCCTTAATTAGAGCAGCTGTGCCTTGGAGGGTTCCCTGTAAAATGTAAGCACATCACATTTCGGTGAATTGAATCACATTTCCAGTGATGTAGGGAAGCTGCTCCTAGAATCATGTAACGTTGTGTGTATGTGTCTGAATATTCATGTATTTGATTTAAGTAGAAGCACCTGTGACCAGGTTGAACTGCTTTAAAAGCGTACATTTGTACACACACTTCATTTTAAAACGCTGCCATTATTTTGCATCTGCTAGCTCATTCTTGCCTCTTGACAGCCCAGTGATAGGACAGCTGGCATTCCATGTATAAGTGAAGAAATGAGACACATGGTAAGTGACTTTCCTGTGGTCTCTGGGCATGCGGTAAGGCCAGAGATGGATCCCCAGCCTACCAGGCTGGCTTCTGGCCCGGGCCTGGCAGGGGAGGAGCTATGGTTTCCTGGGGTTTCATCATCCGTCCACCAGTTTATTTGAAAGTAACTTTCCACTGACTTCTCTTACCTAGAGAGTTAAATGCCAGCGGAGCCCCGCAGTGGGGGAGCTGGCAGGGAAGGGTCCATGTGCGTAGTGGGTGGGGAAGCCCGGAAAACAGGTGAGGCTGGGGGTGGGGGGGCAGGAGTGGCATCTTGCCTGCCGTCTCGCCTCTCATTCATCATGCCCATGACCCCCGGTTATTCCGACCTGGCTACCTTGTGCGGACTCATAGCATGGCAGATGAGAAGGAGTTGCACAGAGAAGGTGGCAGGGGGTGAGGGGGCGGGGAGAGTGGAGTGTAATCATGGCCCCTACTCCGTGCTCACTTCCGCTGACTGGTGGGTTCCCATGTGAACTGCTGGATAATCACCTCCGCGGAAGCCTCACAAACACCTGCCCTACAAGCACCATCATTACTGCCATTATTGGCATCGATTCTGGGGCCCCTGGTGAAGAGCTGCGTGGGCTTGGCGACGCTTGTCTCCCTGAGAGTGCCACGTGCTGGCTTAAAGCAATATTGTCTTCTGTCCCGTCTCCCATCATTGCCATCACACCTCAGTAGGCTTGCTAGATTTAGCCAATCAAAATGCAGAATGCCCACTTCAACTGGAAATTCAGATAAAGAACATATAGCCTTCGAGTATAAGTTATCCCATGCAACGCCTGAGATGTACTTATATTTAAAAATGTTTATATGAAAATCCAGTTTAACTGGGTGTCCTATGTATTACCTTGGGAGGGAAACTTAGACCCTTTTACAGATTGGTCAGCAGAGCCACCCACCCACACCCACAGAGGCCTTCCTAAGTCTCAGGTCTCACACTCAGTTCTCCCCCCTCGGGACCCCTGCCAGCCCTGCCCCAGCTGGGTCCCCAGGCAGAGGAGAGAGAGGGAGGAGGAAGGGGAAAAGAGAAGGGGAGGGGAAGGAGGAGAAGGAAGAGGGAGGGAGGGAGGGAGGGAGAGGTTCAGAAGCAAGCAGTGTCAGGGGAGGTGGCTGGGGACTCCGCCCAGCGAGATGGCTGAGAACTGCAAGAACAGATGGGAGCCACCAACGTGATAAACAGGCCTGCAAGGCTTGGAGCTGGAGCCCGTGTCAAGACAAGTGAGCAAAAAGAAGACTTCCCTGGGTTCCCCAAACTCCCGAGGCCTGGCTAGGCCTCAGCAGATCAACGCTGTTAGTAGAGGCTCCCCTCCCTCCCCCCTCCCCCCGCCCGCGCCAGCACCAGGACATACAGGCTGGCTTCTGCCCCAGGCTTCTTGTGGCCACACAAAGGCAGGATTCAGAACCGGGAGCAGAGAGGCTCCTGGGGACACACAGAGCTTGGGCACTCTCACCCCTCTGTACCCTCATGGTCTCATTCGGCAGAGAGCTACTGAGAGTCCACTAACTAACTGCCAGGCGGTGTGCTAGCGTGATGACATGGCCCCTGCCTTTATAGACTGTTTTTACGATCACCTTGATGGACGCTTAATTTATATAAAATAAAATGCATGCATTTAAAGGTACCTTCCACGAGTGTTGACAACCGTGTCCACCAGTGCAACCGCTCCCCCGAACAAGATACAGACTGTTCTCATCACTCCAGAAGGTTCCTGTCTCCCAGCCATTTTACAGACTTAAATGGTGGCCTACTGTGTGAAGCTCTTTGACCCGGAAGCAGATTGCAGTCCTCACAACCCCATGCCTCTGGAAAGTCCCCCCTCCCCCGTGACATTTGTCCCCCGTTGTGACATTTGTTTGTACTCTCCCAGTCAGGCCGGTCTCCTCAATGGCGGGTCCAGGTTTCATTTCTCTGCGCGTCTCCACGGCATAGCAACGTGAGCCCTGAGTCAATAATGCTGGTAGAATGATTTCCCAGGAACTGTAAGGGTGCCAACCCCGAAGCAAAAAGTGGGGGAACCGTTCTTATTCAGGGAACTCCTTTTCCAAACAGCTGCAGCCTCCAGGGCAGGGGTAAGGCTTAACCGAACCTCAAAATAGCATCAGCAGATGGAACTCTAGTCATTTTTGAAGGAGGCCACTGGGCTCACAAATTATGTAGCCTTTCTCGATTCTGACACTGACTAGCTGTATAACTGTAAAATAAAGATAATGGTGTAGTGCTTGCAACAGGTCAGATACGTTGGAAGTGATCAATAAGTGGAGCTATCATTATCCCCATCTCACACACAAGGAAACCGGCTCAGCGATTTGTTTGTTCAGTACTCCACATCTGTCACATGATAGAAAGTGACGTGATTCACTTTCACTTCCCGTGTGAATGTGAACTTGCCTACGTAACCCTGGCTCTTCTTAACACATGGTCACATCTGCTCTCAGTGCATGAACTATGTGACAGTATTCAAAGCCCATCTATATCTCTTTTTATTTCTTTTTCAGGAGCCTTGAAAGTAAGCAGAGCACAGAGCTGGTATTCCTCACATTTGATAAATGAGGACTGAATAAATAAGTGACTGACCTAAAGGTCCGAATCCAGTTACGAGCTTTGCTAACACAAAGATGGCAGCTCCGGAGTCTGGGCCTCCTAGAAGCCATTCATCATGCCTGTTTCCCCACCATCTCAAGCCAGAAACCCCCTCTTCCTCTGCAAAAGGGGCTAACAGATACCCACTGGTCTGGGGGCCAGTGAGGAGACAGGCAGTCTCGATCTTTCCTGCAGCTCCCAGACTGCACTGCAGGAAAGGGGGTGTGTAGTTCCAAACACAACCAAGACATGCTTTTAATTGTCCTGCAATACTGACAGCCCAGCACCACGATTTCTGGTGACGAGGTGCAGGACTATTGCTAATGTCAGAGCGAAGCATTCGTTCACTGGTTTATTCTACACATTCTCAATCTAGTTATCATTCTCTGGTCTCAGGGAAGGAACTGTGCTGGCGGCGAGTGCCGCAAAAGTGACAGAACACTACCTTGCCCTTCGGGATGAGGCTGACAGGAAGGCCAAGAATTACAACCATATGGTAAATGCTAAAAGCCAGGTTTTATGGTAACTCAGGGCAGAAAAGCAAAGGCCTGGGAAAGGCAAGAAAAAGGCTCCCCCACGTGGTGGAATTTGAGCTCAGACTTGAGGCATGAGGAGGCCTGATTGCCAGTCTCATTGTATCAACTTTCCTAGCCCTGCTGTAATAGTTACCACAAATTTAGCAGCTTAAGCAACATAAATGTTTTATCTTACAGTTCTGGATATCAGAAGTCCCAACACAGGTCTCACGGGGCCCAAATCAAGGTACTGGAGGACTGTGTCCCTTTCTTGAGGCTTTGGGAAGATGCTGCCTTCTTGCCTTTAGCAGCATCTAGAGGCTACCAGCATTCCTTGGCTTGGACCCCTTTGTTGGTCTTCAAAGCCAGCAAAGCCGCAAGTCTTTGACCCTTCCCTGCATTTACCTTCCTTCTGATTCTCCTCTTCTGTGTCCCTCTTCCACTTCTAAGGACCCTTGTGATTACGTGGGCCCCACCTGGATCATTAGGACTCTCTCTTAATGTCAGTCAGCTGGCTACCAACCTTAATTCCGACGCTTTTGTCAAGTAAATTACATATTTGCAGGTTTCAGGGACAAGGATGCAGACATCTTTATTCTGCCATATACACCCTTTTATAGATTACTTACCACGTGGCCTTGAGGGATTTGTAAATTTCTGTAAAACAGAAATAATACCCGTCCTTCCCATCTCGCAATGTTGCCCTGAGAATTTAATGAGACAGTGTATGTAAAATGCTTTAAAAATGGTAGATACGCCCTGTCAACATACATGTTCCTGTTGGGGGAAGGGATATCACGGGTGAAATATTTTGTATCTACTACATTCTCGGCAGGGGCTATAGGATGGTCTATCACACATAGTGCGTGTCTCTTCCCAATGCTGAATTCAATGATGTCACATTGGTATACTGAAGTCAGCTGTGGTGGGAGTATTTACACCATGGAAATTGGCAAACACTGTAAATCAGAGTGCTTTCCCCCTCCCCGAAAAAAATAAATAAAACAGTTGTTAAGCATTTACCAGCACATCGCAATTTCATCCTATTTAAGAAAAATAGCCTGAAATGGTTATTATTCCCTTCTAATGGAGATGAACAAACCGGGGCTCAGAGACAGTGATAAATCTGCTTAAGATCATACTGCTGGTGAGAGTGGCGAGGCCAGCTTGTCATATACCCTACGGCTTTGGTTTTTACACCACACCCTCGCGACCATGCTACACCCCTCCAACTCCAAGCCCGATAGTAGGCTGTCTAACTGTCCAAGAGAACTATAGGACTTACAGCATGTTCAAAATGCAACCAACTCCCCCAGCTGGTAGATGGCCATATTTGCGCTGGGAAAATGAGGTTTCACGGGGCTCAGCCTGCTCACTGCCTACCTTGGTAGGTTGTATATTAGCCTTTACACAGACTTGACCCAAATTGTGTTTGAAGCCTTGCACTCCAGAGGTTAGGTGGCATATGAAAACAGTTCTCCATTGTCAAACTGCAGAGGTTTAAGGGATTTGATGCAAACAAATTGCCAGGTCACTCAAAAGTCAAGGTCCCACGTGCCTTCCTTTTAGACATCCTGGAAATAGTTGAAGGTCAGCAAATACAAGTGCTTCATTCAGAATCGGAAAGAGTAAACAACAGGCTGGTATTCTTTGGGAGCAGTTAATGGTGGCAATTGGAGAGAAAGAAAAAAAAAAACCTAACTTTGCTTTACGCTTGATCTTAATCAGGCTCCGAGTCCTCTGACCCCGTGCTAACTTTTTCATACTAAGTTCTGGGTCTAATTTTCAATGTGGTCAAGGCATAAGGACTTTAAGCTACAAACATACCTCAGAGACATAACCGGTTCGGTTCCAGACCACCTCAACAAAGCAAGTATCGTTATAAAGCCAGCCGCCATCTCTTTGCTGGTGGAGGGTCTTGCCTTCAGTTGGCAAAGAACGCGATATCTGTGAAGCACAATTTAAGTGAAGCGCAATAAAACGACGTGTGCCTGTAGTGAGTGGGCGTGAGGATTTAATTAACACAGGAGCAAAGGCTGCACACCTAACAATGGTCTGTAGTCTCTGCTACGCATAGGAATTACCTGGGGAGCTTTCAAAACTTCAGCTGCCCAGGTCAGAGAATCAGCATCTGTGAGGTGGGCTCGGGCTCCGCTTGTGTGTATTAACACTTCCAGGTGATTTCAAGCTGCAGCCAAGGCGTGAATCACTGTCGCAGAGTTTATTGTCCTTACGCCCAACTTCACATTTCTATTTGTTGGCGGGGGCGGGGGGAGGGGGGAGGTGTTTAGAAAGAGTCCGTTTGGGAAAAGCTTAGTATCCAGTTACAACTGGAGGCCCTACACCCCACCCCCACCCCCGCCCCCCCGCAAGAGGTGAAAGGCCTCAGGGCGTAGAAGACGTTGCAGGGAATAAAGAAGCCCCACACGCAGCAAACCTGTTTTCCCAGCCTCGTGTGACATCGCCAGGAGCCAATAAAAAACTTCCGCTTCAGTTTAGCGGTTCATGTCTAAATTGATTAAACCTAGAAATTGCTGGACAAAGTGTGTAGGGCTAGGCTCCCGCACAAAAAACCGTTCTTTTTATGACACAGAGCCCACTCGGATTTGCACTAGGTAAAGCTTTTCATCAGCTCTCTTAGTTTCAATAAGTTTGCTCCAAGGCTGTTGTAGAATTGGTTGGAGGAAGATTTGAGTCCACAGGCAGGTGAGAAGCGAGGTTTCTGAGCAAACAAAGAGGATCCAACACCCCCGCCCCCTGCTCCCGGTGAAGCGCAAACCAAAGCTTTAGGTGGACTGTTGCTGCCACCTCCCGGCAGTGATTGGTGTTGACCGGTGTTGACCCGATGGTGGTTACCCGACCTGGACCCATCTCTTACTGTTGCTCTGTATTTCCCTAAGGATACTGGAGGCAGAAAGGATTTTCCACTTAAATGTATCAGGTGGGATAATAAGAGGGAGATGTACTCATTTAGTAGTTTCCATTATCTTTGGACGAGTTCATGTGAATCTTAAAGGAGCCTTCCTTTTGTAATGTTTCATGTTCCGTGATCAGAAAATTACGATCGTGTGTTCAGATTACATTGCAGTTTAAGAGCCATTCAGCAAGTGTTTGTCCAAAAGATATCCCCTCAACATTGCTCAAATGGTTATCATTCGAAATACATTCGTTTGGTTTTAAGATATTGCCATCAGTAAACAAAGTGTAGAAATCTCTGGAAATGTTCATGTGAGCATCATTTATGTAATAAGCATATTCATCAGATCATTCTTCTGTATTTTACTCCACGAACGTTTCTTAAATGACTGCTAAGATGCCCTGTGCTTGGCACTCTGGGGGATATAGGCGTGGGTAAAATGTGGCCCCTGCCATCAAGTAGTTTACAGTCTTATGGGAGAGGAAGATGAAGCTACTAACTACGATCAAGACCGAACAAAGACGTGCCAAGAACTTGTAGCTGAGTGCTGGCAAATAGGGAAGTGGAGATTGTTGATTTTGAGTGTGGTCCTTGGGTGATGCTCAGAGACCAGTGGTTCTCAAAACATGGTTCCAACCAGCAGCAGCAGCATCACTTGGGAACTTATTAAAGATACAGATTCTCAAGATTGTCCCAGACTGTATTTTAACAGGCCGTCCAGATGATGCACACCGAAGTTTGAGAATCACCACTTTAAAGACAAGATGATGTGGGATAGAAAGAGGCCTTGAAGGACGCATAGGCTTTGTATCATTAAGGGATGATGGGAGGGCGTTTATACTACCCATCCCTTACATTTGTATTGTGATTTACACCCTATTAGCTGATTTGACCTTTACAACAACAGAGAAGGAAGTGGGGAAAGTTTCGGTTTGGAAGCAAATATGATACAAATTCAAATTCACACGCTGAAACGAAGCTATGTCAGCTGGAGCAAGCTCCCTAACCTTTCAGAACCTGCTTCCTCACAGTAAATGGTTCTGTCCCTTCCTTCAACTGCTCCCAAACGGTGGCTTTTCCTGCTCCCCCCAGCCTTGCCTTTGTCTCATCCACACACTCTCCTATCTCCTTCCCATGTCTTTCTTCTCTTTCCCGCCACCGGACATAGCTAAAACCTGCCCACTTTTTAGCCTATGTGCTGAACCAGGAGAAGAAATACCTCCGAAAGAATCTTCAGGGTTCTGTCCTTTTGTGTCTTTATGATGAGGTGATGCTTTTGGGTGCAATTATAAAATGGACGATCAAAATATTTAAACAGAAATAGAGAAATTGCTACATCATGCTCTCATTTTCCTCAGACTTTTCTTAGCTTAAATTTTACTCAATTTCTTAACATCTACTAATCAGTCAATAATGACCATCTTTATATCTATATGGATACTTCACATGTATCTATATTCATACATCATCCCTTTATGTACACATTTCATATTGGTTTTCGATGTAAAAAATATCTCCAGAGTATCCAACCTTTGTTGGATCTGGTTTGCTGATTCAAAGGTAGAAATTCTTTCAAGATCAGACTTTCAAGATGAGTCCTTAATAGGTCGCAAGAGAGTGCACACAGCCACAGCAAAGCTTAGCCCAGCGATGGAAGCACCATGTCTGTTTTCAGTTTATGTCAAGTACTAAAAGTATCCTTTATATGGCCAATGATGTTTTAGAAATAAATATTAACCTGTTGTCGCTTCTCTCTTTAGAAGCAATAGTGTCCCCTCTGGAGACCTAATAGGACCCATTCAAGATGCTAATCAGCTGGATATAAAGGCCTCAAGGTACGTGGCGGCCTGGATTATTTTTTCTGCTTTTAAAACAGAACAATCTATATCAGAATAGTGACTGCCACCATATACCTGAAAACATTTCCAGGGACTCACCAGGTTGGATGAATCTCTATCAAGCCTTCGAATCAGCATTTTGGAAGAGAGAGACAGGACATTTGTTCCAGGAGATGTCTCGCTCGAAAAGGAATCTGTGGCCAAATACGTTTGGACATGGTGTGATACGGCTTCTTGTTGGACATCACAATGCAGATGAGAACCACTGTGATAACCGATCAGTTCCCCAACCTATTCGACCTTAGCGGCATTTTTAATGGAGTACTCACTAACACGACGTGGAATTGACCTGGGGAAATTTTGTTTTGAATGGTGCCATAGAACCTTCAAACCAGCGGTCCTCAACCTTTGGGGCCCCAGGGACAGGCGCCCCTATGAGAATCTGATGCCTGATGAGCTAAGGTGGAGCTGAGGCAGTGATGCCGGTGCTAGGGATGAAGCTTCGCTCGCTGGCCCTCTGCTCACCTCCTGCTGTGAGGCCCGGTTCCTAACAGGCCATGTACTGGCACTGGTCCATGGCTCAGGGTTTCGGGACCCCTGCTGTAAACCACCCCATACCGACCCAGCCAGGAACCTTCTCCTGTGAATCTGAATTCACACTCACGGTTATTATGTATGTGTTTATGGAACATCACACGATCTCCACATAGTTGTACTCAACTCACTTCTTCTATTTCGTGTCGTCTCCCCTTGCCTTCTTCTTTGTCTATACTGCACTTGCTCTGAACCACAGCCCACCGTTGAGAGAATGTAAATTATTCCTGCCCAGGTTCTGAGCCCCACGGTTGTTGGTACTGTGTGGTACCCAAGACCAACCAGCATGCTTGCTACTAGGGGTGGGAAAAAAAGAGATATTTGTTTTTCAAATGTGCCAATAAGAAAATGATCCAGAAAAATGAACAATGTTGGGGAAAATTTTTAGTGTTTTGAACAGAAATAAAACTCATAAACTGTATATGGATCCCGGGATATTTTTTGATGCTCTCCCAACAATGGGTTTTCACTGAACAGGAATTTCAAAACCATCAGATGCTTGAGAACAGAAAGTCTGTGTTCCATAAGCATCCTTTTCATGCATGGAGGAAAGATTACAGAAGCATACGTGCTGCAGTGTGACATGTGACAGTGTACCCTCCTGCTCATAACACATCTGTCCTCGTGTGCAGCCAGAGAGGTCTATTTGAACCTTCATTCATTCATTCACCTAAAAATTATTTATTGAGAACCTTTATTGTGTATTAAGCATGGTAATGAATATTGGGAATGGAGTGATGGATAAAAATCACCTGCCCTCACTTCTGGAGTCTACAGTTGAATAGAAAAGCCATATGTTAATATCACTCTATCCATTTCTCTATCATCTACTCAACAAAACCTGTGATAAATGCTAAGATTATAAGGGGACATCTAAGTGATATTTAGAGGTTAGAGGAAAGCCTCTCTAAGTGACATTTAACCTCTCACTGTAGGATGAGCAAGAATTAGCTAAGTGAAGTCTGGAGGAAGAGATGCCCCAGGACAGTACCAAGTGTATACAGGTAGAGGTGAGAGTTAGTGTGTTCTCAGCATAAACCAAAGGCTATTTGTGGGGGTACTTAGAGCTGAGGCTGGAGGACAGGCAAACGAGGTCACAGAGGGCCTTGTGCACCTGGTTCAGGAGTTAAGTTGATAAACTTAATTCAGAAATCATAGCTTTTATAAGAATCACTCTGGCTGCTGGAACTGAATTGGAGGGACCAAACTGGATACCAGGAAGCCAATGAGAAATGCTGGTAGCTTGGACAAGGGTGCTGATGATGGAGATGGTTGGGAGAGAAATTTAGGAGGTCAAATCAAGAGTGCTTACTGCATGGTTGGGAGGAAAATGGAAGTCAATAATTCGCCTCTGGATTCTGGCTTTTCTTGCAAATCCAGACATTATTCTCTGCCATCTCTGAGTTTCTGGTGTCATCATTACTAAAATAACTATGGAATTATCCTTAAAATGTCCAAGTATATTGTCAAAGTGGAGGAAGACTGGGAAGATAAGACAGATGGGTCTTCTCTCTCTACTCCTACACATGCATTTTTCACCAGAAAAAAAAATATAGCTCAGATAATAAACAGTTTCCCAATGGCAATATTATGCTATCATAAATGGGGTATTGTTTTTCTGTTAATATCATATGAATTTTAAAGCTAATCTCTTCGTTTTGCACACCAGAGGGACATTTATAAAGACCCTTTTCCATTTTGGGTCACTGACACGGGAAGTCCTGAGATATCCCTTTCAGGTTCAAAACACAGCTATCCATTGCCTTGTTCCTCCAGGACAACATGACTGCTGAGTAAGACATGGGGCTTTATCTATTCTCCCATTCCCTGACAATACTCAAAGGCAGAAGGGAAGAGAACACAATGTGTGACCTTCTTTTGTACTTGCTGGAAATAATGGATGCTCTATGGCTTTAAGTTCAATGACAGCGGAAAACTGGCCATATCACTATAATAGTTTTATTAATGGCTAAGAGGGAAATTTGCCTTTATTCATCCAACAATAATAAATGACTTTCCCATTCACAAGGGCATTTTCAACTTTCATGGCACTCTGAGTAATTTCTAAAGAAGAAAAGCCATGGTTGTTGTTATGGGTTGAACTGTGTCTCCCCAAATTTTATATCGAAGTCCTAACCCCTGGGACCTCTGAATGTGACCTCATTTAGAAACAGGGCTGTTGCAGATGTTACAAGTTAAGATGAAGCCACATTGGAGTAGAGTGGACCCTTAATCCAATATGACTGGTGTCCTTATAGGAACAAAGACGTAGAGGAAAGACAACTACATGAAAGTGGAGGCAGTGATTGGAGTGACGCATCTACAAGCCAAGGAACACCAAGGATTGCCAACAAGCCACCAGAAGCTACAAGATAAAACACTCCTTTACAAGTTTCAGAGGGATCTTGGCCCTGCTGGCACCTTGATTTCAGAATTCTGGCCTCCAGAACTAGGAGACAATAAATTTTTATTGTTTTAAGCCACATAGTTTGTGGTGTTTTGTTATGGTGGCCCTAGGAAACTAACACAGTTGTAATATTTGAAAATACCTTGGAGATCATTTAGTACATTCTACAAATGAGGAATCATGCTCAGAAAGGTGGAGTGATTTGCCCAGAGCCACCCAGTTCCTTAGCTATGATGAGACCTGGGCATCACAGTTCTTGTGGCTCAGGGTTGTTATTGCTTTAACAGAGGCTAACAGAGATCAATGCCAAACAGGGATTTGATGAATCTTGACCAGTTCCAAGAGAAAAGCAGAGGACCAAAGTGAGCTGATAGAGAAGACTTCAAGAGTGTAGGGTGGAAATGCCAGGAACTTCAGACATGGGGCGGGGGGGGGGCGGCATGCTAGATGAGCCACTAAAAAAAGGTCAAACAAGAAATAAGGCTGTCAATAGATTCACAGAGTTGTGTAACCATCTCTACAATCAATTTGAGAACATTTGAAAAAAGATAAAATAAGTTTGGAATGTGTAAGAACTAGTTTTTATCGCTAGGTCTGAGGATCTTTTTATAGCTAAAGTGTTAATGACTTAACTCTGCGCTCCTCTAGCACACAGCAATGAGCAATGTATGGATGATTTCAAGTACTGTGGCAGGACCAGCTGGAGCACAGAGGCCTGGTAGACCTTCCAGAGCTTCCTTCATGCACTGCTGTAACACAACTTCCCCCTCCCACATCCCCCTCTTCCTTTTCCTCTTTCACCTCAAGGAAACATGCTCGCCTAGGGCCGGTCTTGAGGCCCAGTCTTGGAGAGGGAAGGGAAGACCAGTCACCATTGATCCAAAGTCTCCTCCGGCATACACTTGAATGCAGTGACAACTGGTGAACACAGTAGGCGCTCACTCAGTTTTTGTTGCATGAACGATGTAGAATATCTGCATAGGTGCAACTTACATCAAAAGAGTGAAGAATTCCTCTGAGAGAGTCCCCACTTGGCAGGAAAAGGTTCTGAGAGTGCAGAGGAGGATCTGTCTGGGTTGGACTCCCCGGGTCGCTGATAAAACTCCATCCTGACAGATTCCTCTCCCACGAAAAGGTCCTTCTTTCTACTAACTCATGTGTTCTTTACTGAGGACAGTGGGAAGTGCTTGATTCAGCAGGTAGCTCTAATATCAAGGTAGATCGCAGGGCAAAGAAACCCCAGCATTTCCCTGTAGTGTTAGATTTCTAACAGCAACAGGGAGATCTATTTCTTGCGCTTTATAGAACCTGTATCCATTGTTTTTCTGGGCCAGAGATCATACGGTAAAAAGTGAATACATGAAGAAGCAATGAAGTGAATATCTGTTATAGCCACAAGTCAGATTTTTGTTGTCTCAGGCTTCTCCCCTCCTGCCACTATGTAATGTTCCCTGTTCCCATCGTTAATCAATTGATTAATCACACCAAACTGAGTAAAGCTTATCTCAGTGATTCTCAATCAATCCTCTCTATGAAGTGTTTCACTCTGCATTCCATGGATCACCATCAGTCGATAACATTGTATGAAAATTGGCATTGTGTAGTTTGCATTGTAAAAACAATACATATGCAAATATGCTTTCCTAACCCTCCTCCTCCTTCCCAACAGACCCCACACTGCCAGGAGGGCTCTAGACTTTTACACTGCATTTATGCTTATAACATGTTTTGATTGGCAGGCCAAATCCATGCCAAACTGATCACTTTTACTAATTCCTCAACAAGGGAAGAACCCTCAAAATCTCAGCACAGTCTGTTTTATTTTGGGAAATGAGAACCATCAATTCTTCGACTCTGTCGTTCTTCATGTCTTTCTGCCAAGACTCCTGGTGAAAGTGTACCTATGAGCAGCCACTTTGCAGGACGATGGGGCAGTACCTATAAACATTTAAAATGCTTGAGCCCTCTGACCCAGTAGTTCCACTTCTAGATCTGTACTTTGCAAACCATCTGTGGCAAAAGACCATACTTTTTAAAATTTCCAACTTGTCACGAACCACTGATGGTGGAAATCATGGCCATGTCGAATTGAAAATTCTCAAATTCTGTATTTATCTCATCGCAAACCAGTAACATCCAGTCACAGAGCAGCATCAGTTTGAAGACCACTTAGAGTATTGCTGTAACTAAACTTATTTTATTCTATGGAGATATGTATATGTGAATATGAAGGCATAAGTATTACAGAATTTTTTTTGGTAATACCAAAAGATTAGAAGCAACTGAAATGTTCAGCAATAAAGGACTGGAAAAATACCTTATGTCATGTTCATATAAGGCAGTAATATATGGCCATTAAAAAGAAAAATGTACCTTGAGGAAAATTAAAAGAGCAGAACATCGAACACTATTACAAAGTCTATTCCCTTATAGTAAATGAGCGATCGAAGGCTTAGATATGCAAACTGAAAACTTCTAGAAGTTATAGCAGAGATTGCTAGCTATCTACCAAATCTCTTCTCCCCTTCTTTCATGGTTATAGACTTTTTGCTGAGCATATTTCCCATCACACCTTGAGATTATGTGGGTCCAATAGGTCTTCATTAATGGAAGGTTAGCAGAAGACGTGTGCCACTGCCAAGGCTAGGCTTCAAGACACTGGTCTGAGTACTCTTCCTTGTTTTTCTCCCCTTGCCTCCTGGTGGAACCCAACTGTAATGGTTTCCAGCCTGGACCATGCAGCTGATGCTAGTTCCCCAGAGGAAAGCAGAGCAACAAGAGGAAAACACATGGGATCTTGAATGGCCATGGAGGGCAGAGCTGCACTGTCAACCTGAACTACTCTCATTTGGACTGGTATAGGTGTCTTAGTCCATTCAGGCTGCTGTTACAAAATACCAGAGACTGGGTAGCTTATAAACAACAAATATTTCTTTCTAACAATTCTGGAGGCTAGGAAGTCCAAGATCATGGTGCTGGCGGATTCGATGTCTGGTGACAGCTCACTTCCTAGGTAGCTGTCTTTTTGCTGTGACATCACATAGCAGAAGAGCAAGGGAGCATTCTTGGGCCAGTTTTATAAGGGCACTAATTCCACTCTCGAGGGTTCTGTTCTCATGACCTAATCACTTCCCAAAGGCCCACCTCCTAACACTATCACCTTGGGGTTATTTCAGCATATGAATCTGGGCAGGACACAAAAACTCAGGGACTAGCACATGAGATAGGGAAATAAACTTCTGTATTATCGGGTCTCTTTGTTACAGCCGCTGAGCCTTTACACATAATATGAAAGAATACACAAGAATCTTTAATATTGACTTTCTCTAGGAAGTGAAGTTGTGTTGGGAGAGAGATTTAAATTTCATTTTACATCGTTTTGTAAAATCTGAATTTTTAAAAATTTATATGGACGCATTAGCATATACTCATTTAAAAATAACAGGAAACAGAACAATGCTGACTTTCTCTTTAACAAATTATAAGTCTGATTTTCCGATACCAGTGTCTTAAATGAGAAATGAGTGAATTCTAGAAACAAATGTTATTAACCACTGATTTTGCCATCTTCACTTTATGAAGATATTTGCTAAGGAAAAGGTAAAAGTGTCTGTGACTTTCATTAACTTTTAATTCTGTTGACAGAACACTGCCAAAGTGCGTGAGCTTAACAGAGATCCCTAATTCCTAGTGCTACTGAAAAATCCATATTTTTTACCTTAACAAAACAACCAGGGAACATAGGAAATGAGCTTCTAGCAGACAATAAATTAACATGACATCAACAGAAATAAGCTGGATCTGACCCCAACCATTCTTTTTAGGGTGTCCCTTCCTGGAATGATCCTGCTCTTGGATATGTGTCCCCATGCCTCAACAAACACCAGCACAAATGTCTCCCTATAAACATCATGAACATATAAACAAAATAGGGTTCAATGTGACAACGCTAAAATTATCCTTGGCAAACCGTGCTGATTTCCGCATTTTCCATATTAAATAACACTATCACACACCATTTGTTCGGTTCCTTAGAAACATGTATTTCAAGATAACTCATCCTGCAAGATTAATGAAACTGTACCTAAGGAAGGATGGTACATTGGAGATTTTTCTTCTTTTCATTCTGAAGGGACTATTATTCTTAAATAATTTCCAGTTATTCTCAGGTACATTTCTTAAGGTGCCTCTTCAGGATTCAAAACTGGACTGGAGAGAGGATGCTATGCACTGATGCAGAGGAATGAAAGGGACAGCAGAGGTGACGGAGAGTGCCAAAGTTGTTTCATTTGGGAGAAAAGCATAAAGAGTGCCAACAAGTAGGTATTCTGACTTTGTCTTCCGAGTAGGAAGTAAAGAGAGAATTAATTTCTCTGTTAATTCTTATCTGAATGTACAAATTTCATGAAAACGATTTCCCCTTTGATGTCCACCAAAGATTTTTAAAGAGTATTTTCAAAAACTCAGTGTAGATGGCAATTTTTAAATATTATAGATCTATTTCCCTACAGTATATTTATCATATGTTCATTATGCAAAACGAAGCATTTTTAATTATTCAAGATTTGCAGCAATGGCAATTGATGAATGTTTCAAATCCTTCTAATTTAGCTGCATCCCTTAAAAATGGCTTTAAAAACACTTAAAAAGCTATCTATCTCAGCCTTTAAATAGCATCCAAACCTTAGAAGTCAAATATCATAGCCCATATTTATAAAATTCTAAAAGAAAGATTAACGCAACCACAACATAATATAATCACATAGCCATGTATAGATGATAAATCTAAACAGCAGATTAACATCAGAACTATTAGCTATAGTTTCAAAAGTTCGTAGATATCAAAAAGAAGATGTAGTAGGCCACCTCCTGAGATTCACAGTCTCTGACCGAGATGTCAGGCTGACCGTGGCCATCACAACTGCCCATCTTGGTCATAGACTAGCTTCCCTGCACTGAGGTGATCACTCCTACCAAGCTGGTGGGATCCGTGATTTACTTCTAACAAATAGAATATGGCCAAAATGGTGGGCTATCACCTCCTTGATTAGATTACAAAAGATGGTGACTTCTGTCTTGCCAGCTCTCTCTCCCTCCCTTTCTCTCTCTCTCTCTCTCTCTCTCTCTCTCTCTCTCTCTGGCTGTGACGAAGCAAGCTTCCATGTGGGAGAAGGCCATATGGCCAGAAACTGAGAGCAGACTTTGGCCAACAGTTCAGAAAAAACTAAATCCTGAAAACAACCACATGAGTGTGAGCTTGGAAGTGGATCTTAACCTCAGGAGATGCCCATGGCCTTGGCTGCCATCTAAATTGCTACCTTTGAGAGACCCTGAGCAGAGAACCCAGCTGAGACATACCTGGACTCCTGACCCACAGAGACTATAACGATTGTATTGTTTTAAGCCACTAAGTTATGGGGTGATTTGTTACACAGCGATAGATCACTAAGGCAGAAGGATCTGTTCTTTGCATTTGTATTATGTTGGTGAACCATGACTTAACATCAGTTAGTACTATTTAATGGAATCAACATACAAATTATTATACCGTGAATCATTTTCGGTTAAAACTACATTTTTCAGATTTTGCCAAAACAAGACTTCTGCCTTGGGATTGTCAGGCCACTGGAGGATGGAACTCTTACAAAGTCTCTGCCTCAGCCTCAAATACTGAGAATGCTGTAACACAGGCTCCAGCAGAATAAATACAATCACATCCATGTTCTCTTCCATTAGTCTCTGCAAGGCCAAGTAGAATGCTGTTTTAAAGCTCCAGCTTCTTGCATATTTTTTGGTTAAGACAAATATTGTTTTCTTGCTTTGGTTGATGCTCTGCAGGAGGTTATCGATGATGGCTAATCCCGGGTCCCAATCCCTTTCCTCTAAACAGAGGAGCACATTTTTTCCTTCACTCTCTTCTAGGTGGAAGCGCAGCTCATTTAGCACCCAGTCCGTAACAGGGGCATCTTTGGTGTCATAAGAAACGTAAGCATCATAGAAAGTTCGGGATGTGGAAAGAGACCTGTAGCCTTTTACTTTCGCTAAACACACTTGATATATAAACCAAATATCCCAGTAAAACCAATGGTGAGCCAGGGCAGTCAACATAACCATGATGGTGATGAAGGATGTAAAGAAACATAATATGGCTGTGATGGTGTCTGAAACGCAGGTGGTTAGCTCTAGAGTCATAATACTCTTCCCTCTTTGATCCCCAGGACTGGCACAAGTGACATCTGTCAATCGAGGAATTGTAATCTGTAGATTTTTATCCAACCATTCTCGAAAATCTCTCATGTCACAGGTACAGTCTAAAGGGTTTCCATCTAGTTTCAAAAGGGCTAACTTGGTAGTGTTCTTAGTTTGAAACGTGGATCTGTTGAGCATCTTTAGCAGGTTGAAACTTAAATCAAGATGTACCAGACTGCTGGCTTCAGAAAGAAAATTGGAAGGAAGGTGGAAAATCCTGTTGTGACTCAGTAGCAGTGTCTGAAGAGAAGATGTGAATTCAGATAGGCTATAAGTTAAAAAATATAGACTGTTCCTACTTAAGTCAAGCAACTGGAGCAAAGGAAACTTGTAGAGTAATGTCCAGTTAAAGAAACATAACTTATTATCATTCATATATAGTTCAGTGAGATTCGAGGGCAAGTTAAAGAATGCTTCATCTGGGATACGCTTAAGATTGTTAAAGGATAAGTCAAGCCGTCTCAAATTCGTGAGACATAGAAAAATGTGCCTGTACCTGTTATCCTGAGCATTCCACATAAGGTTAAGGCGATTTCCACTAAAAACTAATTCTTCTAAGGACGTGCTACTCAGATTGTACTCTGTTAACGTATAAATGCTGTTGTAGCTCAGGTTTAAAACTTTTAGGTGTGTTAAATTTTTAATAAACCCTAGACAGTGCGTTACCCCTGCTATTTGGAAATAGTGTTCATTGTGGCTGAGATCTAGAACTTCTAACTCAGGCAGTTCATTGAAAGCACTATCATAATCAAAGTCTAGTCTATTGCTTGATAAATCCAAATATTTGACGTGAGGCACAGCTGAAAATTCAGTTCCTTTTAATGCTTGACCAATGCCATTTGAAGACAGATTTAAGCAGGCAATGCCAGGAAAAGCTTCAAATTGCTTTTGCCCAATAAAGAAAATATTGTTCAAGCTTAAATCTAGGGCTTTGCCATAATGTGTACATTGTGGCTTTATTACAGGGTTGGTGCTATGATAAAAATTTGAATGTGAGTCAAACTCAGTGTCTGCTGAGCGTGGCTTAAGGATATGACTTTGGACAGTGGAACCATTTCCATAACTTTGACTGTTATCATTTACCAAGGGCGATATCCTGTTTTCTGACAAGTAAATGACCGACAGGTTGGAACAATGTTTGAAAAAGGCAAAATCGATTTTCTCAATAAAGTTAACGCCCAAGTTGATAGTCTGTAAGTTTGAGAGGTTCATCAGGGGCTGGAAATCGTCTTGTCTAAGTTCCTGGAACACGAAACCTTTTAAGTGCAATTCCCGGAGACGTGTAAGATGAGAGAAGTTTGAGGAAATATTAATATGTGGTGGATATGTTTTCTGTACATAGTTATAAGATAAGTCAAGTATTTCTAAGGATGGCAGTTTTGTTAAAAATCCCCCGGAAGTTATTTCTTGTGCTAAATAGTTGAACTCAAGATGTAGCTCCTTCAGAGAAGGCATATTGTTAAACCAGATTGCATGAATGTTCTGGAGGGAGGTGCTAGAGAGGTTGAGGTATTGAAGGTTGGTCAGGTGTTGGAAAGCATAATCAGTTATCTGAATTGAAGCATTTCCTGCGCAAGGCGTACAGGGAAATGGTGCGTTGAAACACCTTGGACAGTTCCCACTTAAATCTAGTACTGTTAAATTTTCCAAATTCTCGAAGTCTTCTTTACTGATGTTTCTGATGTTGGTGTTGCTGAGGTAAAGTTCTATTAGAGATTTTGGCAGGTGTCGCGGCACTTTGGAAAGGTTATTGAAAGATAATGAAAGCACCTTCAAATTTCGAATCTCTTCAAATGCTCCGCGTATTATACGAAAAACTTTATTACAAGCATTGCCAAAAAAGCAGTTCCAGCTCAAATCGAGAGTTTCCAAATTCTGAAGTCCTGAAGTGTCATTTTTACTTACAAGAATTATGTTGTTTTGAACTAAACTAAGTTTTTTCAAAGACCCGGGCAGATCAGCAGGTATTTTGTCTAACTGGTTGTCTTCAAGCAGTAATTCCATTAGGTTATGTAGGTTGAGGAAGGCCCCAGCTGTAATATTCATGCCTTTTTTACTTATAGAATGATTTTCATTGTGGGGATAGAACATGACATTGTGGTTTAGATTGATTTTAGTAAGATCTTGCAGTCTTTGAAATGATTTATTTGTTATGTGCGTAATTGAATTACCAGAAAGGTCTAGCTCTGTCACATTTTTGACTGTTATGTGGGGAACTTCTTTCAGCTGACGATCGTTGCACTCTACAATAATGGAGGAATTGAGTGTTCTCACATCGCAAGGATAGCTTCTAGAATACTCTGCTTCAGTGAAGAACTCACAGGAATGAGAGATTAGCAGGAAAAGGCAGATCAGAAGTAAAGACTGAAGGGTCATGTTTACCTAAGGAAAATCAAAAGTGGAGGCGCAGTGTTAAAGTAGCGACATTTGCCAGGTATTTCATGATGAAATCAACAGTGCTTCACCAAAATTGTATGAGTTTTGAAGTGTGAATTTTCTTAACAATTAAACAAATTGTATTACATTAAGTTCAGAACGATTTTAAGTTTTAACTGTGTTCAGCTTCATGGTCCTAAAAGAAGTTGAAGATGGAGCTATCTAAGATTATAATGATGTAAAAACTTGGGAAGCTCTTGTGGACGCATTAATCAAGATGCCCTCACCACAATGGGGCCAGGGCTGGACCATGACTATGGTCCATGCTAGATCTGTAGCACAGCAAGCTACATATCTATAGTTTCAACCTATTAATATAACTCTTGAAGCCCCAAAGAGAGTTCAGATCCAGCTTCTTTTACAGTATCATTCATCATCTGCAAGCCAGTCATCTCTACCTTATCTATACAACCAGATCTCTTATTGGTATTTCCCACAATTTTTCTATACCTCTATGGTTGTACATGTCAAGTTCTCTTATCACCTTGCATGACAGGAAAGTAGATACCTTCTACTGATAATAATAAAAAAGTATCAGTTATTGTTCCAAACATAAACATTTTCTCACCCACATTAATGTTTGTTTGCAGCAACACAGCAAGATACGTGATCTTATTAGCCATATTTTGTAAGTGAAGAAAAAACCTGGGAGGCTTAAGGAACCTTCAGAAGGATGATACATTGCAGAGCTGGGACTTGAGTCAACCTGATTCCAACATCCTGTTTTTAACCACTAGCCATCATACTACACAATCTCATTTTGAAATTTTCCTGCCAGAACCATGTCTCAAATGTAGCTATCACTTAAAAATTTTTTTTGCAGAATGGCCACTACTCATATGTCCCTTATTGTATAAACACTGGCATTAATAGCTATTTTTTTGTTAACGTTGTAAACTTCTGTGGGGAAGACATGATATTTTATATTTTTGTGAATCCTCTGTAACACTTAGTGTGCCTCACTTTCTGTGCCTCTTTCTTAATAGAAGGCTGATTATATTACTTTTAGTAATTATACGATGCAATAAACAGGTTAATATGATTGGTTTGATTAAGGGTTATGATCAAAAGAACTCTCAAATCTTATCCCACTGGTTACAGAGACCAACCAGCCTTTTCTAAACTATAGTTTTCACTAAAGTCTAACTTGTGTCCTTATTATGAGTTAAACCAGGTGTGCTTTCTTCTAAATTATCCCCAAATTTAGATTTACTGAACTAGCAGTCTCTGTCATACCCTTACTATATTGTAAAGGAGTTTTACATAGATACTCATAATGCTGAGGGGCAATAATTATTGTCATTTATAACAGACAAGAAAAAAAGTCAACTCCTTATGACATGAAAATTAAAGTGGACTAGAATTCCTGAGCATTTTCAATTACTTTTATTTTCAACAATAGCACTCTCTAAGTACTGCTGCTTAATGTTTAATTTTTACTAAAGAAAGCCCTGTTTTACCTGGTGTGGAAGGCAGAATTTTAAGATCGCCCCTGTGACTTTTGCCTCTGGCATTACTCCTGTAATTATGTTACATTACATGACAAAAGGGAGATTATCTAGATAGCCTAAGTTCATCATACACAGCTTTAAAAGTAGAGCGGCTTCTCTGGTTAGCAGCAGAAGGGAGAGTCAGAGAGATTGGAAGCAGGAGAAAATTTTGATGCACTGTTGCTGACTTGAAGATGGAGGGGGCCATTGAGAAGGAATGTGGACATCCTTTACAAGCTGGGTGGCTCCCTGCTGACAGCTAGCAAGGAAATGCTCCCGCAC
Organism: Eidolon dupreanum; assembly: GCA_028627145.1. NCBI lineage: Eukaryota > Metazoa > Chordata > Mammalia > Chiroptera > Pteropodidae > Eidolon > Eidolon dupreanum. The sequence continues at coordinate 3,285,731 of CM053505.1, read as the reverse complement.
CCCACCTTACAACCACAAAGAACTAAAACTGACTGAGGACCTGAATGAACTTGGCAATGGATCCTTATCCAGAGTCTTGTAATAAGAGTCTAAGTTGGCCAACACATTGATTTCAGCCTTATGAGACCTAGAGCAGAAAACCTAGGGAAGCCTACCCAAACTCTAACCTACAGAAATTTAAGCTAATAAATGGGTATTATTCGAAGCCTCTAAATTTTGCGGTTGTTTGTTATATACAAATAGAAAACTAATATGTTTAGATGATATGTATGAAAAGATGATTCATGACTTGAAAGCTTGCAACTCTTGCAGAGGCCACCATAGATCTTTCGGCTCAACGTCTCCACTGGGAGACACAGGTGAACCAAGGGGGTAATGAAGCTCAGGGATGCGAGCAACTTTGGGAGATGACCCAATGTTATATTTGCTCAGTACCTAAGCATGTGTGAGCCTATGTGATTTCCAAGCGTGGAAATTGCTAGATTTGCAAGTCACTTCCCGACTCTTCTTTGTGGTTTTCAAGCTGGTGGGTGGCCTGGGGGGTCTGTTTGATTACATGCACAGGTTATTAGTCAGCTCACAGTCTAGTGGGTTAGAGACATGAGTTGAACACAGCATTACAAGATTTCAACTGTGACATGAAGAAGTATATGATACCATAAAAGCCTAAAAAAAGGAGGCTGAGAAAGATTTCCCTGAGGAAAAGAAACTTGAGCTGGGATTCTAAGATTTAATTGGCATGTATAAGGCACAAATAGGTCAAAAGAATGATCCAGCACATACAAAGGCCCTGAGTGTATTCCTTTGGGTTTCCCATGCTGTGCCTTTACAGGAGCCTGGACAGGAAGCAAAAGAGTATGTTTGGACCTAAGACAAAGCATATCAGGTTTCGAGTCCTCAAAGCTGATCAAAATCTACAGAGGACTGCTTGTAACAGTAGGACCCAGAATAAGAGGTATGGCCGAGGACTGGAATGGCACGTAATAGATGACAAATAGAGATGTTGCTGAGGTCCTTAGTATCTCCATGTCACTACATTCAATGGACATTTTTCAGTCCTCATCTTCATGAACACATGAATATATGGAACCAAAAGACAGCAAGGGATGTGAGAAAAGACAAGAGTAGATTTTGACCTTTAACTGAAGAACAACGCAAGACTTTGAAGGTTTTAAGCAGAGTGGTACCATGCTTATTGATTCGACAGTGGTCACTGGCAAGAGGACACATAACTTCAGGAGCGAGATGATGGTGGCTTGAACTAAGTTGGTGGCAATGAAGATAGAAATGGATACAGGGGATACTTAGGAGATAAAACTGAGAGATGTAGCAATAGATGTATAATTGGGGGGGGGGGTGGGATTGTGAGAGAGAGGGAAGAATTCAAGGTTACTTCTGGGTTCCTGATCTGTACAACTGGATGGAAAAGTGTTCCCTTCACTGAGAAAGAAGGTCGTTTGGGGCATGGGGTAGAGCAAGCGAATATTAATTAAATTTGACATGTTGAATTTGAGTTGAGTTTGTGATCTTCCAGTGGAGATGTCCAGTAGGCAGTTCCATATATCTGTCTTAGATTCAGAGGAGGGTTCTGATAGAAGGATGAATTTGGGAGCCATGGCAACTACAGCCATGGGAGTTAATGACATTATCTGGGGCAGTGTAAGCCAGAAAGGATCTTCCACACTTCAGTATCAACAACAATTTTTCTCATCCTTTTTTTCTAGTAATTTTATGATTTAATTTTCTTACATTGAAATATCTTAACCCACTAGAATTGCTTTGGTATAAAATATGAGGTGTAGAACCACATTATTTTTTTCTAAATGGAGACCCAGTTGCCCCAACATCACTTATTGAATCATCTTTTGCTTACCAATTTGATATGCTCCCTTCATCGTAAACGAACTTTCCTGTGTATATCTGTTTCTAGACTCTCTATTATGCTTCATTTATCTCTTCATTATTCATGTGCTGGTACCACATAGTTTAATAATTACAGTTTTCAGGTATCCTAGTATCTGGTAGGGCAAGTCTTGCTCATGATTCTTCTCTGGTTAATGGATCACATCTATTGTACTTTCTAATAGGTCTTTCCTGGTATATACAAACTGTTGGTTTCTATAGTTAATCTTATGCCAAATGACTACAATAAATTCTATGATTATTTAGAATAGTTGTTTCTCCACGTGATTTTCTTGGGTAAGCAATTAAACCATCTACAAATGATGATGACCTTCCTATCACCCCTTATGCAGTCTAAGTCATTTTTATTGTCTAATTGCATTGCCTAGTTACTCCAGAACAATGAAAAAAATAATAATAGAGCAGAGACTAATTAAAACACACACAAATAAAAATTCTGCCTCATGAAAAAAACTTGGCAGCCAAAAGTGAAACAATAAAGTAGTAGAACATGTTTGCAGTTCATATCACAGCTAAAGGAATGATATATTTGATATGTAAAGACTTTTTATGCATAAGTGAGAAGACAAACAACCCAACAGAAAAATGGACAAAAATATACTAACAGACAGTTCACAGAAAAAAAGGAAAACAAATAGCCCTTAAACATAGGAAAAAATAGTCAACTTCACTCAAAATATTACACTGAGATAGCATTTTTCACAGATTCTACTGTGTGGGTGAGGATGTGGAAAAGCATATTCTCATATTTTGCCAGTAGGAGTCTAAATTAGTGCTGCCTCTAAGACAGAGAACAATTTGTAATATCTATCAACATTAGAAACATACATAGGCTCAGCAATTTTAATTCTAGAAATAGATCCTAATGATAGACCCTCACGTATGCAAATGACTATATACAAGGATTGTCAATGCAAGGCTGCTAGTAATAGCAAAGGATTGGAAAGAATCTAAATGCCTATGAGTAGTGGTCTGGTTTTTAAAAAATTATGTTATATTCATACAATAGATTACTATGCAGCAATAAAATGAGAAGGCAGCTCTATTCATTTGTTCATTCATTCAAAAATATTTATTAAGCATCTACTATATTTCAAGGACTATTTTCAGGCTGAGAATACAGCAATGAACAAAACAGATTAAATTACCTGCCTGTATGGAGCTTACATTACTAGATAGTATGTTAGATGGTAGAAAATACTATGTAGAAAAACAAAGCTGAGAAAGGGGATGATTATGTAGATTGTCTGATGCTTCTGTCATGATTAGATTGGGGCAATGAGTTTTGGAGAGGAAGACCACAGAGGTAAAGTGTCATTTTAGTCACAACAGACCAAGGGCACATACTAGCAATACAACTTTCAGTGTTGACGTGAACCTTGATCACCTGGCTGAGGTAGTGCTTGTCAGATTCCTATTATAATTTTTAATTATAGATAAATAAAAAATGAAAATAATTTTTAAAGGCCCACGGCAGGGTGAGGCCAGCTTGCAGACCCTTTGCATGGAGAACAGAGCACTGTTGGTAGGTGAGGCATTTCAGGTGGTCACTTGGGCAGGTCCAGCCTCAAGTTAAAGCATCAACATCTAACTTCAAATGCAATTTTCTCTCATACAATCCTGAGCAATTGAGGTCAGGCTGTAAGGGGGTGCTAGAGACCAGGAGGGGAGCCTTTTGCAATTTGCTGTATTTCCAGGATGAAAATGGCCTCCCCGAGAGTCTGCAGCACCTTAAAGTAAATATTGGGCCATGGAAGTGATTGGAGGGGACTTGTGAGTGAAGAGCTTGAGGTTCCTAACTCTATCTTCCCAAAAGTCCTGAGGTAAGAACTTGAGTCGACCAGTTCCAAAAAACCTGAATTTTAAGAGAAGTGCCTGGGTGGGAAAAATGGGAAGTGGTGAACAGGTAGCTAGCAGAGAAGTCAAGGTGAAAACCCTGGCTATTCGAGCCTCTCCATCCACCTCAGGACCTCATAGAAGCAGAACAGACTGCGAAGGCCCTTCATTCACAGAGCGAACCCTAGCTCATGTAATCCAGTTGGATCTGAGGACAGAGCAAACCCAAGGCCTCCGCAAGAGCTGTTCCTGGCTAACCAAGTTCTTCCTCCTGGCCACACCCATGCCTCTGGCTACCAAAAGTTGTGGCTCCAAAAAGGACATCAGAGGTAACCAGCCCCCAGCCCAAGTGAGAAGGTTACCAGGGAAAATTTACCCTTAAGATGTAACCAATGAATAAACACTATCCAGCATGGCAGGAGAGAAATGGCAACTCTGCAAATAAAATAGAGAAATGACAATGAGGCAAAAATAGAGAGAGAGAACTGGCAACCCCATAAATAGAGGAAAAAAGAGCAGTTATGCAAATAAGAAAGAAAGTGGAACTATGCAAATAAGAGAGTGAGAGAGACATACAGAGAGAGAGAGAGAGAGAGGACACTTCAGTTGCTTGAGTCTGACAGTTGAAGGTTCCCATTAAAATGACAGTAAAGGACTAGGACCCTAACAAGATTAGAGAGGGCGTAAGAGAAGACCACAGCAGACAAAGACCATGTAGGAAGTTGAAGATGGAGAGCAGGTGGTTGAGCAGTAGGTGCCAGAGAAGAACAGAGAAACTGAAGAGTCAACCAGAGTAAAGTCCATTCACATCACAGAAGCCTGGAAAGACTTCGCAACTGGAGGCAATAGGCATGGCAGGTGACATGCCAGATAGGGCTGCATAGTGGATTGGTTAAGAGTACACATGTGAAGTTAGACCCCTCCTGCTCCCTTCTCTGAGACTTACTATCTTTTAAAGTCAAATCCAGAGCCTTGAGTTCAGGACTTGAGGTTCAAGTGAAGGCCCACGTGAACTGCCAAAGAGAAAACACGAGAGTTAAGGACGGTCTGTATCTGGAGCATGGGACCCCCCTCCACTTCTGTCCCCTGGGCTCTAGAAACTGACAGCCATTGTGTTATGAACATCCCACTTCAGCAGCCCAGTCAGGACACTGCAGGATCTTGCTGGGAAAGCAGATGGGCACAATAGCAGGGCCACGGCTACAAAATTTAAGGGGATACCCCAAAACTTAGTCATCAAGATGAATACTATTTTAAAAAAGGGAAATCCCTGATGGACAAAATTTCAAACAAGGACACTTTAAACTACGACAGATTCTGACCCTGTACTTGCAATGCCCTGCTCCGCCTGCCTCCCCCTCAGCCAGGCTCTGGTTCCAAAAAACTCAATGCATTAATTAAAACAGGCAAAAGGCTTGCTGTTCAGAGCTTGTCCGTTTTATTTTTAAAAATACAACATTAAAATATTATTGATCTTGATTATTGATCTTGATTTTTTGGGGTACCCTTCCTCCCTTAAATTTGGTACCCAAAACAAATGCCTCACTCTTCTCACCCTAGTCAAAAGCTGAGTGCACCCATTCGTCCTGAGCTTAGGCTCAACTGTAGACTGGAAAACCCTACTCTTTCATTTGGAGCTTCTATTCAGCTCTTTGCTGCCCCTCCCTTCATTATGAAATAACAGCCAGCACCAGTCACCTGGGAATTCACCCAGTATGAAAGGGAGGTCGACCAAGAAAAAGAAAACAAAATCAGAGACCCAATAATTGGTGGAATCAAGCCTCTGGCAACCCAGGACACTGGTTTATGGTTTCTTTTCTTAATGTGGGTCTTGTACGATTCCTTCTCTGCAATTCAGAAATTCTAAAAGATCTGAACATCGGGAGGTTTTTATTTTTTGTAATGTTTTTGGCAGAAAAACCTGATCTAAACTAATCTAAAGTTACCATCATCTTTATTTATCCACTTAGCGAGAACATTCTAGTATCATGGCAGAAATGGCCATGTGTGTGACCTGGACCCATTGGGAGTGTTTTCTGGTATGTCATATAGGTAACATGTTATCTTACTAAAACAGGAATTCCGAACTTTGACACAATTCTGGCCCACAGGTTTTGGATCAGAGATCGTGCATCGGTACTTAAATCTCCTTCACTGGAGACTCATCAGCAATTCTTGAATTTTTCTTGGCATGTGTTAAATCGGAAAATAGAAGATGGTTGTCAATGGGGCCAAATTATGACTTTCATGGGCTCGAGGCATTTTGCCCTTCATGGGCCCCTTGCTTCATTAAAAAAAAAAAAGTAAAAATTATATTTTATGACCATATTGGTATAAATTCGTGTTGTGCATTGGTATTGTGTTGGAACATCCAGAAAAAAAAATGTGCTGATTTTAAAAGAAGTTAAATCTTTGCTTAAAGCATCATGGGCCCTAGGCTCTGTGCCTTCTGTGCCCAAGGAGAAATTGGCTCTGGCTGTCAGTGAGGGTATAATGGGGCTCAGATCAGGTCCCCAGAGACAAGTTAAGTAGGAGACACTTCCTGGAAAGTAAATTATTAGATTAGGAGCAGGTGAAGTGAAAGGACTAGGATTAAGTAGAAGTGGCAGAAAAAGGATCAAAAAATGTGAAGTGTTACAGGTTGAATTACGTGTCCCTACAAAGATATGTTGAAGCATTTTTAACCTCTGTACCTGTGAATGTGAGCTCATTAGGAAATAGGGTCTTTACAATGAGTTCATACTAGATTAGAGCAGGCTCTACTCCAATGACTGATATCCTTATAAGAGGGAGATTTGGACACAGACCCACACAGGAAAGAAGACCATGTGAAGATGGAGGTACAGATTAGGGTTACAAGCCAAGGAACGCCAAGGACTGTCTCCTACCACCGGAAGCTGGAGGAAAGGCACAATACAGATTTTCCCTCTGGGACCACAAGAAGCAACCAACTCTGTTGACAATGCCTTGATTTCAGACTTCTGGCTATTACAGCAGCCACAGGAAAGAGTAAGAGCAGAGAGTGGGTAATTAAGAGCTGTTCAGTGGAACCCACTGCATAGAACACACTGATGTGGATGATGAGGTCTGCATGGTCTGGATCTTTCACTGGGTGTTGCGTTGGAACACCCAGAAAAAATCAAGACCTATTTCTGTAAAGAAAGCATATGAATCACACCTCAGAAGAAATCTGCTTAACTTCCCCCTCCCTGCCAAATACAGCTGTTGCTAGCAGCTAAAGAAGCAATTTCACAACTGTTTTCCTCTTTTCCATGCTGAATCAGTTCTTTGGTTGGGTGCATGGTGCACAATAATCCAATTCTCTCCTTTGGGTTCTGAAGGAGCCAAATGTTACAATGAAAATTACCTGTCTCGGTCTTCACCCAAAACTTCCTTCTCAACTTGGACCCCAATGGACACCAAAACCACAATTTTTAAAGGCCAGTGCCATTTGAAGAACAGTTCAGAAAAGTTTGTCTTAGCTGAGGAATGCTGGAAGTCAGAATGAGCCAAGGGGCCACCCTCATAACCTAGCCCCTGGGGTGAGAACGGCGGGCAGGGCAGAGACTCGGTCCAAAAAGACTGATCTCACTCAGTGACACTAAAATCCTTCAGGTTTTCCCACATGATCTAAGGTGAAGGTGGCCCGCGAAGTGCCCGAGGCTGCCTTCCTGGAATAAAATGGCTTTTTACCTTTTCACACCCCTTTTCAGGCTGCAAGCAGAGATTTTGCAATGACATTTCCTTTCTTCTCTCTCTTCAAAGGCTTCCTTTGCCAACATGAGATTTGCCACAGCCCATCTCCTTAGCTGCACCCCTTTCTCGGGATGGGTCCTGCTGGTGTCCCCCAATACTAAAATGTCAAGAGAACCTATTGATTATAAGACGTGATTAATCCCCCTAATTGAATTACTTAATCGTTTGGGTATTCTTTGGGATTCGATCGGAACTGAATTTTTGCCAAACTGGAAATATTTCTGATTTTTAATGGGTTCTGTTTCATTCGCATTGACTATGCTGACAACTGATACATTATGTAAGTAAAAAAAAATAGTAGTCGTACGAATAGGATTTATCACCTGAGATGAAATTTACAATTAATAATAGACACTTTATTTTATCCATTCTAAATTCGATGGATTTACTAACAGCTCTGGAGGACAAAAGAACCCACTACACCACATTCAAGGCACCTATCAATGAAGGCATGGATCCTGATTTCATATACATAAAAATATGAAAAACTATGCTATTTGAATTCCGGGCAATATGGTAAGGAGCATTTGGTGAGTGCTTTACCAGGAGACAAACACTGGGCTAAGTGCGAGGCATGCATTTCCTTATTTAATCCCCCTACAAATCAGTGAGGTGGGTGCTATCATAAGACCCCATTTTACAGACATGGAACCTGAGGCTCAGAGAGGCTAATTTACTCGAGGTCACTCCAATGGTAGGTGGCAGAGCTGAAACTGAGCTTACATGTGTACCTGAGTAGTTAAAAAATTAGCTGGAACCAAGGGGCCAGCTAGCAATGGTCTGGTTTGGATTATCAGCAGAAACACCATAGCCATACCTGGAACCTTCGGGATTCGAATGCCAGGGTGGATTACCCACCTTGCCTTTCGGCACTGATCAGTCTACCACAGAGCACTCCCTAATCCCACAGAACAACTGGAAATTTCACCGTCTTTAGATGTATAGACCAACTAGCAGCTCTTTGTAACCATCTGAAAAGTCAACACAGCCCGTACTTGCTAATACCGGTCCAGAACTGTAGGTAATACATTTAAATTTACTGTGTCTTTATAGCCCTCAAGAGTCATAAATGAGAGATAATAGTTTAAAAAATAATCAATCTCTCAACTCCATTTAATAACTCAGTTGAACTCTAATACGTTCCATTGGAATGATGCTCTCCCCTCAAGAGACCCTGGAGGTGACATTAAAACACACTTACAAACAGCATCCAACTGAGTTTCAAGGACTAACCCTGGCTAATGACATCCTCTCCTATGAGACACACCCTGGTACCCCATAAGTCTGGGGTGTCCACGAGACGGGCTCCTGTCTCAAACCCCCCACACCACATTAGGGTTAGCACATGGAACGATAAGGGGCAGCGGCTAAAGGAGAGAAAGAACTTCGTCAACCGCCCTCGCCCTACTCCACAGCATCAGCTTTTCAGATAATCGTTATTTTGCTCTCAGAAGTCAAACCAAGGGGCTAATGAATAAGTTTCAGGTTTTCCTGCAGCCTTGTCACCCTCTTTAGTAACGGACCCTAGAGACCTGTTCAGGTGCCACTCACGCAGTTGTTCTCAACTGTGGCTGAACACTGAGATACCTGGGAAGTCAGAAAGCTGCAATGCCCAGCCCCCACCCCCCGAGATTCTGATTTCATTGGTCTGGGGTTCAGCCTGGCAGCAGAACTTTTAAAAATTTGCTCCGTGATTCTAATACATAGTCAAGGCTAAGAACCCTTGTTCTGAGACCAGGGGGAGGGAGGCGGGCAGTTTTCCAAGTTTAGCTTGATTTTATTATTATTCCATTTTTCACTTTCTTACAATTATATTGGCTTTCTCAACGGTTTACAAGTATCGAGTAGAAATTAACGTCAATTGCCATTCTGTACATGTCATTGGTCCTCTTGGCCTCATTCTTTATGAGCCATTGCAGTCATTTTGTAAAACACCATCAAATTTCAGCACAGAATTAATTGACTTTCAAGATCTATAATGGGCATTAAATGGATACAAAAATTAACCAAAAAAAAAACTTAAATATACATTAAATGGTGGTGAAAATGACTGTAAGAAGTTCAATGAGCACAAAATGAGCATGGAAAAATATAAGGAAAAATTTGGATGAGCTCTTGAAATCAGACTTTTCAATTGTTCTTGGATCTTATTGAATTTTCTAGAAAACATATCATTTTTTAAAATCATAAAGTTTGTTTTTTGATCTGCCAGTTCTTGACAATAACAAAAACTGACAACCTGCTATGCCTAAACACTAGAGAATATAATTTTAGAAATAGTAACCTATTACTTTAAAACCCCTAACAAGAAAAGCAATAATTAAAGTTGAACATTAAACTCCTTGTAGTATATTAGTTTCAGGCCTAGGCACCAGCAGATGACTCATATATGTGAAGGAACAGAGTTTGTCCTTTTCTGTAGAAATAGCCAAGGAGAAACACTTCTCACCTGCTTCACCTCCAACCCGTTGCTTCTAGAAGAGAATACTGTTTCCGGCAGGATCAGAAAGGAATGTTCCAGCTCAATTCCTGACTTGGAATTTGCTTTGTTTCCTGTCCAAAAAAATAAGACCACTGCATTCAGTTTTCAAAATTTCCTGTACACCAGGCCACTTTACCTACATTTAGAGTTGCTTCAGTACTTAACCTTTTTATCTTAATTTGCCCATTCATCACTTTCCCTGTTCACACCACTTGCCACCAAACTGTATTTCAGGATCAGAAACCATATATTTTGTTGGAAAGCTTCATTAAAAGAGTAGAAGCTACTTACCACTTTTCTGTTGTCAGTTTTTCTCATTTCTCAGTCCATAGCCTGCACGCGGCACTGCAGAGTGGTACCCTTTGTGCAGTGGGTACATACGGCGAAGAGAAACTGGCTAACTTCCTGAAACTGATCACTTTACCATCAGTGGAACCTAGCATGTGGTTTGTAGAAGTTTATGTGACAAGAAGGGAACTTGTGATTTCTTAACTGTTGCCAAATCATTTATTCATTGTGCTTTAAAATTTCAAAACTAAAATTAGGGGCAGCAAAGCCATTTATAAAATGATTTAAATATAACCCGAGCCAGACATATATGGTGTATTTTTGGGAGTTTGCATACATTCATGTGTATGTATACATGCGGGTGGGTATGAGTGAGGCCATAAGGATCTCCCCCAAAATGTTAATGGTAGTCAGTTCTGCAGTGCAAGATTGGAGGAAAATGAGGGAGAGATTTAGAATTCAATTTAGAATTGCCCAAACAAAAGTTACATAATTCACAGATGTAAATAACATTTGTATTGCATCTTCTTTGTTCCACACATTTCCAAGACAGCACACAGCAAGGTGGGTGTGGGTCCCTCACCAGGCTGTGGCCACAGAGAGGGCATCTTTCTCCTAGGTGTCCCTGTATCTCAGCCAGCACCTGGCACAGAGTATAAGCTCCATAAACATTTGCCGAATGAATGAGCGAGTGAATGGATGACCATGAGCATTCATGAGGCAGGAAAATTTAATTCCCTGATTTGGCCTGATAAGTGCATTGGATTATAAAGTCTCAGGGAGAGGGCCTCAAGATTTAACCAAGAGCAGAGATCAGCAAACGGCAGGCTGTGGGCCAAGTCTGGCCCGTGGATGAAGAACTTTTATAGAGGAACATTTGCCAATTGATCTAATGACGAAGATCACTAACTTTAAACTCCAATTAGGCAAAACGTTACCATCCCCCAAAGAATTCCATTCTTCTCATTATTAGACCCATATTACACAGAACTGTGCTCATTATATTTTGAACATTATCAATTAAATAATTGTGCAATTCGTTTTTCTCTTATTATGTAAGTACCTATATAATGTCCTCAATTTGCCTCTTGGCCCACAAAGCCTAAAGTATTTACTTTATAGAAAACATTTACTGATCCCTGGCCCAAAGAATCATTTGGAGTGGAATAGAATATGCTTCATCTTGCCTTACGCTCCTGGATTTGGAGGAAAATACATCGGGGACAGGGGCAGGTAGGGGGTGACATTTATACACATACACACATTATTATTACTATTACTTTCCCTCAGGCCTAGGGTCTCCATCCCTTGTATAACCTCTCTCTGTGACCACATACAGTGTTTGGAAAATCTTTTTCCTTTTTTTTTTTTTTTTAACACGTACAGCACCTGGTCTTCCTAGGTGGTCTCCTATCCAAGCACTAACCAGGCCTGACCCTGCTTAGCTTCCGAGATCACATGAAATCAGACTTGTTCAGGATGGCATGGCCGTGGACCGGAAAATCTTGCTATGAAAGAATGCCTTTCAGAAATCATCTCTGTGGGTGGCCATTTGTAAACTGATCTCTAATGAGTGGTCCCTCCGGCGATTCAAGGCCTGGCATCAGGGAACCATGACATCAGGGAGTACAGCGCATGGCTTCATGGGCTTACCCAAGCCTTCACGACAGTGAACTTAAGGACTCATGTGGCTGCCACCCAGTCTCTTGCTTTCCCATGAAACATTTGCTCAGAAATAAAGTTTAAAAAGCTAAATAAAAGTGACTGTCAGTAGCAAACTGAGGAAGACACCTTCAGGCTGGAGCATTGGTCGGCTTTTCTAGAAAAGTCAAACCCATATGCCCTGGCTTCCAGGATATAACGTGTCATCCAACTATAGGCCAGTTACTTGGGAAGTCATAAAGCTTGGCACACTCTAGGATTATACTTGCAAACAGTCTAGTGTCCAGGCCAGGCAAACTCATACAAATGACGTCCTGATTCCAATCAAACGAGCCTTACCATGTTTTTCCACACAACCAGTAACCATGAAAGATAAAAATGGAAACGAAATCAATACCAGGGCAGGACAGTCACTGCAACCCAGAAGTGTAGTCACCCAAGGCAAGTAGCCAGAGGCTCCAGTCCTCTGCCTGAGCCCAGAGACTGGCCCTCAGTGGCCAGGCCTGCTGTCCCGCCCCGCCCCGCGAAGGCACAAAGCTCTTGGGCATCTCCTTCCTTGCTCTTTCCCTTGCCACCTGCGCTGACACAGATCTTTATTTCAAAATGGAGACAATCTGTCATTAATCATCCCTTCCAGGCAGCATGGATGTTCCAGACACACAAGTCACCAGATGGAGCAGATGAACTTCTCTGAGCCTCAGTTTTCTCATCTCTCGAATGGGGAGAAGAATTACAGACTCAGGCTCCTACCATAGCTTTGAGGATTATACGTATGTGTTCGTGTGTGTGGAACCATTGGAACAGTCTGCAGCATGGATTATGCACTCAATGAGTAGAGCTGGTACTCCTATTACTACTCTTGTTATTGCAGGGCTTCTCTCATCTCTGGGCTGTTGCCCAAAGTAGGCCAGGAGAACCACTGTCATGGCACTGGCCACGACCCTTTCCTGTGGTGTCGATGAGTGCCACAGCACCCCCAGACCAGCAGGTGGCTTCTTTGCATCAAGGCTGTGGCGAAGTGCTATGTGTAGAAATACCATAGGGCCCTGGAAATGCCCCAAGACCTAGGACAACACCAGGTGCTGGGAATCAGTTGTTCATCAAAAAAAAAAAAAAAAAAAAAAAATCAACACTAAATATAAAAAAGGCTCAAGTGGAAGGAGTCATGTAAAAGAAACTTTTTTAAGCAAAGGATTTGGATGAGTAAGTGCACAAAGATTCCTTTACACAAGGCCAGAGCTGATGTGATCTCATCCTAGTTTTAAATTGACATGTGGGGCTCCTGAGGGGACAGCAAGCTGCCCTTCCCTGGTGAGCACAGACACAGGTAAGAGAGGTGGCAGGACGTAGCCGCAGGTAGCAGCTATTGTCGATCTCCTTCCCCACCTTCCCTTCCTCCCTTACTCCTGGGTGCCGTCACCCACTCTTCCTGAACCTGCTCAGTCTTCACAGTCACTCCGCCTCACACTTACCCCATTATACTCATTCCCAACCAGTTCTTCTCCATTTTTACTATTATCTCTCATTTCCAACAAAGCTTAATGTGCTAGTCTGTACATGCCTCAGTGCCCACCGGAAAATGGCGGCCCTCTGGAGGAACGAGTTAGCTAAAGGTACTCTGCCTGTGGGCTGCGTAGCCCCAAATCAGGGCACATGGTAAGAAGGAGGTAAGAAGGAGGGCTGGGTTACAGCTTCACTCGGCCATATGGCCAACTCTGCTTCAGCGGCAGCCAACCTATGCAGCCATACATGGTGGCCCAGCTAAACCAAAATGAAGCTCATTTCATCATGGTAAATGAGACTGTCTCCTTCCAATGGCACGTCTGACTGCACAGGGACACGGCAAGTTCCCTGCAGTTCTCTGCAAACTCCCTTTTTGAGTCAGGACCAGGTTGCAGAGCAATTACCTGAAAACCTGGGTCTTTCCATCAGTTGCAACCCATTCCTATGTTTCCTGAGGTCAGTATCTCCCAAATAAGGGACCAAGACACCACACCAAAAAGGCATAGCAGTTTAAAGCTCGGATGGCCCCATTACTCTATGGATGAGGAAACTGAAGCCAAAGGTCAAAAGAGCAACAGAGGTAGAAAAAACTGTGAGAATTCTCACGCTGCACTTCCACTCTGCTGTTCTCTCAACTTCTCCCTTCACTAATTCCCTAAGTGAAACACCAAGCATATTGAATATTCAATCAGCATTTTGAGAAGAGGATGAGGGTGGGTTTTCTGGATCCCATCAACCTTTTGTTCTTCCTCCCTATCTCTTTTGTTAAAATCTCATGTAATCATCTCTTTAGGATGGACTGCACATATGCTGACATTAATTCCTGCTGCTCCAAGTCACCAGAGCAAATTTACGTGTTGATAGATGTTCCCAGACCAAACAGACTAATGCAGCAGAGAAGGCTTGTAAGGCGTTTAGCAATGGGAGTGCACCCACTCAAGATGGCTGCGTCCTCCTCCCCCACCATGTTGGGATGTGCGCTAGGAGGCAGTCGCTGCTTCGGGGAAGGGTTAGCTTGGAAGAACTGGGGAAAAGGGAGTGGTTTCAAAAGCTGTAGCCCAGTTCTAAATTCATGGAATACATGAAAAAAAAAAAACACACATAAAATAATATTTCCTTTCCCTGGACAATATTAAATTTCTCCAGCCTAGAGAGGATGAGATGGTTAGAGAGAAGCACAACAGAGTGAGATGCTGGTTGGATGTCAGACAGGGGGGTTGGACTGTGGTAAATTCAGGGGCAGAGGAAACTTAGAACTCCTAGATAAGTTTTGGGAATCAGGAGTAGAGGGAGCCTTCTCTTCCTACCCCATCTGTAATCATAGGAAGAGGTAGTGTCTTAAATTTTCTTCACCACCATGGCATGAGAGGAGTATAAAGCATTGAGGCTAAGAGGGCCTGAGACAACTGCTCTGGTTTTCTGAGTCCCAGAGTATCATGGAGAGAAATGCTTCTGAGAAGAGAGTGAAAATTGGCTGAGAGACTGAGAGTGCTTCAAGGTCAGGTTGAAGGGACCAGTGGATGACAGTGTGAACTAACGGGCCACAGATGAATGAGATGGTTGATGAAGCAAGACTAACCTTTGTGGTTGTTCCATTGTGCCTGCAGTCAGATGGAAATCTTTTTTATAGCTTGTAAAGCTTTAAGTATTAGCCATCCTTATCAGTGGTTAAACACCCGAGTAGAACAGAAAGTCTTTACAAAGATACAATAGTGCCTTGGCCAAAAACAGAGTTTACACAAGGCTATAATAAACCATGTGGCACTGGGTTGGAGTTAGAGGCATCAGTATGAACCCACATTTAGGTTAATATAGATGCCGATAGATGAGTATAAAAGTAATTTAGCTAATAACAGGTATCCCTGTTATGTCAAGAATGGCATTTCACCTCTGTGGGTCTTCCTCTTCAACACTCATAAACACAGTCTAATCATAAGACAATCATAAGAAATCATAAGAAAAAAAACAAAATGAGGGGCATGGTATAAAATACATGACTACTACTTCTCAAAACTGTCAAGGTCATCAAAAACAAGGAAAATCCAAGTGACTCACAGGTCATAGGAACCTAAGGAGACATGATAACTACTTGTAATGTGATATTCTAAACTTTAAGGGAAAACTAATGAAAACTGAATAAAGTATGAAGTTTAATTGGTAATAATATATCAATATTGGTTCATTAATTGTGACAAATTTATCATTGTAATATAGACGCTAACAATAGGGGAAGCTGAGTAAGGGGTATAAAGGAACTCTGTTCTGTCTTTGCAATTTTTCTGTAAATCTAAAATGATTCTAAAGCAAAAAGTTAATTTAAATACTTAAAATGAAATAAATGACTATTGTGGATAAAAAAAGGGTTCTATGGAAAATAATCTCAGATAATGATCTGATTATAAATTCCTAACTGGGCAGGTCCTGGTGGGTAGTCACATCCCAGGCTTACAACTTCTTTAGTGAAAGGTTTTAAACTGGCCCATCCATTGTTCTTGTGCATCCAGGTTAACCTATCTTTGAGATGCCAGAAGTAATACCCCTGGAAGGGGATATCGACCCTCAAGAGAGCATACAATCTTGTTAACGATCCTGTAATCCAATCCCTGCCTTGCTTTCTCCCACCTTCATGTAATCTTCCTGTGTCACCTCAATCTCAAACACATAGAAGAAGCTGCAAAACTGTTACTCTCAGGAGAATTTGAGGTCTTGCTCCCTGGCATATGTTCTCAGTCTGGCTCAAATAAACACATAAAAATTCTCTACAGGTTTGGATGGTCTTACATCAACACTATGTAAAATGAAAAAGGTTAAGATTCTCTCTATATGTATATATATGCAAATATATGTAGAATAAAATGGGAATGTCCTTGCTTAAAACAAAAAAGAGATAAAACAAGCTTTTTCCAAAGAGGAGCAAGGGCAGAAGATGTAGCCTTTCACAAAGTGTTCAGAGAGCAACAAACACAATGAAGAGGGCCATCTTGGTCATCACTGTAGTCCTAGTTCCTTGCACAGGGCCTGGCCTACAATAACGATTATGAAAATTCACTGTTGAATGAGGATGGTGGAAGTAGAGCTGTCAAAGGAGCCAGAGGAAGAGTAATCCGAGGAAGGGAAAAATCAGAACTAAACAGTATGGCAAAGATTAGGGGGAAGAAGCTGGTTTTTCTAGAATTCCACTCTCAACACCTCACCATCCTTCACCCCACCCCACGCCCCCTTACAAAAGTTCTTCAGATTTCTGATTGCCTTCAGGATAAATTCTAACTTTCTTAAGATTACAAACAAGACACTTTCTGATGAGCTCTGAGTTCTGTCTCCCTTCCCAGCTCTTCAAAACTCAAGTCTCCCTTCTGTCCCAGCACTCCAGTCTTTAAAAGCCACTTGCATTTCCCCTTCCAAGTCTCACTCGTGCACACCTCTGGGCACATGCTCACACGGTCCCCATATGACCTCTCTGCCAAAACTTGGCTACCTCTTATGATTCCTCCAAAACTGAGTTTGGACCTCATCAACTCTGAGATGCCCGGTCTGAACCAGCCCCGCTTCTGGCTAAATTGGGCCTCCAGCTTTGTGCTCCCCAAGGGCCAAGTTATCCTCTGCTTCCCTCTTTCAAAACTCTTATTGTCTGGTGTGTGCCCCACTCTGGACTGGCGGCTTCTTCACAGCAGACAGTTTAGCATTTGATTCCCACGCATCCAGCCCAGTGGCTGTGGGATAGAAGCTCAGTAATTGTTTTGGGAATAAAGGGAGGGAGGGATGGAGAGAGAAGGAAGGAGAGTGGGAGGAGAAGAAAGGAAGTGTTGCATAGCTGCAGCTGACCCTTAAGGTAGAGCTGGCCAGGCATTTCCTTTATTAAATTATTTACCTCTCCCGGGAACTCTAAGTTGGAGGGACTGTGGTTATTTCCATTTTTCATGGGAGGAAACTAAAGCACAGAGAGGTTGAAACAGTCAGGTTACTTTGGCTCCAGTGTTGTACTCCTGACCACTATCCAATATTCCAACAATAGAAAGGATCACGGGGACCTATAAAAAGTCACTTACTTTAGCAAAGAGAAGGTTACTGGTGGTATTCAAGAGAGCAGTTTTGACAGCGTGGTAGAAAAGCCAGTTTATATGAGGTTAAACAGTAGTGAGATACAAGATCAGACATGCTCATCCCCAACTAAGCACCAACCCCTAGACTTTGGAATTAACTTTCCTGAATGACTCCACTGAATACCATTATCTTGGCTCAAATCGCCACTCTAAGTGAGGGCCATGAGCTGGGATGCAAGTTTCCCTGCAGTCTAGATCCAATTTTTTTCCCAATTTTTCCACTTAATATTCTTGGACCTCACTCCCGCCCTTCAGTTGACATGACTGGCCTTTGCTCCTTGAGAATGCCCTAAGCTGTTCCCTACTCTGCCATCTTCCCCATGATTCCTGAAGAGATCTCTGCTCACCCCAACTTTGCAAATCACAGGAGCTTGCATTCTGTCATTTGATGGGAGTCTTTGAGTCATGAGCATTTGGGGCACAGCTGTTAGCGTCCTGCCCTTCTCAACTGACACCCAATTTGCCAGGCCCACCCAGCAGATGTGAGCTCTCGGTTCCCAGGCCCCTCCATGCCTCTTGCCGTATTTGACCTCCTCTGTGTCAGGCACCCATCTAAGGCTCTACCCGTAAACATTTCACACTTATCTTTGGTGGTTCTTATAATCTCTGTTTTTAGAGGAGGAAGCAGGCTTGCAAAGGTTCAGTAATTTGCCCAAATCGAACCAAAAGCTCTACTAAACTTGTCACATTTTGCCCTGGATTATATTTTGATGAGTCCATCTTACATTTTCTACCAGACCATCAACCTTTTGAATCCAACGGCTGTTTTTTTCATCTGGCTCAGTCCTGTGCACTTATCAGTAGATAAATGTTGGTGAAAATAAAAGGGAGACACAAAGTGTGATGTTGGTAGACTTAAGGGAAGTTTTCTACATGTAAATTTTTTTCTGATTATAATACTATTACATAGTTCTAAACATTCAAACGCAGGATCTTATAACATATAAGATGAAAGCCCTCCAAATTCCACTCTTCAAAGTAACCATTATTAACATACAATTACAAACAGAATTCTTGATAAAAATGGAATCCCTCAATATGTGCTATTCTGCTCCATTTTTCCTACCTAGCACTCTGTTTTGGATATGTAGATCCTGTCTTATTCTTTTTGTTTGTTTGTTTTAAATGGCTATTCTGTATACATTGTATGGATGTCATGTTTTATTTAATGAATCTCCTATTGATTGTTTGCCCTAAATTTTTGAAATTATAAACAATGCCATGACAAAACATTTTTGGATGGAAAATAATTTTAAAAGAAGTGTGTTCACATGAGGAGAAACACTACTAGCAGTGGACGAGAGTAACCATGAAACAGATGGGGTATTCCCAAGTAGGCAAAACGGAGTGATCCAAGAGCGGGGTTGGGTGGGGTTTTAACTTTCAAAGGAGAACGGACATCTACAGGAGGGCCACCTCTCCTTGTAGAATAGGATAGGCTTCTTGGAGGATATGCTCTTTGGGGCAAGAATCTTGATTTTGTGAGATGGTGCAGAGGATGGTGACATAAAACACGATTTGATGTTGAGGGGAGGGGATTGGGAGAGGTGCAGGTGGGGACCTCCAATTTGTTTGTGATGTAGGAGGTGAGGCTGTGTCCTGGGGGAAAGAGTGCTTGATTGGGGGGGGGGGATCAATATCAGAGTCTGAAAATGTGAGGAAAGATTTTGGGGACAGCTACACAAATCAAATACACAAGGGCACTCTGAAAGCACAAGAACAATGTGTGAGGTTGGAGGCCCAGGGCTCTGCATAGAGAGGGAGACCCCATGAAGTCTTTATTTGATTCCTCACAATCCCAAGGGCCCCTCTCCCCTCCCCTCAATCCAACGTGCTTTCTTTCCTCTTTTCTATTAAACCTCTTTCCCCAATCTCCATATACCTCAAAGGTGCTTTTAGAGTTGGAGGTAAACACTTTTGTTGTTTCCTTTCTGCACCCGCACCCCAAGGGACTTCAAGAACGCCGTCAGGGTCAGAAATTACTTCCGGAAGATCCAGCCGAGGGCAAAGGAGTTAATAATCATCCTGCCACCAGGTGGCGCTCCCCGCCCAGTATTTCGGACTTTCGGAAGCTGCAAACCCGTCTACGGATAGGATAAAATAAGTATAAAATTTTAAATAGCTGTAAAGGTTAATAAAATCTACACATGTGTTAAAGCTTCATTCCAGGTTTGGGAGAAGTTTCAGTTAGGGTAACCCAAGTTTCCAACTAAAAAACATTTTTATTCATAATTTGCCCTATGGGTCTCAAAGTGTTAAAGATTTAAGAAAAGCAAATACCATGAAACAATACACTTTTGCTCTCCCATTTGGAAACAGAATTTTAACTAAGTAATGAGCTAGAGAAGGGTCAGTTTCATAAAATTATAAGTGATATGAAAGAAAGTCCAGACTTCCCATGTATATTCTATATCTACTTACTGAGTTAGGTTTTGAGAAAACAAAACAAAATTATATAAATTGGAAAATGTTCAGATAACTGAACATATATTTAACATACCTGGTATGACTCTCAGTCTACCAAACGCAATATACAGAAAGATGACTGTTTTCTGTTACTCAGTTTCTTTTGTGTCTTTGAGCTCTCAGCTTACCTGACCGTTCCGAAGCTGGATTTGATAGAATTTGATATAGTGACAAGCCAGGGTGGTGTGTGTGTGCTCATGCATGCACAATCCATTCCTTAATTATTTTCCACATAAAGCTGACAGGCTCCCTCTCTTCTCAGAACCAACAGACCTCCACAGCCTTCCTATTGCTGTTCCTTCCCTCCCTCCTCGCTTCTCTCTCCAAAATGCATGACATTGCCCTTCCTGGAGACCCAGCTGTCCGTAACCAATGTTGGCTGCACAAACACCCCTGTGATCCCATTAGGACTGTAGAAGATAAAATCCAAATAACTTACCCCGCACGTGTCCCCAAAGCAATGCGCACTGAGCCTGAGGTCAGCTTGAATGGGAAAGAAGGAAAAGACATGACATCTCAAAGAGTATTCTGCCTCTCAGTGTCAACTCAGCACCTAACGATAGAAATGTAAATTGTGTCTAGGGCAGGGTTTTGCAAAGATTTGTGTTTAGATCATTTGTCTGGGGATCATCTGGTTCTTATTGAAAATGCAGCTGTCGGGACTCAAATATATCGACCCAGGAGCTCAGGACAGGGCCAATGAAGCCCCCAAAAGCTGAGAACCACTCAGTAGAGCAAAAGTTCTCAAAGTGTGGTTCAGCATCCTTCAGCAGCTTCAGCATCCCCTGGGCCCAGCTTGTTAGAGATGCAAATCCTAAGGCTCCAATTCCAGACCTACTGAGTCAGAATCTGAGTTTTAACAAGCCCCTCAGGTGACATTCACGCATGCTCAAGCCTGAGAAGCACTTGCAATAGAGCCATGAGTCTAAAGCGGTGATTCTCAATGTTGCCTGCATACTGGAATCACCTGTGAGCTTTAAAAATCCCAAAACCCAGGCTATGTATACCCCAGACCAATTTAATCAGAATCCGTATGGGTGGGGCCCAGGCATGGGGATGTTTAAAGCTCCCCAGTTAATTTCAAGGTTCAACCAAGGTTAAGAACCGCTGTAACAGGTGGGAGAGTTGATCTCTGAATCTCTGAGACTGTCTCACAGTAAATATATCTTCCCTTCTGGGATAGCCTGGTTTTATCCCTAGCCCAAGAATCTCTGTGATTGCAGCCCTAGTTCTTGATGGGACAAAGCTTTCTTCCACCTCTGTGTTTGCACGAATTAAAGACAGATGTAAGACCTGCAACCATAAAAGTTCTTGAAGAAAACAGGGAAAAAATTCCTTGATGTTGGTCTTGCTGATGGTTTTTTTTTTTTTTTTTTTTTTTGATCTGTTACCAAAAGCACAGGCAACAAAAGCAAAAACGAACAAGTGGAACTACATTGTACTTTTTAGCTTCTGCACAGCAAAGGGAAACCACCAACAAAATGAAAAAACAACCTACTGAATGGGGGAAAATACCTGCAAATCACATATCTGATTACAGATTAATAGCCAAAATATATAAAGAACTTGTACAGCTCAATAGCAAAAACAAACAAAACAACCAAAAACCCAAATAAAAAATGGGCACAGGAACTGAATAGACATTTTTTCAAAGAAGTCATACAAACGGCCAGCAAATATATAAAAAGGTGCTAGACATTGCTAATCATCAGAGAAATGTAAATCAAAACCACAATGAGATATCGCCTCTCAACTATTAGGATGGCTATTATCAAAAAGATAAGAGCTAACAAGTGTTGGTGAGGATGTGGAGAAAAGAGAACCCTCTTGCATTGTTGCTGGGGGTGTGAATTGGCACAGACATCAGGGAAAACAGTACAGAATAGTATGGAGTTTCCTCAGAAAATTAAAACTAGAACTACCATACGGTCCAGCAATCTCAGTATAGTTATATTTCCAAAAGAAATGAAATCCGGGTATCGTAGAGATAGATGCACTATTGCAGCATTATTCACAATAGCCAAGATATATGGAAACAACCTAAGTGTCTATGCATGCATGCATGAATGAATGAATGAATAAAAAATGTGATTATATGTATCTATAACGAAATATTACCCAACCGTAAAAAGAAGGAAATGCTGCCATTCGCAACAACATGGATGAAACTAGAGAATATTATGCTAAGCGAAATAAGTCAGACAAAGTCAAATACTGTATGATCTCACATATATATGGAATCTAAAAAAGTCAAACTCATAGAACCAGAGAGTAGAATGGTAGTTAGTAGGGGCTGATGGAAAGAGCTGAGGAAAATGGGGAGATGTTGGTCCAAGGGTACAAACTTTCAGTTATAAAATGAAGAAATTCTGAGGATCTAAAATACGACGTGGTGATTATAGTTAATAATATTCTATCGTATACTTGAAAGTTGATAAGATAGTAGATCTTAAGTATTCTCACCCCCCCCCCACCAAGAATGATAACTACATCAGATGCATTAATTAACTTGATTGTGGTCATCATTTCATGATGTGTATGTATATGAAATCATCATGTTGTACACCTTAAATATACATAATTTTTATCTGCCAATTATACCTCAGTAAAGCTGGGGAGAAAAGAAAAAATGAAAATCAGTAGTCTAGAGTAATATATATTCACTGAATGCCCGCTGGCATAAAAAAACAATTAATAGAAACAATTAAGATTCTCTTTACACTAAATCATACTTGTTATGTTTCTTAAATGAAATCCAATTAGTTGTAACATTTCCACTTGTTCATGGGTACTAACTGCTTAGATAAAAATATAAAGTAACAATTGTACTTGACTTTAATAAAATCATGACATTGTGAATCCATTGAGTAGCTTGAAAATAAAAGTACAGCCCCAGTTCTGATTTATGAGTTTGTAAATTGCACATTTTTCTATTTGAATGTCCACAATGTTCAACCATATGTGGTTCTTTTAAATCTATTTATAGAAGGTAAGTATATTTAAGGCAGTCACCGGTACCAAGTCAGTTGTATATAGGTTTCATCTCCTCAACTACAAAACTAGTTTAAAGACTTACCTATTTCGCAGTATTTCTCAAATTCTAATGTGCGTAGGAATCACCTAGGAACCTTGAATGTTTGCTCACATGGAGATTCTGATTCAGTAGGTCGGGGGAGGGACCAAGGTTCTGCATTTCAAAATTCCCAGAGAGTGCTGATACTGCCAGTCTGGGGGCCACACTGTGTAATAAGAATTCTACACACTGACTGGGGTTTTGTACCTCCCAACCTTCTACGCTCTGAATTTAGCCTTTCCCCCTGCCAAAAAAGCTCATTCTCAGGTCCCCAGGAACTTCCATTTCTCTAAATTAAATAGGTACTTTGCAATCCTCATCTTCATCTCCACAGCATGTGACACTGTCCTCATCATCCTTGCTTCCTGGACGTCTTAGACACTGCTCTCCTGGTTTTTCTTCTATCTCTGTCTCCTTCTCATTTTCCTTTTCGGGCTCATCTTCTACCACCTGTGAAAGGTTTGAATTATTCAAAGCTCCATTCTCATCTTTTCCTTTTACTCCATACCTTCAACTAGGTTCTCAACTAGGAGGCAATGTATATTGTCCCCTAAGCACATTTGGCATGAATTTTGGTTGTCACAACTTGGGGGGAGATGCCCCTGGCATCTAGTGGGTAGAGGCCAGGGATGCTGCTAAACATCCTACAGTGCTCAGGACAGCTCTCCACCCCCGCCCTCATAGCCCCGCTCCTATCCCCAACAAAGAATCTTGTGCCCCCAAAAGTCGACAGTGCTGAGGGTTGAGAAATTCTAGCCTAAGGCAGTCCTTCTCAAGCCTAGGGATTACCTGGGTCTCTGGTTAAAATTCAGATTCCGATTTAGCAGGTATGAAGAAGGCCCGAGATTCCACATTTCTAATGATCTCCCAAGAGATGCCTATGTTACTGGTCCACGGACCACAGTTTGAGTAGCAAGGCCCTAGGCTACATCATCCCTGTCCACAGTATCCATGACTGTCACTGCCACAGAAGACTTCAACTACATAGCTCTAACTTAGCTCTCTTCCTTGAGCTCCACAGACTATAGCCAACTACTAAGTCAGCATCTCCAATTTGGGTACTGGAAACCTCCCAAATCGAATATGACTAAGCCACACTCATGATTTCCCAGCCCCATATATGGTCCTCTTTCAGTGTTGTCTTGTTCAGTTAACTCGTTTTTTACATCTCAGCTTGAGCGACCTTCCTTAGACAGCCTGCCCCTCCCACTTCCCAATTTGACTCAGTTCTCTGAGTTATAACAGGAATTATATAATCCTATAGGACATTCTTCCTTTCTTTCAAAGCACTTTGGTCTCCCTCAATGTGATTATCTGATTAATAGTTTCTGAATAAGCTCTGGGAGAACAGGGAACACTTCTATAACTGCTTACCAGTGTCTCCTCAGCCCCTGGCGCCATACCTGGTCCATGGTGGACATACAAGTAATATTTACTGACTGACTGAATAAAATGAATGAATGAATGAATGAATGAATACAATTGACAGCTTCTAAATATTGCATCTACATAACACAGAATACAAATTTCATGTCTACATTCTACACTATCTTATAAATGGTTAAAGGAAATTATGGAACCCAATCAACACTGATGAGTCTTAAAAATGATACCTTTAGTGCCCCTGAAGGTAAGGACTTTCTATCTCCTGTAAGGTAGATACATAAGAATAGAAAGTCTCTAAGTTTTGGTCTTTGGCTCTAAAAAGAAGAGTCTTCCTCATTTCAGGAATCCAAGCATCGCATGATGTTTTGCAGACTAATTTATTGACAGCAATCATTTGATTGAGATCCTACTCATTTATTGTTGATTCAGAAGTGTTCTTTAGAGAGATTTTTCTTCTCCTTACATTTTGACATCAATTCCTGAAATGGGGAAGAATGGGGAGTTTTTCCTTTTTTCTTAGGGAGAGCTAAACTTTGCTCATCACATTCTTGGAAGAAAGCACTTTATACTTTTATATATAAACCTTGATATGGTCTCTCTCAACAGAGTTTTAAAATGAAATTTTATGAAAACAGACTATATCAGGACAAATATAAACTCATGTGTGAAAATGGAGACCAATTATAATATCAGGAGAAGAGGGGATGAATAAGAACGGGAAGAACGCAATTCTGATTCTTACCAGTTAAGAGCCATCACACAGCTTTATGCAAACCAACATTTGGCAATACTTCATGGATTTTCTTCTTGCAGGATCATAAGAAAAAGCAGAACTATAGAAACTTAAGAACTTGGATTAACAAAAAGGGACTTTCCTCAGATAAATTTTAAGCAGGAAATGCTCAGTGTTCTCATGGTAGAGAGAATATTATGGAAAATAAAAATTATATTTTTTAAAAAGCCTACAAAAATGAGCTCTGGGTATCTGAGACATTTCTGGAAAATTCGATGGGCTTAAATCCAAAGAAAACAAGAGTAGACCAAGCAGTGACTGAGAATATATAATGAATGGAAGAGCTAACAAAATGAGTGTCACTCTTTAAATAAAAAAAAATATTTTAAATATAAATTTAATACATAAAACGTTGAGCAAAAACTTTATACAAAGCAGAAATGGTTAGGAGAAAATTGCCAGATACTGTAGGCTAAAAGAAAAAGATCAAAAACACTCATCGTATGTAAAATGTGTGTGTGTGTGTGTGTGTGTGTGTGTGTGTGTGTGTGTGTGTAAATGTAGTTCAGCAAGTGAGCATTCCATCATCTCCGACTTGCTTAACTTTGTAAGGAGCAGGCAGGAAACGCTCAAGCATCATGCCCACCCAGAGACAGTTTTCATGAACTCACGGTTAAGTAGGATGAAAAAGGCTTCTAACCCTCAAACTACCAAGTTACCGCCGGCTTTATGAGAGAGAGAGAGAGAGAGACAGAGAGAGACAGAGAGAGACAGAGACAGAGAGAGAGAGAGAGAGAGAGAGAGACAGAGAGAGAGAGAGACAGAGAGAGAGAGAAAGAGAGAGACAGAGAGAGAGAGAGACAGAGACAGAGAGAGAGAGAGAGACAGAGACAGAGAGAGAGAGACAGAGAGACAGAGAGACAGAGACAGAGAGAGACAGAGAGAAACAGAGAGAGAGACTAAGAAAGATTCCATTGCTACTTAAATCACAGCTTAACCTTGGGGGCCATGTTCTATGAAAAGAAGAAATGTATCATGTGTCGTATGTCATAAGGAAAAGAGGGCTGCTTGCTTAGTTAACTCGGGTTTTTCATCTATATCTGCATGTACACAGGAAAATGTACGGCCAGGTGCATTGAGACGCCAAGCAAAAGCAATGGAAATAAGTGATGGAAACAAAGATTTAATAGTGTATGGTCTTCAGCCATTTTTTGTATTGCCTTCGCATCAATAAACAACATTTAACATACACTCATACTTATATCTGTATCGATACACGGGGTATATGGTTAAATAGCTACAAACACATTTTTTAAAAGATGACTATATCTATTCTTTTATTTTCTCCCCGTACCCGTTTGGAGACTTGGCCAAGGGTCTCCATAGCAGAACGTCAACATCCACGAGGTTCCACTAGGTGGTACTATGCTCCATATACATAGAACCACAGTTAGGATCTAATTGAGACACTAGGAAAATTACACTAAAGACATCCTTTAAACCATATATGTAAGTAGGACTTAGGGGAATGGGACTGTGAATCAGTTGGCCACCTGCCCCTGTGTCTCCCTAAAGCCACCCAGTGTACTTGTCCAAGTCATTGCCCAAGGGAGAAGAGAAAGTGAGCACCCTTGGGGGGCCCAGGCTTTCCTTGCTGAAGTGACTCCTTTATTAGTAGTCCCTGGTACCCCAAGAAAGATGTGCCACTTCTCAAGCTGGCCTCTGCAGACCGGCTGCTTCAGAAGCAGCTAGTTCCAGAAATGCAGATTCCTGGGCTCCAGGAGCAGGATCTCTGGTGTGGGGGCCTGGAATCCACATGGTTTTCCAGCTCCCCAGGTGATTCTGGTCTCCAGTAAAACTGGAGAAGCATTTGCACTGGGTGGACACAGTAGGGTCAATTTGGGTTAGGGCCATTTACTTCCTCTGTGACCTTGGGCACTTGCCTTAACCTCACTGATCCTACCTTCAACTGTGAGTTGACCCATTCATTATCTTTGAGATGGAGCTCCCAATACCAGCCTCAAAGAGGTGATGTGAAGATTTAATGGAATAAATTAAGCATTTAATTTGCATTTGCTGCTTAATAAATGTGGCTTCCTTCCACACTCTACTCAGTAACACTGTCCAGGTACCAGTGACTTTAATGTACACCATTCTCCCTAAGACCCTCCTCACTCTCTCCTTCCTGTCATTCCCTTTGGGGGTCTGCGCTCATGAGTGAGAGCCAAACTTGTGATTGTTTTAAAATCCATCCCGGTTATTTGGAACATGTTTCCTGTGTCCTATTTACTTGGGTGGCCTTTTCTGGAGAATTGATCATCTCACAAATTAATCCATCATAATGTGTTAATGGACAAGAATAAGGTGTTAAAACGAGCCCTGGAAGGTCATAAATGAACTGGGTATTTCAATTATGATGTTTCAATCGAAAGGCAATAAATTGTGGGGAATGTAGACCTCGGAGAGAGAGATGCATATTACCTGGTTACAAAGGCCTGCTTTGTGGGGCTCCTTGTGGACATGGCCCAGGAGTGTTACCCACTGTTTCAGGGGTGGCTGTGGGACAGTAGTCTAATACTAACTTCCAAAACAGCCCAAACACTCTTCTTAACAGTGCGGGCCTCCTGGACAATGGACTCCATATAGGAGTTCATGGAGATGTAACTTCAAACTTCTGTTGCTCAGGATGTCAACTCGCACAATTCAGTATTATGAAAGTCCCCGGAATCTAGGACCCACTGCATCTCCTTGGCCAGTGAGGAGTGAAACAGCCATTTGTATCATACAAGTGTGACGTCCTAGTTGACTGTCTCTGTCCAGCCTTAGCCTCAGGGGTTGTCACTGGCCAGGATAACACTGAGAGCCATTTTCTTTGTGCAGAGGCAACTGACCACCTTGCGCTGCCCACTGGTGGGCTCTAGGGATGTCTGAAATGGCCACGAGGCCGCCAGGACTTCCTCTTCCCTTCCAGATTCTACCAGACCGTTCCTCATTGTGAGACACTAAGACTCAAACTCCCTCAGTCACGTCATGACATTTTAGTAGGTATCTACTAAACATGTTAGAAATGAATTACAACCCAAGATTAGGATCATCTTAAAGGTAGCACTTCGGGTCTTAGGCAGTTTCTTAACTCACGTGCTTAAAAGTTGAGATAAGTAGAAAGAATATGCATTTGAATGTGGCAGACAGTGCAGCCAGGGTCACCTGGGAAGGTTTCACCGAGCTGAAGCAGGTGGGGATTGACTCTGTGTGTATGGGAAAGAGGTCAGTTTTAAACCAAAAGTACACGCAAAACTACTGCTTCCAAACAGAAGACTCCACCTGCCATGACTCTTTCTTCATTCCCGTGCATTACGCGACACTTGCCATAGGTGTCTGAAGCCAAAAAGGAAACTGAGGAGAAAGCAAACCAAGAAGGAAAAGATGTAAAACCTAAAACAGTGTGAGAGTGCCCTGTTGTAATTTCATTGTCACCAGCATGGATGGCTCCTATGTCACCAGGCCTTTTTCCACACTCTCTCATCATCCGATCTTGAGACTTTCTCTCTCTAATTCTTCCTCATCACTGTCGGTTGGTTGGTCGCTGGGTTGGTCTCACGTTCTCCTTCATTACAGTAATGCAGCAAATTGGATCAATTTTGGTCCCGGCATTCTGAGCATGTCGCCTTCTGAGTCCCCCTCAGCCATGTTCTTTGATCGTTTCCCTCCCACACTGCTATTTGTACTTCAGAAGATATAGACAGTTACCGGTGTTCCTTAGGGTCAAGGGTTCAATCTTCCAGCAGATGTGACTGGCGGCGAGTCCCATTACTAACTGCGCCTGAGGCCTGGCACCCCAAAGGTCCAAGGAGGGGTGCGCTCCCATGGCCTGTCCAGTAAGTGCCCCCCACAACCAGTGTTTTCCACTCAGTTTAGCATGTGTAGAAGAGGTGGAAGACAAACCAAATCTTATCCCGACCCTTGTTTAAAAGTTGGGCCACCAATACCACACAGGATGTGCTTCGGGTGAGAATGAGGAAGTAAATAAGAAGCATGTTTTATGGGGGTGGGGTACAGCCTCACAAGAAAGAAGAGTGTATGTTTTTGCTATCCGCATTGCAGTTTCCTTGGAGACTAGGAAACAAGATGCTCAGGTTCTCAAGTCACTATAGCCCCCTCATATACCCTATACTCCCTGACTACATTAGAGTAAGTTGCAAGAGACCACCTTGACCTAAGAGTGTTCAGACAGGTAGAGCTGGAAGTAGACGTCAGGATGGGGCTAAGAGAACCTGACTCAGGACGGGGCTACCTGTGATCAGACTCGCTCTCCCTCTGCTCTACAGACAGCAGATAATTGCTTTGCCTTTTAATCAGCCATAACATTTGTTCTGCCTAATGCCTCCATTGTCTTGGATACTGCAAACGCTCAAGTCTTGCTGAGGTATGGTATCTCTGTGAGGAGGAAGGATGTACCCTGGCCAGGTTCTGGAGGCCAAGCCTTGATGGTGAAGTGGGATTACGGGGAATTGGGAGTCCCTTCCAGAGCAGAGCCAACCAGAAGCGGGTCAAAGAAGAAGCAGGACATTCAGAGCTTTGCAGGAGACATGACAATCACACTCCTCTGGTAGCCTGAGTTGGTGGCTTTTGATCCAAGCCATTTATAAATGGCTCCAGTCGTACAGTACTCCGCAGAGGGCCTTTGGAAAGTTAAAACAGTGACTTGCCAAGATTACAAAGGAATTAAAACTAAAACCATCTGTCAATGCGCTTTTGGTCATTTTCTACAACAAACCACTATACTTGTAACCTCATGTCGAAATATAATGAGGTTTCTGAGTTGCATTATTTTCACTTTCCCTTCCCCTCGATACATTTCAAAAGAGGTTTAAGTTGTCTTCAAGTGCCTTATGGTTTATAAATTGCCGAAATAGTTTAAACTTTATGTATTTGAGTCTTAATGGAAGAAAATTTATGATGACATCTTCTATGACATTGTCTTTGTTTTCACTGAAGAAGAAAGGCATCTATTAAGTACAATACATCTTACAGAAGTAGTCAAATAGTTGGCTCTGGCAACTTAATTATCTCTCCGTTCATTCCGAAGATTAATTTGGGAATCTGTGACTCTTAGTAATTGATTATACGTCCTTTGGAAATAATTCACAGACTATGTATTTCCAACAATACTTAAACCTTTGGCATGGAATTTCCATGTATGAGGAAAATGCCATATCTTGCAACCAATGAACTCATGTGAATTTCAACCCTGTCGAAAGTATGTGTCTTCAGAATGTCTTGGTCCTTTCTGTGGCTTTTGAGTTGTAAAGCCACATTCCTCCACCTCCAAATTTAAAGGAATCCATATCATTGTCATCCCTGCCTGATAACTATCAATAAATGCATGCTTTTGGGTTCTCTTTTAGAGTTTACTATCAGAACCATCCAATGTTGGTGGATCAAGGTTGCAGATATTTATAAATACATGGTATTAGTTAACAAAGGAAAAATCATTAAATGAGGCAATTTTACTTTGGACACAGTACTTTGCAATGCAGATAAAAATATTTTTCTTAGTCAGCTTGGGCTGCTGTAATAAAATACCATAAACTGGGTGGCTTAAACAATAAACATTTATTTCTCACAGTTCTGGAGAGTGGAAATCCAAGCTCATGGCGCCAGTCTGGTATGGTTTTGCTGGGGACCCTCTTTCTGGAGGGTCTCTTTGTATCTACACGTGGTGGGAAGACAGCAAGCTAGTTCTCTGGCTCCTCTTCCTCTTCCTCTTCTTTTTGATAATTTTTATTTTTCAGTTACAGTTGGCATACAATAGTATATTAGTTTCAGGTGTACAATATAGTGATTAGACATTTATGTAACTTACAAAGTGATCATCCCGATAAATCTAGTATCCACTTGTCACTATACATATTTATTACAATATTACTGACCATATTCCCCATGCTACACTTTATATCCTCATGACTACTTTGTAACCACCAATCTGTACTTCTTAATCCCTTCACCTTTTCATCCATCCTCCCCGCTAAGTCCCCTCCCATCTGGCCACCATCAAAATGTTCTCTGTATATATGAGTTTCTTTCCATTGTGTTTATTTTGTTCTTTATATTCCACATGTAAGCGAAATCATATGGCATTTATCTTTCTCTGTCTGACTCCGCTCAACTATATATACACATACTACCTCTTCTTTATCCATTCATTCATTGATGGACACTCAGAGAGCCTCCATATCTTGACTATTGTAAATAATGCTGCAATGAACATATGGATTCACATTTCCTTTCAAAGTAGTGTTTTGGTTTCTTCAGATAAATACCCAGAAGTGGGATTACTGGGTCCTTCTTTGTCTTTTGTTATAGCCTTTATTTAAAAGTCTATTTTGTCTGGTATAAGTATTGCTACCCCAGCTTTTTTGTTTGTTTCCATTTTCTCCATTCCTTTCTTTCAGTCTGTGTGTGTCTTTTGATCTGGAGTGAGTTTCTTATAGGCAACATATGTAAGGGTCTTGTTTTCTTATCCATTCAGCCATCCAATCTTTTGATTGGAGCACTTAACCCGTTTATATCTAAAGTAATTATTGATAGATATGTGGTTTTTGCCATTTTGTTATTAATATTTTTAATCTTTTTTTCTTTTATTTCTTAAAGAAGTTCCTCTAACATTTTATGTAATACTGGTTTGGTGGTGATGAAATCCTTTAGCTTTTTCTTGTCTGGGAAACTCTTTGTCTCTTGATTTTAAATAATGGCTTTGTGGGTAATCTTGGTTGTAGGTCCTTGCTTTCTATCACTTTGAATATTTCCTGTCAGTCCCTTCTGGCCTATAAAGTTTCTGTTGAGAAATCAGCTGATGGTCTTTTGGGAGCTCCCTTGTAGATAACTAATTGCTTTTCTCTTGTTGCTTTTAAGATTGTCTCTTTGGCTTTACCCTTTCGCATTTAATTGTGATGTGTTTTGGTGTGAGCTTCTTTGGGTTGATCTTGTTTGGGACTCTCTGTGCTTCCTGGGCTTGTATGTCTATTTCCCTCACCAGGTTAGGAAAGTTTTCCATCATTATTTCTTCAAATAGGTTTTCAATTCCTTACTCTCTCTCTTCTTTTGATACTCCTATGACGCAAATGTTGGTACACACTTCATGTTGTCCCAGAGGCCCCTTAAACTATTCTTTTTTTTTTTTTAATTCTTTTTCTTGTTGCTGTTCTCTGGGAATTTTCTGCTACATTATCTTCTAATCACTGATTCAATCCTCTGCTTCATCTAATCTACTGCTGATTCCTCCTAAGGTATTCTTCATTTCACTTATTGTATTTTTCCATCTCTTACTGGTTCTTTTTCATGTTTTCTCTTTGTTAAAGTTCTCACTGAGTTCATCTACTCTTTCCTTAAGTTCATCGAGCATCCTTATAACCAGTGTTGTAAACTCTGTGTCTGGTAGATTGCTTGTCTCCACTGTGCTTAGTTTTTTTTTTTTTTTTTGAAGCTTTGTTCTGTTCTTTCATATAGAACATATTTTTTTGTCTCCCCATTTGGGCTGGCCCCCTGTGTTCGTTTCTATGTATCACATAGGCCTGCTAGGTCTCCCGGTCTTAGTAGAGTCGCCTTATGTAGTACGTGTCCTGTGGGGCTCTGTGGCAGTCTTCCGGGTCACCTGAGCCAAGTCTTCAGGTGTGTCCCTTGTTATGTGTTGTGTGCACCCTCCTGTTGTAGCTGAGACTTGGTTGCTGTTTGCACATTAATGGGAGAGATTGGCCTCAGGCTAATTGGTTGTGAGGACTGGCTGGTGACTATTGTGGAGGAGCTGTTGTGCAGGGGCTGACCCTATGGAACAGGATGCACTTTAGCAGAGCTCTGGTGCCTGCCTAGTCTACTCCTTGGGTGTATAGTCCTTGGATGTGGTCTCACCACAGGCCAGGTTTAGCCACAGCCCGTGCCCTGCTCAGGGCCATCTGGCATGAGCCACCAAGCAATCCGCAGATGGCCACCACCCATGCTGGGTTTGGAGAGGCCAGCTGAGCTCGAGAGGCCAAGCCTCAAACCTTGAACCAAGGCGAGCTGTCACTAGTGCCAGGCTTGGGACTGCTCAGCAAAAGGTATGGGGCATGCTGAAGACAGATGTTGCTTATTTGGGTTTTCTAAACCTATAAGAAATTTTAGGAAAGTCCACAGCATGAGCCAAGACAGGCTGTTTGTATGGAAAAGCCACTGGAAGCAGCTTAGATGGCCCCCAATTTGGGTGAGGCAGGGTCTCAGGGAATCACCAGGGCTGGGAACCAGTATCAGCCAGGTTAATGGAGACTCAAATATGGTGCCTGCCTGTGTCTGCACGCTGGGTGGGGGAAAGGGCTCAACAAAAGAACCAAAGGAACAATGGCCTCTTTTGGCACTTTTGTGTGGGAGAAAGCTGCCCCTCTAGCCCTCGTCATAAAGCCAGAAAATTCAATTCCTCCTTGTATGTCCCTGGCACCCTATGAACCACCACCCCTATGCTGGAGCTCAGAGCGAGTGAATCTGTCAGCGGCTAAGTCCATGCATAGGCCCTTTAAGATGAATGCCTGAGACTCCTGCAGCCCTCCATCTCAGTCACAATCCTTGCTGGTTTTCACAGCCAGAAGTTGTGGGGACTTCTATTCCTGACACTGGAATCCTGGGCTGAAGAGCTTGGTGTGGGGCTGGGACCCCTGACTCCTCCAGGGGAACCCCCTTAGCTGAGATGCCCCCCCTGATTCTCAACTGCCACACACAGGTGTGGGACCAGCCCATTCTACATCTCCGCCTCTCCTACCAGTCTTGAGGTGATCCCTTCTGTGTGTCCGTAGTCGTGGGACTTCTGTTCAGCTAGACTTTAGGCAATTTTCAATGATGGTTGTTTTTTAGTTTAGTTGTGATTTTGATTTAGTCGCTAAAGGAGACAAACATAGCATTTGCCTACTATGCCATCTTGACTGGAAATCCTATGACTTCTTTTTATAAGGTCACTAGTTCCATCATGAAGACTCCTCTTTCAAGGCCTTATCACCTCCCAAAGGCCCCACCTCCTAATACCATCACATTGAGGGTTAGGATTTCAACATATGAATTTGGAGGGAACAAACATTCAGTCTATACAATATTTAAGCAAGTAAATTAACATCCAAGGTCAAGAACATCACTGTATGAAAGCAGATCACTTTTTTTTTTATTTGTAAGTATGCCCGTCAATGGTAAAGATGTTTCTCACTATTTCCCCATGGAACCTGGTAACAGGCCCAAGGGAAAAGAGCGAGTGGCACACAAGCAGCAACCACCTGTCAAGTACCAACACTTGGTCTACACAGACGGGGGGCCTTGATGACACTGAAGCAATTAGTTGAGGAGTTAACTGAGTTTTTATTTCACTAACTCTGGTACATTTTGTTATCATGTAGACAGATCTTGAGCATTTTTCCCCTATTTATATACATACCAGTACTTCTTAAGGGTGGAAGTGCAGTTCTTCTCAATTTCATGATCACAAGTATATTTAATAATCACAATTACAAGAGAATCAGAGTCCCACCTCTTCTACTTGCCATCCTTTTTCCAGTGGTATTTTATACAAGAGCAGAAGGGAGAGACTCAGGTACCAATGGAGAAATAGAGAGATAAGGAAGATGGTTCAATGCATTATATAAATCCAACTTTCCCAATTACTTTGTCATGCATTGGTGATTGGAATTCACCTCTCTGATATTGGCAACCCAAAGTCTTGAAGAATTTAAGAACATTCTTGGTGAGATATCTTTGAGAAAATTTAGGCAGTCAAGCTTCTTCTTAAGTTAGGCCGTCACATTTTGCAAAGAAGAGCTAGACTGTCTCTTTGAACACCCGGCTATAGGTCACGTGATTGTCTGTGGCCAGGGCATTTTTCAGACATTGCCAGAAGTATGGGTGAGCCTGTGGGTTTTTTGGCCACTCGAGGACAGAACTCCCACAGAGCCTCTTCCGGAGCTGGAGGAACTTGGACTTCTTGAGGGGCTTCTCAAGGAATATTAAGATAATTACATCTACTTTTTCATCCATGAGCCTCTGATGGGACAAGTAAAATGCTATCTTAAAATTCTCAGTCTTTGCATACTTGTCTGTCATCACAAACACCGTCTTCTTGCTAAGCTGTATACTTTGGGAAAGGTTTTCCAGAACTGGCTGCCCTGGTAACCAGTCCCTTTCTTCAAGACATAAATTAAAATGTTTTTCTGTTGGGTCTTCCAATTTGGCCACCAGCTCATCCAAAACCCACTCTGTCACTGCTAGGTCTTTAGTGTCATACACAATAAAAGCATCATAGCAAGATTCTGGTGATACCAGACGTTGATATCCCTTTACTTTGGCCTTACAGAAATGGTAGCTATACCACACATCCCAGAAATAGAGGTGGCTTGCTGTCATAACCACCATCAAAAAGAGAGCTGCTGATATGGAAAGTGAGAACAGAATCAAGTTAGTCAGATCTAACTCACAGGTATACAGATCCAGAGAGACCACACTTTGGCCTTTGTGTGCTCCTGGCCCCATACAAGTCACATCAGTGGCCAAGTGAGGAATAGTCACCTCTGTATGGTTAACCCACCAGACAAACCACACAGCATCACAGGTGCACAGAAATCGATTATGGTGCAAAAGTAACATCTTTAGATTGTTGAGGACATTTTCTGGAAAGCTAGTCTTTTGGATAATCTGGATTTTATTTGAGCTGAGGTCCAAATAGCGCAACTGAAAAGCATCTTGTAGAAAATACTTTGTCAGATGCCTGATTTGATTATTGCGAAGAATTAGTTTCTTGAGGCTTCTAGAACAGTTGGACAATCTCTCAGGGACAGTCTTCAGCTGGTTGTAGCTGAGGTCCAAAGTCTCTAGATTCTTCAGATACTGAAGTCTCCCCCAATTGAAAGACTTGAGCCCATTTTTGACCAAAAAGAGAGTCTTTAAATTTGGAGGCATACCATCAAAAACTCCAGGAGGCAAGAAACTCAGGGAATTTGCAGAGATGTCTAATTCTTCTAAGTTTATCAAGTTCTTGAAGAATTGTAAGTATCTGTTATCACCATCTTTCCATAAAACATCCAAATGATTTCCTCGGAATTCCAGAGTTCTAAGAGATTCACTCTCCATTGTCTTGCTGGTAGAGGAAGAGATGTCATTGTCGTTCATCATCAGTTTCCTGAGAACCTTTAGGTTCTTGGTAAAGTTCAGCATGTGAGTAATTCCTTCTGATTGAAAATAATGGCTGTTACTACTTATATCTAGAACTTCCAGTTTGCGTAGCTCCTCAAATGCTGTGGAGTAGAGTAAATCGAGCCGATTGTTAGAGAAGTCCAAATATTTCAATTCCACTAAAGGCCGAAGTTCACTGCCATTAAGTGTTTGGCCAATAGTATTTCCTGACAAGTTTAGGCATTTGAGGAAAGAAAGATGCTGAAAATCAGAGGACTTGATAAAAAATATATTATTTCTACTTAGGTCCAAAGTCTTCCCGTATTTGTAACACTCTTCATTAAAGCTCAAGGAAGGAGTCGTCTCTTTGGTTTTGAACCTGCAACTTCTTGCATACTCATCATACCTGAAATAATGTAATGCTTCGTAGACCTGGTACCCATGAGTTCCCACAGAAGTTCTGGTGTTAGAACAGAAGCCAACTTCACTTGAATCTCCTGAAGGTGATATTTTATTCAATGAAAGATCTATGACTTTCAATGTTTTGAATTGTTTAAATATACTGAGGTTAGCAATTTTTATAAAGTTAGTGCCAAGATCAAGAACTTCAAGATTAGAAAGCTGATGTAATGGGGAGAGGTTAATGGAATTCAGCTCCTTAAAGACATACCCTTTGATCCGCAAAACTTTCAGGTTTTTCAGTGAAGAAAATGCATTTGATAGATTCATAAATGCCTGATAGACCTGAAGTTCATAATTGAAAGACAGATCCAATTGGACAAGGTTATGAAGAAGATGCAAAAATTTGGCATCCGCAATTTCTTTGGCCAAGTAGTTTTGGGAAAGATCTAGTTCCCTAAGTTTTTTAACATTTTTAAACCATGTTTGGGGCACATG
Organism: Eidolon dupreanum; assembly: GCA_028627145.1. NCBI lineage: Eukaryota > Metazoa > Chordata > Mammalia > Chiroptera > Pteropodidae > Eidolon > Eidolon dupreanum. The sequence goes on along the minus strand of CM053505.1, from coordinate 3,248,451 downwards.
CTGAAGGGAGTTGCTGTGTAGACGTAAAACTTGTAATTCTGTCAATGCATCGAAAGCATTTTCATGGATCTGTAGGGGAGAATTATTTTCACAGGGTGTACAAGGAAATGGGACATTATAACAGCGAGGGCAGTTTCCACTCAGGTCAAGAACTTGCAGTTGAGTGAGGTTATTAAAATCATCCTTTTGGATTTTTGTAATGATATTGTTGTAAAGATAGAGTTCTGTTAAAGTGGGTGGCAAAACAGTGGGGACAGCTGTGATATTGTTATCTTTTAGGGAGAGCAATTTTAAATTTAGCAGTTGTCGGAAAGCATCTTTTTCGATGAAAAATGAAACATTGCAAGGATTGCGAAAATAACAGTTTTGGCCCAGGTAGAGTTTTTCTATGTTGCTCAGTTCTGTTAGATTTTCTTTCCTGATCAAAAAGATGCTGTTGGCTTCAAGGCTCAGCAGCTCTAAGCTAGAAGGAAGACCCAGAGGTATTTCTAGAAGCTGGTTTCCATCCAGGTAAAGGGATTTTAAATAAGTGAGTTCACTAAAGCTTTTGGGTTTAATCTGTGGCCTCCTGGTACAGATGTTGTCTTTCGGCCCCAGTCGAATAGGTACACAGTTGCATCTGAAATCGATCTCTACCAGATAGTCCAGCTGGTGGAAGGAGGCTGGAGAGATGTCCGGTATGTGGTTAATGGTGAGGGTGAGGTTGGTGGCGTTGGTGGGAATACCTTTAGGAATTTCCGTCAAATGCTTATCTGTGCAGTCCACAATCACCTGGGTTGTTGAATTGTCCAGACTGACATCACAGGGCAGAGTTTTAGGAAACCATCTAGCCCCAAGTTTGGAAATCAGGATCATGTTAAAAAGGATAAGAAATGGACTCTTCAATGTCCACATTGGAAACACCTGAAAGTTTAAGAAAGACCAAATCACCATTCTCAAATATAACAAAAATCAGAGCTGAAAATTTTCATTTGCTGCTTCTTTTTTGCTACATTTTAAAATAAACAATTCAAGTATTTTCTCAACTGTCTAAACAGTACCCCCTACCCCCACCCCATGATTGTATTTGACAATTACTGAGGTTCATAATGATTTAGTTACATATTTAGCTTTTAGCATCCTAGCTTTTCAGTTACATAGCTTTTTACAGTCATAGAAGCAGCATTTTCTTGTTCACAGTTATCTAGAATGCTGCAATGGAAGAGCCATCAATTAGCTGCCAAAGTCCGAAATCTGGGGAGTGAAGAAATGTTAAAATGCAAGTATATCTAGGAAGAAAAACACATTAAGACTTTAGTGCAGTTAATGTTTGCTTGCTAAGCCTACTCTGGTACACATTACAAGAGTCTTTCACAATATTCGGGCCTGTTAATATTTTAAGTAGAGAAACAAAGGCAATCCATTATCCCCATTTTGCAGATTAGGACATAGCTCAGCAATATTAGCAGATTTGCCGAAAATCACCCAACTCCTGCCATTTGGCACTGTCACTCTATAAGCTGACTTTTTTCTTGGATTGTTTTTGTAAATCATTTCCAAGATGATTCTGGGATGAACATTTTCCCTACACATGGGGTTTATGTTACATAGATTTGGAAAAGAGAAAGTGGACAGTCAGGGCACTGCCTGGATGACCCCTAACTAATCAAGCAGAATAGAAACTTATGGAAATGAAAGGAGGGGAACTGGTAATAATTATGCTAAGACTACAGGCATAAACCAAGACTCTCTCAGGCAAACTGGGACATACTGAGACCTACTCTTAATAGTGATTCTTGATTATCTAGGTTTAACATGAAGAATGCTTGGACCCTGGGGAGAAAGACCTTAAAAAAGAAGCACTGAAGAGCTTTACTTATCACCATATTGACTCAAAGTTGCCCTGCCTTAGAAGGTGGTTAACAATGGACTTGCTCTCAAGTTTCAGGATTTCTATCAATATTTTAAACAGAACACTGGTTTTAGTTCAAATGGTGCTTATCCATGGAATGATCCAGCTTGTGTGTCTACACAGGCTTCTAGCTCAAATAATGTTTTGTCCTCCCAATTGACTGAGTCAACTAATCATGTTGATATCTAATAAAACAAAGGCCTACTTCCCTTAATTCTCCAATAGGAGATAAGTCAGCAAATTTCCCCTTGGATTTATTTTTCTCTCAAGCAAGATGGGTCAGAAAGATCTCAAAGAGCTTCTTCATACATCTCTACATGCCTAAAGTTTGTCTTTTTTTTCTCTTTCACCACCCTATTTCTTCCTCCTCATCATTAAAAACATTCACTGAGTCTAGTTGACCTTCTTTGCCATCTTTCTTGACATCCTCCATGCTTCGCCATTTTAGCTGACACAATTTCAGCTGGGATTATTACACCCTTGGTCTGCTCCAAAGTCTCATCCTTGTCCTCAGGCTCTCGCTCTTCCAATCCAATCTACCCATCAAGCTTCCTGAACATTAATCAGATTATATTGCTCTCAAATCTGTAAAATAATTTTTTCTTTTTTCTTTTCTATAAAACGAGTCCTAACTTTTTATCATGGCATCCAAAGTCTTCCATAAATTGCCCCCTATTGATTTGTCTGGGCTTAGTGATACAACTCTGCTACCGGCTTCTCTAATCACTAACCCCAAGCCCAGCTTGCAGGTCCCTAGCAAATCTCTCTACCTGGAGTACTCTTCCCTATCCTTTCCACCCAACCAAATTCTAGTTATCCTTTAAGACTATAATTCTCAATCTGGAGCTCTCAGATCCCTGGGAAGATATGGTGACAGACCAGGAGGTACAGGAAGCCCTTAAATGAATATGGTATATCTTCTTCGAGCATCAATCTTACTCAGAGATTTGGGAAAAATGTTCACCACTCAGGGAGGAGGTGTTAAGTCAAAATGAAGGGAAGGACTTTAGAATAGGTAAAGGAGAGAAGCAGAGCAAGCTATTTGCATGTTCTCTGATAATAAGATCCCAGACCAGCTATGCTTCTGTCAGATGACATAATGGGTTCATGAATCTCACCACCAGAAGGCAATAAGTAATACTACTAAGAGTAATATTGTGGATCAGGGAGGTGAGTTATAGTACAGAGGACACCAACATGAATAAGGAATGAATTATGAACCATGTGCCCACTTTCGATCCCATTCCCATGAGCCTAGATGAGACCTCGGGAAGAAGTGGGAAGATCCCTGAATTAACTGAGTTAAGAACATGAGACACCAGGCATATCCTCATACTGAGTTTTCCAGGATATGTCTAGGTTAAGTATTTTTGTTATGGGAGAAATACAGGCTTTAAGATGAAGGAAGTTTAGTTACAGAAAAAAAATAACAGTAGTATGCTGGTAAGTGTTTAACAACCACTTTCTTTCTCCTCTCCCCCATCTCCAATCTCTGATTTATTAAGTCCTGATTAGTAGCACTTGCCAACTCCCATAGTGTAAATACTCGCAGGACCATGGCCAACTTTGAGCTGCCCATGTGATGGCACTGAATGCAGAGTTGGGAAAAGAAATGCAGAATTGCTTTGGCGAGCCTATATGAGCTGGATCCAGCATACCACTGACCATCATGTACCTGAGACAAATATTGGCATTTTTAGCCTCTACAGACTAAATTAGAATGAAAAATTAATCAGAGAGTCTTTTTTCTCCCTCATTTCTAAACTTTTTCTTACACCTGTCTACTGTTCTTGTCGACCACCAGTTTCTTACTCGAATTAGCCATTAGCTCTCACCTGGATGACCATATTAGACTCTAAACTGGTGTGTCTCCCGTTTACCCTGCTCTTCTACCATTCATTCATCAAAAGGCATCAAGCATTCTTTATAAACATGAATAAGATCAACTATAATGACTTCCTATTACACTTTGAAATTTAAAATCTTTATCATTGCTTATATCTCACATGTCTTGACTCTAGCCTACCTCTCTGACCTTGAACCATCTTTCCCTTTCTTTGACCACATACTAGACATCTGGCTTGTTTTCTGTTCCTCATTCGAACCAGTCTTGGTACTCACTGTTCCCTCTTCCTGAAATTATCATTCTCTTCCTCTTCCCACAGCCAGGTCATTCTCATCATTTCGGTGTCTGCTTAAGTGACACATCCTCAGAGAGACTTTCTTGAACCAACATCGAAATCTGACCCCCACCTCCATGTAATAAGAGTGATAATGACAGTAACATTGGTTAACTTGGGTAACACTTAACTATATGGTGGGCATTGTTTTCAGTGTTTTATATATATTAACTATTTAATGCTCATAATAACTACATGAGATGGTGATATAGGTCTTCAATCTTTATCCCAAAACTTTGCGGCTAGATGTGTTTTGAATTCATAATTTTTCAGATTTTAGAAGGTAATGTGATACATATGCCCTATATGATGTACTACTACTTCTTCTGGGGCCTGGGGCAGCAGCCTCTAATCAAACACACAACAATTTGTTCAGTGAAATTTGTCCATAATAAGTAGGATTTTAAAAAAAAGGAAACACTAACTCATTCACTACAGGTCAAGATTCGCATCCAAATGAGTTTAGATCATGTCATGTTTGCCATCAACTGAGTTAGACAAAGTTTTCAGTTTGAGGATTTTGGAATCACAGACCTCGATTATTATCTCCATTTTACAGGTTAGTCAACTGAGGCACAGGAAAGTATATGTACTCTGTACTCAACCGCCCTACTTGATTTCCTCTATAGCCCTTAGCACAACTGGAAATTATTTGCTGATAATTTATTGCTTATGATTTATGTGCTTATTTGTTTAATGCTCATACTGCACGAGAATGTAAACTTCGAGAATGCAGGGCTCTGCATGTCCTCATGTAAAACAAAGCCTGACATTTAGTGTTCTATTATGTGTGCTAAATACATGAATGAATGAAAAGTGAAATAAAGCAAAATACTTAAAAGAAAGTTTTCCCTGAAGTAGGTTCCTTCAGGCTACCCTCCAGACTCCCTAAGGTCACATTCTGTTTCTTCTATTTGTCCCAGGATTCCTTGGGGGAACGATTTAAGAACTGTTCTATAATGTCCTATTCAAACCTATCTTATTCAGGAATCTTTCTGGGATCAACCCAGACAGAAGTAATCACTCCCTCTTCTCATCTCCTTTTGCACTGATCACACATGAGGTTGTGTAAAGGACTGGGAATTGAGGGTTGGAAGAACCAGGTCCTAGTCCTGGCTCGGTAGTTCATTCCCATTCTAGTAGTTCATACCCTTCTGAGGCAAGTCCTATGCTTGGGAAAGACCTCTGCACATGAGAAAATGACACAGAAACGACATCATGGGATACAACAAGGACTCAGACAACCCTCCTGGACCAAGACAAAGAACCTAGACCAACAGTTCCCCAACAATTCCTTAGCTAGGGATTGTACCAAGGACCTATGAGAAAAAAATTAGTTAAAAAAAATCATAATTTCACTCACTCGTATTCATTCTTTCACTTGACAAATACTTTTTGGATACCTACTAGGGGCAGCAGATACAGTTTCTGCCCTTAAAGAGCTCAAAATCTAATGGAAGAGAGAAAAAATATATACAGAGCTAAAATACAATGCAGAAGAACCATTAGCTCTTTCCAGATAAGATGCTGACACTTACATATGTGTAGTTTAACTGTATGTTGTTCCTATTCCATGGGACACTTTCTCATATTCCCAATTAATTCTTTTTATTATCCTCTCAGAGTCCAGAGATTGTTATATATTCCCCTATATCTTTTTTCCCTTTCTCTCACCTCATAGTGATAGACTCTCCACTTGTAGCTGGGCATATGCCACTCTGAGAAAAGATTATATTTCCCAAACACCTTTGCAGCTAAGCATAGCCATATGATGAAGTTACAGCCAACATGAAGCGAGAGGAAGTGAGATGTGTAATTTCTGGGACATATCCTGAAACAGTGGGTTTATTCTCCTTTCTCTTACCTATTTCCATCTAGCTTTTTGTAATGTGGATGTTGTAGCCAGCCATCTTAGATAATGCAAATGAGAAAAATGTGCTAAGGATGATGGAACAACAAGACAGATGACCTAGATCTTTTCATGAGCTCATAGAGCAAAGCAGAAATAATGGCTCTGAACTGCTGACTTCCAGGAGTTTATAAGAAATGATAAAATGGGTATGCTAAGCCAGTGTTAATTGGATTTTCTATGGTATTTTCTATTTCTACTGGATTTTTAATTCTATTTTTTGTTGGAAATTCTGTTTCTATTGGATTTAAACACAACCCTAATTTTAGCCAGTGTAGAATTTAGAACTGGGAAAGAAATTGCTGCCACGAGAGAACCTAAAATATATGATGTTGATGTCAGTCTATGGGGTAAGAAAGACTCAGATATCAGAAGCTATAAAGCTGGTGACCCATGTCATATCATCTCCAAGCACTTGACATAACTATTACCTATGCTATCTTGGAAGGCAGAACACCTTCCAACTGTAACTTTTGTTTTTCTCGTTTTACTGAGATATAATTGACACATACATTGATTTAGAGTGTACGACATAATGATTTGAGACAGATGTATTGTGAAATGATTACCACAATAAATCTATTTAACATCTATCACCTCACATAGTTACAATTTCTTTACTGGTGATGAGAACTTTAAGATCTATTCTCTTAGCAACTGTAGTCACCATGTTATACATCAATCACATCCCTAGAACACCAAGTGTGACTTTACTCTTTGGGGGAATGGTTTGGCAATTCAGTTGACTCTTGAATAACATGGGTTTGAACTGCACAGGTCCATTTACACGTGGATTGATTTCAATAAATATACAGTTGGCCCTCTGTATCCCTGGGTTTCTCATCTGAGGATTCAACCAACCGTGGATCAAAAGCAGTGTTTTCCATAGGAATCTGCATATGTAGAGGACCAACTGTAGTTATACATGGATTTTCAACTGTGTGGGGGGTTGATATCTCTAATCCCTGTGTTGTTCAAGGGTCAACTGTGCCCATAATGATGATGACTATTGATGATATCTCACTGTTTTTAGCAGTCTCATGAGAGACATGAACTAGGGCTGCAGTTAGCCAATCAGCAAGCAGAGACAGAAGGAAAGACAGCTTTGCCAAGTGAGGTTTTCTCTGCCTGAAGCTTGAACTCTAAAGTTGATTAAGATGACCTGAATTTGGGCCTTGCAGGATTGAAAAAGCCAACTGCTTTACCCCAAACTAAAGCAGATGTAATGGATAGAATCAAAGTAGCAGCCTTAAGGGGACATAAGCATATGCTCACATGCATTTTTCAAGCACTGCCCATTAAGTGTTTTCTAGCAGACAATGAAAGCCAGACCAGGACAAAGAATCTGATTAGGAGCACTGCCTTCCCCTTGACTCACACAACCTCTTGGGAGTTGATTAAATTGAGAGGAACATTGACAGAATACAGAATCTTTAGACTTAAACTTGTCTAGAGTTGTTCTGTCTCATGATACTCACCAGTCTCATGTGGCTATTTAAATTTAAATTAATTAAAATTAAATACAATTTCAAAATTCACTTTTTTGGTCACACCAACCATATTTCAAATGCTCAAAAGTCACATGAGGCTCAAGCCTATGGCATTCAAGGGTGCAGAAATGGAACATTTGACATGATTGCAGACAGTTCCGTCAGAGAGCGTTGGCCTGGACCCGGAGTTAGCAAACTTTTTCTGTAAAGGGCTGCGCAGTAAATATCTTAGGCAAAATTGAGGTTATTATATGCATAAATAACATTTAGAATGTAACTAAAGTGGTAAAAACCATTCTGAGCTCACAAGCCATATAAAAGCAAGTGGCCAGACAGATCTGGCCCAAAGGGGCAGATTGAAGACCCTTGGTCTAGATAAAAGCTGAGGCTGTGTTATGAATAAACTCTAAGCAAATTCAGTCCAAGACTGCCAAATATTAAAAGAAATTACATTACCTGCAAAGCCTGTAAATCAGTTCACATGACGCTAACTTCAACCAATAGTGTTTAGCAAATTATTTAATCTTCACCCTAAATCTAAGAGATAGGTTCATTACAGTGGGGAACGTGAAATGAGGAAGCTGCAGACCTGGCCTAAGGTGAGACCTGGGCAACTCAGATAGAGTTGCACTCTTGGTCACTCTACTATTCTACCTTTTCGGAAGTCTCCATGTCAACTCACCTATATCTCCCTCCAGGTGGTGAACGCTCTAGACTCAGAACTTCACTTGTCTCTACATACAACATATCGTCATCATGCCTGCCACACAGTGAGTTCAAGATACATAGTTGCTGAATGAATCAAGGCTTTGAGCTGTCTTAAAGTCCCATGGAAGACTCACACTGAATGATCAGAAATAGTAAAGTTTTTCCAAAGATCAGATTTTTGACAAGGAGATGAGGAGAAACAAGGAGGGCTTTGGAGTCTCTAAAGGAGGGTGAAGTGGGAAAGTGCCACAGAAGGGAAGGCGAAGGTGTCAGAGGAATGTCGTGGGAAGTGGAGCAGCAGAAGGATTCATCCTACGCAATCTATTTTCTCAGAACTGTCCCCTTGAACCTAAAACCTCAGTGACAGCACAGAGCTCATTTGTCTCTCCTGAGAACAAGCACAGTAAGAATGGGGCTGTCACTGGCCTATGCTCACTAGTCAATCCCCAGCCCAACTGGCTCTTGGAATGCTATATGCCAGACCAGATGTCTCTTGGTTTTCCATGCCTGTGGCGCCAGAAGCCAGAAACTCAGGGTTATTAGCAGGTTTGCATTCCAAGATCCATGTCAAAGGGTAGATTAACTGCAACAACAGAGTTGGGCTCTGATCAAGCAGGTGAGGGAAAAAAAATACCCGACTTAATGAACAAAGCCTTTCTAAATTTGTTATTTAAAGAGAGATAATACCTTTGAGGCTTCTCAACTTAAATGATATTCATAATGATTGAAAAATAAGAAATATTCCTTTACTCCAATGGAAACGTCCTTAAGTATAGAAATTTCCCTTTTCAAACCATTTGGAACTACCTGCTTCAGACTAAAGCTGGAACCTTAGTTTCAATCAGTGTTATTTTTAAATGTATGTGTTCCTTCAGCATTGAGCCAGGTCTAGTTTGTCATTTGATACAAATAAATCCATGTTATTTTGTTTTGCTTGTTTTGTGTGTGTGTGTGTGTGTTTGGCAAGGGTTGCCTAAAGACATGCGTTTTTCAGGAATGTGATTTGTAAAATAGCATAATATACCATGACACAGGCCCAGCTTTGGTAATGAATCATGGCTAATTATACATGCAAATACACTGGGTAAATTTGGATGCTCAATTAGTGAGCTAATTATGGTAAAAATGGGGATTTTGATTTTGTATGCACAGGTGTTCTATTCTTTCTGTAAATCGACTCTTTTTGTTAAAATGGAAAATGTAGAATTCACACTGAAGAGTCGTCAGTCATTTGAGTTTTTGTTTTTTATTAGGGCTGCCTTTTATCATGCACTTGTTATATAGCAGATGCTGAGGCAGACACACTGTTTATAGGACATCACTGAGCCCTGACAATGACGTTAAAAGACACATAAATATTCCCATTTTACTGATGAGGACACAGAGATTCAAACTCCCTTGTGACCAACATCTTCAAGTTATCTCATTTAGTTATAGCCAGTGCACTTGGTAGAACGTGTATCTGCATCTTCTTTCATTTCTTATGCAGTGAGAGGATTCTTGGCACTTTAATGTTTTGATTTTGTGCTATCTAGAGTTTTTATTTAAAAAATTTTCCAAATATTAAAAACAGATATCTTACACTTTCAGTGGGATCACCTTTAGGGAGAAAGAGAAAGAGATATTTTGGGATGATACATTTCTTATGAATCACATCTGATATCTAGCAATGCTATGCTAGGATCGTTTATAAACTTGTAAATTTAAAGGCATGCTGAATTTACCTTCATAATAAAGAATTATATGCTCATGTCATCACTGAACAAACATTACTGGGAACATACTCAATGCACGGTACAGTGCTACACAAAGTAGGGGAATGATGATGAGACAGACACCATTCCCGCCCAATTAGGAAACAAATTCCTCTGCAGCTACATTTCAGAAGCTGTGTGCATCTCCTGTGCACAGGACTCTCCTGCCAGAGAAATCCATGGTGGGGACAAGAAGTTGCAGGACAAGGGCTAGTCAGGCCTAAAGGCGATGTGCTTGCCCACCCTTCAAACAACAGCTCGAATAAACAAGCTTTCAAAGTGGCGGGTCGAATCCCATTGGATGTAGCATTTTGTGGCAGGACTTGAGCCTGTATTTGGAACTGAATTCTCCTGATTTTAGACACGTATTAGATTCCCAATGGAATGCCTGTGGTCGTGGAGCTGTGATGACTAGTAGGAAAATATATTTACCAAGAAGTTTCTAACTTCATGCTTTTTATTTTTATCTTCATGACTTAGCAAGTTTGTAACAGATGTATGGATGCAAACTGAGGATTTAGACAGATGGCAAGACTGAGGAAGTGAGGATAAGTGGTTTGCATCTTGCAACAAATTAGAGGAAGATCAGGATTAGTCTGACTTCTCATGTTTTTTTCTGAGGGTGATCATCCTGTCAATTGAAAGTCAGATCAGAAGTCAGATACTCTGTGATGCAGGGTTACCGATTGAATCCTCCTCAACCTTGACTTTCTCACCTACATACTGTAGAGGCTGAGCTAACTGACCTTAATGCTTCTTTTCTACTGTGGTTATTCTATGACTCTGAGGCTTGGCGTGGAGCCCCCTGAAACTTCTCTGCCAAGGTCTGACCTCAGCTGGGAGTCTTCCTAGCCCCCCAGAACCTCAGGCTGCCGACGTTTCAAACTGGTCTAAGCAAAGCTTCCCAATACCACAAACCTTCCAAGGATTTTACAGAGAGGGAAAAAAACAGCCTAGTCCATCCTTTTATAATCATAAACAGTATGTGTCTTCAGATAAAACTATTTTGTTAGTTTATTCAGCTCTCTGAAGTAGTAAGAATGGGAAGAACTGAATGATGATCCCTCAGTTCAGGGAAATGGTTAAAAAATGGAAAACCAGTAATAGTGGAATACCAAACACACCTTTAAAAAAACATGGAAGAGCTATAGATATTGACATGAAAAGTTGTACAAGATATACTATTAAGTTGTAAAAAATCAAAATGAATTTTTAAAGCAGCATCACAGTAATATAGAGTATGATCTCTTTATGATGAATACACACACACACACACACACACACACACACACACACACACACTCGTATATTTGATTTTGTATTTGCAGAGAAAAGTATGGAAGAACACATTAGAAACTTCAATCAGTGCTTTCTTCTGGGCACTGGTAAGAAGGAGGCCTTTGCTGGGTAGGAGAGAAGGAATTCTACATCCTTCTCTACTCAAAGTTTTTTTTTTTTTTAAAGAATATGTATTGTTTTTAGTTAACAGTAAAAATTACAGCTGAAGTAATAAAACCTCATCATAACAATGTGGAAAGAAATGGTGAAAAACAAAAAATTCAACAGATGTTAAATGATAAGTGTTATGGAAAAAGAAAATGTGGGGCAGGATGAATGGGATCAGGAATGTGAGATGGGGTTGTGACTATAAATCAAGTGGTTTGGGTGGGCATCATCAAGAAGTTGACATCTGAGCAAAGATCTCAAGGAAAGGAAGAAATTGGCCATGCAGATCTATCCAGGGGAGCAGCGTTCCAGGCAGAGGGAAGGGTCTAATACAAAGGGCCCGAGGTGAAAACATGCTGGAACATTCATGAACTTGGCTACAAGACCAGTGTGCCTGGAGCAGGCGGAGAAGAATGATAGGAGATGAAGTCAAAGAGGGAGGGCCCCCAGCTCCCCACCCAAGCACGTAGGGCCTTGTCAGGTATTCCAAGGATGGAGGCTTTTACTCTGAGGGGCAAGAGGATCCACTGCAAATTTTTGAGCTGATGAGTGACATGTTCTGATTTAGACTTTAGAAGGATCGTGCTGGTCGCTGTGCTGAGCAGAAATAATGAGGGGGGAAGGGTGGAAGCTCACAGACCAGTTAAGAGGCTATTGCAGGAAAAGACCCAGCTGGCTGGTGAGGACTTGCCAGATCTTGGATATATTTTAAGGTGAAGCCAAATATAATATGACTTCAAAGCTCTTGGAAGAATATAAGGAGCAGGATTAGAGACAATAAACATTTCTGGGAAGTTTCCTGCAAGGGGGTGGCGGGGAAAGACACTGGAAGTAGTTCACAGGGCCAGTAGGACCAAGATAACTTATTTTTAGATGGAAGAAGTAACAGCATGTTATAATGCTGGTGAGAATGACACACTTCAGGTCATGAGAGCAAAAAAAAAAAATCCAAAATAACATTAATGATGATGACGATGTTGATGATGATGATATTGTAGAAGAGAAAGGGGAGAAGGATAAAGTGTTGACCTGAGTAAGTGAACAGGGAGAAACCTAGTGCACTAGTGGGGAGGTTGGCCTTAGCTAGGAGTGTAATGTAAGAGACCACAGATTTGTTGACACATTTCCCATCCACCTTTGAACCTGGGCTTTGATGGACAGCATCAGCAGAAGTGATGCTGTAGGACTTTCAAGGCTAGAATAGAAAAGGTGCATTTCCACCTCACCTCACCTCACCTCACCTCACCTCACCTCACCTCACCTCACCTAACGCTCGTCCTCTCGATCTCTCGCTTTCTTTTTCTCCACTTGCTTTGGTGTCCTGAGCCACCACCCTTGTAAGAAGTCTAGTTACACCACAACCACCATATTGGAGAGACCACATGGAGACAGAGGCACCTGAACAAGCCAGTTGCTCCAGCCCACAGCTGTTGAGTCTCCCAGCCCAGGCAGCAGACCTCAGACAGTGTGTCTTGAAGTGACTCCAGCCCCAGGCGCTGACTGCAACTGCATGAGAGACCCAGCACCGGAGCCACCTAACTGAGCCCAGTCAACCCCTGGACCCACAAACATACCAGTATATGGTGGTGCTTGTTTTAAGCCAATGCATTTTAGATTGATCCATTAACGCAGCAATAGGTAACTGGATAGGAGTTCAGGCAGGAAATACGGGTGCAAAAGTTCTGGATAGGGACACAAGGACAGGGAAACATGGAAGTTCTTCCCAATTGCTGCGATGCCCCCAGCAAAGTGGAAGTAAGGTTAGCGGTTGTGAGTGAGGGATAACAGGAAAGCTGGGGGTTTAAAGAGAGAGGAGAAGGTGGAAAATATCCTCCAGGAGGGTCAGGGAGCCACTGGGTGAGGAAGTTGGGTATAATTATCTGGTGGCAATAAGGAACCCCCCCTTACCTTAAATTCAGAAATCTCCTCACCTGTCTGTATTTAATTTGCATTCCCCTTCCAGTCTTTACCACATAGTCTTTGCAAAGCCCTTACCTAGTTGGATTTAATTACTTTCTGCAAAACTTTTCACAGATGGAAATTCATCTTGAGATGAGAGGAGGAACCCTTATTGTTGAGCTCAGTTAAGGGAGAACTTGCTCAATCAACTTCCTCCACTCATTCACCCAATCAACAAGTCAGAAGGCTGACACACTGGGCACAGTGAACTACTACATGTCAGGCTTCAGGGACAACAGCTTTGAGCACTCAGTGGCTCCTCTGATTTAGTTCCAAGATCACAGAGCAAATAAAAGCCAAGTTGCCTGAGTTGAAAAGGAAGAGTTGGCATATGCATTTCTGGTGGAGGGCGTCCCTTGAACTGACTGTGGGAACGAGTGATTATGTTATGGTGGACAGCTGCAGATGGGAGGGCTGGGTTGAACTAGAGGTGACGGCTGGCTGGAGAATAATAGGGGACATGAAAGACACAAGGAGTGAGACAGCGATTGTTGGAAACCCTTCAACTTGAATTCACTAACCTTTCCCCTTATCGATCTGGAACTGAATTGCTTGATAACTAGATGTATATTATGTGTATCTCTCTAGGGGCTAACCAAGCACTCTGAATAAGGGAAGTTACTTAAGTGCTATTTATTTTATAGAACAAACCTCCACTGGAAATTTCCCTAATAGATTTATGACCAAATATCCTCCTTCTGCAAATTTTGAAATATTTCTAATTATATGCTAATCTCTGTAAAGTATATTTGCCGTAAATGTCAGTCTCATTACAGAACAAAAAAATTTAAGTACAAGAATATTATCTACTTACTTTGGAAAAAAAAAAGAGTTTTACTTCCTACCATCTTAGCCCAACAGACTTACTTTTGAAAATAAAAGAACAAAATGATATAAAGTCGTCTTACATAAATAAGGAACTCAACAGCTATTACACATCACAACGGGCCCCAAAGACTGTAAGATTTTAAAACTTATTTGACCTTACACCTTAGACCCTCCTTTCTCATAAACCATGAGCGGCACTCTTTTACCTGTAAGGCCCAGTTTGTAAATATCTTATGTTTTACAGGCATTAAGATCTCTGTCACAACTACTCAGCCCTTTGAGTAATTTGCCTTATAGTGCAAAAGCGGTTATAGACATATATAAACAAATACACAAACAAAACTATTTGTGGGCACTGAAATTCAATTATAACTTTTACATGTCAAGAAATAGTATTCTTTCTTTGACTTCCATAATCATTTAAAGACATGAGACATTCTTACCTTGGAGGCTATACAAAAACTGATGGCAGGCTGGATGTGGCCCACAGCCATGATTTGTCAACCTGACTCCTAAACTTTGGAGGTAGTCTAAGATAAAAATGATCTATTCTTGGGGCACTAAGTGTTAAAGAGAAAGCCACAAGCCCCAAATGGCATGCTAAAACCTCATGACAAACCTAGATTTAATACCTGATCTAATTAAAGTTTCAACCTCTCTCAGAAATATAATCAACCAGTCAGGAATTTTCTGGTCAAGCTCTAGTAATATGTCATGTGGGCCCTCAGCTACTCCCAAAAGAAGGGGTAATCTGCATGACAAAAACCCTTCTGTCTCTTTTCCCCCAAAGGAAAAGATGACCTGCCCAAGAATAATCTTTTCTTCTCTTTTGTTAATAGCTCTCTTGCTCCACCTTCTTCCTATAAAATCTTCCATTCCCTGCAGCCCCTTGCACTAGATGGAATGCTTCCGGATTTCTGAATTGCTTAATAAAGCCAATTAAATCTTCAAATTTACTCTGTCAATTTTTTTTTTTTTAACAAAAGACACTGGTTGATATAATAATCGTTTTTAATTTTGACAGCATTTTCCAAATTTTTGAATAATCAAATTTGATTAATTTAGTAAATGGATTCCTTATTATCCCTTTGTTTAGCCATGAAGAAATTTGCCATTGTTAAGAATAGAAAAATGTTTTTATTTTGAAAATTGCTTAAGTACTGGTACATTTCGGCATATTTCCTTCTAATACAGATCTCGCCATTCCTGTATCTATTTCACATAGTGAAAAGCATTTTAGTACTAGCTGGGGCTTTGTCAGTGGAAAGCCTTAATTTAAAATTTTTATTCTGTACATAAGAGCTCTCTGACTTTGGTAAAGCACTTTCCCCCATGAGCCTCAGATTTCTCTATTATAAAATTGTGAAGCTATTAAGAGAAATAGGTAACACATTTGTTCGTGTGAAGCATCATTATGAATTAACCAACATATAGTAAGCATCTGGCACATGCGTTAAAAACACCAGGAATATGTGATACTTATCAATTTCTAGCTTGCTTTCTTTCATTTACCATTATGTCACGAGTATTATGTCATTCAGAATTATTTTTAAAAAGGATCTGATGGTTACATAATATTCTGTTTAATGGGTGTACCAACAGTGATGAGTCTTTTTCCATGCTGCGCAGACTATCTTTGCAAATAGTTGGCCACAGCCCTAAGCATTTCTTTAAGAGTTTTTAGAAGTGGAGTTTTTAGGAGTTTTTAGGAGTTTCCATTATCAAAAGATCGGACCTCTCATTATTAATAATGACCCAGTGCTTTTAGGCCTTTTGTATTTCTTCTTTTCAAAATTATTTTTGTGTCTTTTCTTATAAAAAGATATACCAACTTCTCCTTTTTTCCTGCGTAGTAAGATATCATAATGGAAACCCACATTCACTGCGTGTCTCCTGGGTAATAGCGTGTGACGGGTTTGGTCTAGGTAGAGCAGAGGGGTCTCCGACACAGCTTCCGGAGTCAGGCGCCCAGTAAAGGCCACTGTAGCTCTGTAACCTCTTGAAGCCCCAGCTCTCTCATCAGTGCCTCACAAACCTGCTTTGAAGCCGAAATGGAATCATAGACATCAAGCCCTCGGCATGATGCTTGACTTATAGTAAGTGGTCAATACATGTGAGCTCTCTTTATTATTATCAGTCCCATCATGCCACCTCTCGAGAGGCAAAGACAGATGTGGGCATGGGTTTGCATAAAAATAGACATCTGAGTTTCTAGGAAATGAAACTCTAAGCAGTTGTTTCCTTTGTGATATAGTTAACTCTTCATTAGAAGTTAGAAAATGGG
Organism: Eidolon dupreanum; assembly: GCA_028627145.1. Lineage (NCBI taxonomy): Eukaryota > Metazoa > Chordata > Mammalia > Chiroptera > Pteropodidae > Eidolon > Eidolon dupreanum. The sequence continues at coordinate 3,232,002 of CM053505.1, read as the reverse complement.
CCCTGGCACCAACATCCAGATCTAGAAGTCAGAGTGGGTTCCAGGTGAATGTGCTTTGTCACAGTGGTCCCAACCTTTGTGGCACCAGGGACCGGTGCTCCTATGATAATCTAATGGCTGATGATCTGAGGGGGAGCTGAGATGGTGATGCTGGCGCTGGGGAGCAGCTGCAAATACAGATGAAGCTTCACTCACTCACCCTGCAGCCCAGTTCCTAACAGGCCACAGACTGGTACCAGTCTGCAGCCCGGGGATCCCTGTTCTATCATGTCTAATTGGAGTGACAAAATAATTTCAGAAAAAGGTCAATGATATACTTCTCTGATTAATGTTTGGCCTCACAATGGCCCTAAAAGGTAACCAGAGAGGTATTATAATGCCCATTTTATAGGCGGAGAAATTGAGTTTCAGAGGGCTTGGGTAAAAGGCTCGAGTTTCCCAACTAGTGACTAAAACAGCCAGCACTGACACAGACTTGCTGCTTAACTGAACTTCGCTCAGGTTCCTCTGAGCCACTAAGATCTGTGTCATCTGCCTAGTTTTACCACAAATCTTGCTAAGTCAGTTTAATGGGGATTCTTCACCCTTGATTTCTGATCACTCTTTAGATCTAATCGAAGACCTCATGCCCTGCCATCCTCCAGGCTATAGCTGATCTCTCTGGCCTGTTTTCAGCAAGAATCCTGTCAAATAAGTTTACCCTGAATCCCTCCAAGCCTCACATTTTCCCTTAGTAATTTTCCATCTACTGCCCCTCACTCTGCTCCTTGGCTGTAACTCTCCACTTGTCCTGGCCCACAGTGGGAGCGAGCCCCGTTCTATACCGAGTTCTCTTCCCCTACTGCAAGAATTCCTGGACAAAATCTGTTTTTACAGCTTTAACTCCTGTCTAGCTCTGGTTTTCTTAGACAGCACATGAGTCCAGGTTTCCTGCAGTCCTAGTCCCATGGGCTCCCCTATAACACACTCATTCAGATGACACCATATGCTGAAAAGGCACAAAGTAACTTCAGTGATTTGTATGGCTCTAAAGCCAAAAACATAGGATGAAAAAATTGGACCCATAAAAGTTATTTCCCCAATTTCAACAATTGCTCCTCCTCACCGCAGCACACATTAATTCTTGTAGGAAATTGGACAGAGCGTTGTTGATTAATCTAAAATGATGAGATAACCTCACGATTAATCTTAATTATCCGATATCACAAAGAACTTTCCCCAGCCAACAAACAAAGTACAGATTTTTAAACATCGCTCTTGCCAGCTGGTTTTAGTTCTTCTTTCAAAGATTACAGATAACACTTTTTAGGGATTTTTTTTTAGCTGTTCCTACCATTTTTAGTCTTCTTCCAAAATGAAGTATAGAGGTCGGGTTGAAGAAAGAGCAAGGAGATGTCAAGGTCAGCCAAAGATGGGCTCCATAGCATCAACTAAGATAAAGAGAAAACATCAAACTTGACATTTCAAAGAGCGCAAAGTTGCTTCAAAACATGCTGGGAATATTGCTCAAATGTGCTGTCGAAAACATCTATTCATAGTATTTACTTCCTCAAAGTTATACAGATTAGAGATATACTTCAGAAAACTATTCCTAATATTATCAAATGTCTGGCTTTATTCTCAAAGAATTGACATTTTACACAACCCCCATTTTTCTTTTTTGCATATGATTTGGTTTCCCTCTCCCCAATCTCTTCCCTGAGGATGGCTCATATATCTAGTTACTTAAATTATCCCAGTTTGTCCCAATGCTTAAAATACCTTTATGGGTTGCATGAAGTGACTCTATGTCTGGAGTCTCCTGAGATGAAGAGATAGGCTACAGGAGGTGTAGTCACAGAGACTCCACGTCGCCAGCCCTGGAGTTTTTAAGGGCAAAGACAAGGTTGGGAGGTGGAGGGAGGAGCATTAGTACTTAAGCCACCCCAGACATGAGGTTTGCAGAAACATCAGGTTCCTCTTATTTCTGCCACCACAACTGGGGCAACGTCTTCTCTAAATCCAAATAACGCAGTGAACTGATCTTCCTTTTTTTTCCACAGGAGAGTTTCTCAACCTCAGCACTACTGACATTTTTTGTAAGATAATTCTTTGATCTATTGTAGGATGTTTAGCAGCATCCCTGACCTATACCCACTAGATGCTAGTAGCATTACCCCTTAACAGTTGTAATAATCACAGATGTCTTCAGACATTGCAAAATATCCCCTGGGAGGCAAAAGCACTCCAAGCTGAGAACCACTGTTCTATAGAAATCTTAGAGACATGTTTAAATTGACCTTGTTCTGTATTAGACCCAGCTGAAAGAGACTGTGGGTTTTAAGCAGTGACAAAGCTTCCATTTGGTTAACTCACTTCAGTAAAAAAAACAAACAAACAAAAAAAAACATCAGGCACGCTTGCAGTCTAGTGTCATATAAAGCTTTGCTTCTCAAAGTGGGGTCCCCAAGAGAATTGTTCCTTTCCTGATTATTGGGACCTTTTGTCGGTAGAGTCAGAATATTGGTAGTTATATTTTAAAGTTCTTTCGTTCACCTAGTCGACCTGGAGAGAATTTGAGAAATGCAATTTGGCATGGGGGAAACCAGCTGATAATCATCAGGGTTAATATACTGAATCAAAAAGCCAATGGTGCCCCAGATTAGCCGAAGAACTATTAAATATAATAATAGGTGATCTTTCCTGAGGATTTGTTATGAGCCAGACACTACTTTAACTGCTTTGTAGGTATTATCTCAATAAATGCTAAAAAAAATTGAAGTAAATATCTTATCATCCTTTTTTTTTTTTTTTTACAAATAACGGAATTAATGCAGAAAAGATAATGGGCTTTTCCCCAGGTCACATACCGTGTGATATTCACATAGGCAGTAAAAATCAAACACCTTATCAAACTACTTTGTTATGCAAACAGTATGTTAAACTCGATAGCCTCCTCACATAGAAACAATAATTGATTCAGATGGGTAATAATAGCGAGTAATAAAACAGTAATGAGACTATGAAATACCTGGGAAGTAAATTGACACGAAAAGCTTAGGGACAAAGGTAGGTGATGGGAGGGCGGGAGGCTATCATGCTTTACCTAGCGTCCGCATGCTTGCCATTTCCCCTCCAGATCCACTTTCCATGCCTTCTTACCTTGCTCTCTGTTCCGAACTCTGAGCTCTAAGAATTTCAACAGCGCATAAGCTGCTGGTTAGGTTTGGCCTGTAGAGAGAGAGGTTAGAGTATTTATCCCCTTGGCTCCCTCCCCGGCTTGGTGAGGGCTGCAGGTTGGCTATGACCCTCTAATGAAGCTCATGTCAGGTGATGTCCTCCTAACAGTGCATCTTTCAAAGTTTCACTAATTGTTTCCCTTGCTATTTTAGGCGTGGGGTTGGAAAGACTTCCCCAAAGCGCTGTCCCACGCTTTCTGACTTCCCTTAATCCTATCCAAACTGTCACTTTGTTAAACTTATCAATTTCTTAACTTTGAGTGTGCCACTTGTTTCCTTTAAGGACCCTGGAGGACTCAAAGATGTAAATACATGAAGAGAAGTATATCGTTATTCGGGGTAGAGGCCACGACACTGTAAAAAGTGGAAATTTTGCTTAAATTGATTTGTAAATGGTGTGCGATCCCAATCAAATCAAATCAAGATTTCGTGGCTAACTTGCCACATTGATTCTCAATTGGGGGAGTTTTGGAAATCAGTTGGGCATTTTTGTTTATTGCAAAGATTGGAACTATGCTCTCCATAAATGTCATCTCCTTTCGTATACTAAAGGGCACATTCCCAATTATTTGTTATAGAAATGAGGCATTGGATCTGACTGGGTTGAGACCACACGTGAGAGTAGTCAAGAAATTTCTGAATAAAAATTAACAAGGGGAAGATTTCTCTTCCAGGTCTATGAAGGCGTTAGGATGCTGCATTGCCTACAACAGCACAGTACCAGCACATCGATGAGAGAGAGGAGATATCAAAGTTAAACAAAAGCACGTATGGGATATTAGTTTAAAGTCATATCAATGACAAAATTAATTAAAAACATGTTGGGCAACAAACTTAATGTTTTGGAAAAAAATTAAGTTATAGTCCTACCTTGTTTCTTACATCAAAATTAATTTCATATGATTCAAAAATTTAAATGCAAGACACTGAACATTAAAAGTACTAGCAGAAACCGAAGATGAATACTTTTATAATCTTGAAGTGGGAGAGTCATTGTAAGTATGACAACAAACAAAAAACCAACAGTGACTACCCCAGAGTCTGAAAGAAAACTGAAAAATTTGACTACATAAAAATAAACATGTTACTAGACTTATTGTGGTGATCACTTCGTAAGGTATATAAATGTCTAACCACTATGTCGTACACCTGACGCTAGTATAACGTCATATGTCAACTATAATTAAAAATAAATGTTAAAAAATCTGCCCATTTGTCTGTAAAGTGAGGGATGAGGTTGCATGATCAATAAAGAGACACCCAGGTTTTATATGGTAAGATCCTGAGAGTTTGCAATACTATGCGTTTAGCTTATTGATTATTCCTTCTTGTTATTTATCCTTGATTCATATCTCCTAGCTCTTCAATGATATTACAAGCCCCTTGAGTTACAATGCATTGTCCCCAGCGTCTTGTCCATAGTTGGCGCTTAAAAAATCATTCTTTATGATGATAAAAATGAAAGTGATCATAAAAATATGAAAAATTCAATCAATGAAGTCAATTTAGAGGAAGATTGTTATACAGATTACTCTATTGAAGTGACCAGTCATCTGATTAGTTTCACTAGCTGTTTGAATTAACCAGTTTAGTCAAGCGCAACTTGTCTAATAGTAGAGTATAAATAAAGCCTAGTGTTTTCTTTTTTAAAGTTTTTTTTTTTTCAATTACAGTTGACATTCAATATTAGTTTCAGGTGTACAGCATGGTGGTCAGACATTTATATAATTTATGACGTGATCCCTCCAATAAGTCTAGTACTCACCTGGCACCATACATAGATATTACAATATTATTGACTAATCTCGGAAGCCTATTGTTTTCGTATTGAAAAGATTCTAAGTCCTTCTTAAATCAATGTGGTGAATTCAACAGCAGAATGGTTATTGATTCTCTACTAACTGATATTATATCATTCTGCTTTAACTTCAATTATATTAACAGCTGTTTGTTTATTTTTTCAAAAAATCTTTTCCTTCCCAACTTTATTTTGAAAGATTTCAGATATATAGAAAAGTTGAAAGAATTATACGATGCCACCAGTATCCCTGTTGCATAAGTGCAGCAGCTAACAGTGAAGCTCACCCGTTTTACTTCTTCATATGTGGATATTTACGTGTTTTTCTCTTAATCATTTGAAAAATGCAGACAACATGATATTTTACCCCCCAGAATTAAGCCGATATCTCTTACAATAAGGATGACACCTAAGAGAATTAAAAATAATTCCATAATATCATCTCATATCAATTTTATATTCAAATTTTCTCAATTTCTTCCCAAATCATCCTTTATAGCTTTTTTCTTTTCTGATTCAGGAGCTACTAGGTTTTCACATAGCGAGTTTAGTTATGCCTCTGTAACCTCTTTACAATCTTTCTTGATATAAAAGCTTTTTAATGTGTGATTTTCACATCCTGAATGTGACTTTCAGCTCTCTAACAAAAATGTTCTCCTAAATGACAGACCTGTATTTCCAGTTATGTGCTGGACTGTTTTATATATATGAGGGACATATTCTTCTAGAACAAAGCCTTATAATTTTGAAACATTAATGCGTAAAAGCTGAAAAAAGTTTGGAAAAAAAAAAAA
>CM053505.1:3183942-3225692 GCA_028627145.1 Eidolon dupreanum | reverse complement strand
GTATATTACATATCCGACACCTTACGCTGGATTGCTAGTCTGTGCTGGAATACAGCCATCTGATTCTGGAAAATTCTGCCATGAAGTACCACCAGTAATGGCAGTCCCTTCAAATGCCATTCTGATCTCCCCAGCCTGACTGAGCCTCTGAACCCCTTAGTAGTTCATCTTTCCCTTTGACACTTAGCCTGTCCCCCCATAGCTCAGCTGCTAGATGTCATAGGACCCGCTATATGGAACACTTCTGAAGAGGTGTGACAGCATCATTCGGTGGGATTGAAGTGTTTTTTGTGCTTCCACCTCTCCTTCATTTTTCCCTGCCCTCTGGTACATTCTATCACATTCTCTCATACTGTAAACTGTGATCTTCCGTGACAGATTTGGTTTCAGTTCTTTATATTTCACTGGGACTCAAAAGCAAAAATGTTGCTACTCTGTTATCCACAGCTGAGCTTGACTGGGAGAATATAATTAACAATTCACTGTCCTCACGAGAGTGACTTAAAGTATCACTGAATAACTAGTTGTTTTATGGGAGCAGGAAACTCTTCTTGGAGCTTCTGAAATCAAAACTTCACTGGAGCCTACATTTAAGTCTGGTCTACTCCAATCTATAGATATCGAACATTACTACTTTGCTGTGTAAACACACTGTGCGATCTTTGATTTTACAGAAACATCTAGAATTCCCAACTTGGATACCTTACGTGGCACTGCTGTTACGTTCTGGGGCAAGGAGACTGCTAATCACCCCTTCAGAGGTACCTTTGAAGTGTAGGAGAGTTGACTTCAACAGGCTTCTGGCTTTTCTGTAATTTTACATGCTGGGCTACACTCGTGAGGCAGCGCACATTTTCAGGTACCCCATCAAAACATATGACTCCACAATGATGATAAAAACTTTGAAAGAAGCAGTATGATTTTATTGAAATGTTTTAGTACAATGTTGGAAGATCTTAAAATCCTCTGTTCTAAGACAATACGAGCACTGCAAATGATATAGTGCTGAATCTAGCTGACATCCCACCTGACAAAGGACAGTTATAATATGAATATCCGTAAGTGGATTAAGTTGGAGGCTGAGTGACTCTGCTGTATTCACATTGCTCTGGCTCCCCTTTTGGCTAGATGTATGCCGAGTCTGCCTCCATTCAGCAGAGCTGGATGGGACCAATATATTCAACAGTTTCACTTAAATGTTTCCACAACAGCAAGGGAAGCTTGAGTTCTGGGAAGAAGATGCCCGGAAGCCATTTTCCTCATCTTTGTTGAACTGAAATCACCCAACAGCTAAGGTCTACGCCGCCACTGTGCATGGCGAAGAGTCTAATTAATGCATTAGAAGTCCTTTTAAACACAAAAGTGGTGCTCAATAATGATAAACAATCAGTTCTTAATTCAGAGAATGACAATATAGATTTTTCTTTTACCTTCAGATTATTTTAAAACTAGCTATTTTACTCTAAATCTTAATTGAAATTACTTTTAAATGGACTGGTTTTAGTCATGTCAGTATGTCTACACTTGTATGCCAAACTGTTTGCTTGTTCCTAACTATATTTTCATTTCCCTATGCACAGAAATTCCAAGAAACAGAGATATCACTCATTTATCAAAAATTAAAAGTAAACAGCATCTAAATAAGCTCTTTACATATCTCAAGTTAACTCTTTCTAAATAAAGTCAATCCACATGGCACAGCTGGCTTTACCAGGTTATAATATTTTTCCTCAAAAACCATCTTAAAGTATAACTAAGTGCTCATTTCTGCAACCACTAAAATGATACTTTTTAATTTCGATTCAACCTTTGCTGTAGTGAAGTTTGAAACCTTAAAGATTGCTATACTTGTTAATGACTTAAATAGATTTTCTTTTTTTACCTGCAGAATTTAGATTAAGGAATTTATTCTCGTGTTTTGAGATTTGGCAGAAGGGAGAGACTGTTCTTTATTATTCTATGCAGGCAAATTTTCTCTCAGGGCTGGAGAATTCAGTAGGTTGCCCACCAATGTGTAAGGCTTGCCTTCTGCCACAGTCGGGGGACATCTCACTTCGGAGGATGTCATCAAGGGCCATCTTGTGGAGAGAGCCATCTGCCCCTCCACAGTCACTCTTGGGCCCCTATTTGAATAGGATCTTAATGGAGTAACTAATGTTGACTTATCTGTACTTTTTCATAGGCCTTTCTTACCCACATTTTTCAAGTAATAACTTTAGTTGAAATAATCAGTTGCCTAGAAGATTTGGTACTTCTGATTTAAAAAGGCAAAAGAACATTAAGTCAAAACTATTAAGCTGATGTTTAAATATGCATTTAGGGGTCCCTCACAAAAATTCACCTTTGTGTTTACATCAAAAGCAAAATGATGCTCAGATTAGTAAACTTGAGGGGACTTAGAGTTGTTTTGTTTTGGTGGAAATCCACAACGTGAAATTATTGGGAAAAAGGCAAAGTAAAAGCTAGAGCTAAAAAATGTGACCTAAAAGGACAAGAGGTACCCAAAGGGCTGTCCACCTGGGATGGACAGAGGCGAGCATTAATGTGTCAGTGAGAGTGGACACTATCTCAAAATGGTTTCTAGATCAGATCTATCGCTAATCATAATTTTGGAAATTTTAGGACATGAAATTTCAGGTAGGTGATAATTATAAGATACTTTTCAGAAGTGGTAATAAAAAAATACTGAATTACATGGCCTGTGGTATGTCTAATGTTTACCCAAAAATGTGTCAGTGGCCATCTTAAACTATATAAAATTTGGTCCAAATTAAGCACAAAAACCGAAATGATTTGGAACCCAGTTACTAAAAAAATAAAAATTCAAAATTCACGGTATTATACTTTTTCTAAGGTTTTCTTACAGCTTAAGGGCTCATACTGTACAGGGTTTTATCCAAACGTCCAAAGGCATTATTGTTATATATCTACATAGAAAGCTTTATCCTAAAGTCACCTTTGGCAACCCCAAATAAAAACTGTGAACTTCCACAATGGAATTATAAAGTTATGGCCTTAAAACACTGACATAATAAAGGAAAAGGTCCCCTGTCAGAACAAGTCAAGATGACAAAATATTTCTCATTTATGACAGTTCACAGGTCAAATAACTGTCACCTTCCTCCCAAACTGGAAATATAACGGTCTGGAGCTATAGGAAGAGAAAACAACAGATTTTGGAACATGTAAAGATCTGATGCTTTTGCGTTCTAATTGCTAAGTCCTAAAGCTTAAAAATCAGATAAACGCATACTACTCAGACACTAGCAGGCTCGCTCCACACTCCTATCGTGTGCATTTATAGCGGGACATGGCTGAACAGGTAAGAGACAGATTCACCGTTGTGGGTCCTTCGGATAGCCTCAGCCAAGATCATCGAAATGTCAATGACCTAAACACCAAAAAAAGGGGAGAAGAAAGTAAGGCTTCTCAGTCATATTTAATTAAAAACACGAAAGCCAGAAAACCTACAATTTCTCCAGCTGTAAGATGTACTACTGTCAAGATTTCCCATAGCCACTTCTCTGGAGAGGACAGATGCTTTGGGTCTACCTTCAAATTACGCCGTGTTAAACCAAACCCCTAGAGGATTCTGGAAGCGAGATTTTCAATGCAGGTACCCAAAGGCTTTTCAGGGCCACTGTTAACCAGAGACATCCTTTTCTTGGGGTACTTGTTTTGTTTATTTATTTATATTAGTTTCAAGTGGGGCACTTGTTTCTAAATTAATTTTATCCAACCATTACGTGGAAGGTTTTCTCTCCTTTGGTTTCAGAAAATGCAATGGCTGTCATTTAAGAGCACAGCTATGATCATTCTAACTTTCCATTTTGCAGGCCAGACTCAACTGAGTTGTTGTAGTGTGAGAACAGCTACAGATAATACATAAAAATAAATGGGCATGGCTGTGTTTCAATAAAGCTTTATTTACAGAAGCAGATGGTGGGCCGGATTGGGCCGTGGTTTGTGGACTCTTAACTACTGCTAATCAGGCATGAAAATCTAAGGCAGAGCTATTTTGACCATTTCTAAACATATCTCCTCATGCCAAATGAACTGCTTCGTTCTCTAGTGGATTCGAAGATCCACTTTGACCCACCTTCAGGATGGAATGGGGGCTTCTAGCAATGAAATGAATTGCCAAGGTTCACTGCGACACACAGGCAAAATGAGGACTCGGACCCTTTCAACCTATTTCAGGCCAGTCGGTATAAAGTGGTCATCACCAGCTCTCTGGTGGCCTCCCACATCAGGAGGGGCAAGAAGGAACAAAGCTCTGAGGACCCTCAGCATAGCTTGCTGCTCCTTTTTTTACGTCCATTTTTTTTTATTGTGGTGAAATATACACAACATAAAAATTACCATTTTAAGTATACAATTTGGTGGCATTAATTACATGCCCAATGTTGTCTAACTATCACTATTATCTATTTCCAAACCTTTTTCATTACCCCAAACAGAAACTGTGTCCCCATTAAACACTAACTCCCCATCCCTCCTGAGCCCGTGGCAAGCTCCATTTACTTTGTCTCTATGAATCTGAATGCTTAGTCTAGGTTCCTCAGAAAAGTGGCATCGAACAATAAATATTATGTTCTTTTGTGGCTGGCTGGCTTCTTTCACTGAGCATAATGTTTTCCAGGTTTCTCCATGCTGTAGCATGTATCGGAATTCCTCTCCTTTTTTTATGCTGAATGATTGATATTCTATTGTACAGATATAGAATATTTTGGTTGCTCATTCATCTGTTGATGGACAGTTAGTAACCTCTTGGCTACTACTGTGAATAGGGCTGCTATAGACATGTGTACAAGTTTTTATTTGAACACTAGTTTTCAAATTCTGGGGTATATACCTAGAGGTAGATCTGTTGGGTCATGTGGTAATTCTGTTTAGCTTTAGCACAGCCTGTTTCTTACCGTTTTTCTATTGTGGTTTTATTCACTTACTATTTCTAACTTAGACTTGGGCCAGCCCCAGCCTTTGTCAGAGATCTACATGAATTATAACCTCACGTACGAGCAGCTGCAACTTCTGTCGACATCTGCCTTGGTAGTCACACGCAGAAGACTCAATGCTATTTTTGGAGATCTGAGCTAGGTCCCTCACTGTTTGGTTCTGCCTGCAGTGTAGATAGTACCTGGATCTTGGAGCAGTGATTCATTTTCTCCTCTTGTGGAATTGTGTTGGTGACGACAACAGCCTCGAAGGCGGCATTGTTTATTCTGGAAATAGCTGGCCCAGAGAAGATTCCATGGGTAAGGATAGCATACACTTTGGTTGCTCCGGCCGAGAGCAGCCTATAAAACAGAAGACAAAAGAAATGACACGCACACGAATATTGTTGAAACAGTCTGCCCTTAGTGTGAATTTAAAAAGCAAAAAGTGTATTCCATAAAGGAAAACATGAAACCAATTTTGTTCACATTTATTAGTCAAAAACCTAGAGGATCTTTAGGTTATGAGCTGGCAACATGCTTCATATGTCACAAAATCTGGGACTATCGACCTCTGCGTTCGGGCCGGGGGAACTCTTCGGCGTGCGGAGCGCCTGGTCTCTACTCACTAGCAATGCCTCCCTCCCCTCAGTGTGACAATCAAAAATGTCTCCAGACCATTGTCAAATGTCCCCCAGGTAGCAAAAACGCCCTTGGTTGAGAACCACTGGTTTAAAACAAAACAGCCAGAATATCATCACTGATATATAATCAATATAAAAAAAGAAAAAAACCACTGAGAGATTTTACATTCTTTGTCTCGTACTGCCTGGGAAGTCTGGCCTGAAGGCCGAGGGTGGCTCTATCCTCCTATGCTCAGTTCAGGGGCTGCACCTTCTCAGACCCCTGATGAAACAGAACGCAAGCTCGACTTTGACAATGAAAACCAGGCCATAAAGGACCATGGTTTTCTTTCTACCAATTAAAAATAAATCGGCCTAGGACTTCCTTTGGCCTAAGGTGCCACTGCTAAGCAAACGGCAATACTTCGGAAAAAGAGGCCCAATCTTAAAATGCTGATGTTTTTCCCTTCTTAATGAGATATGCTAACACTTCCCCAAACCGTCCCTCGTACTTGTCCGCAGCGTGGCAGATTGTGCCACATGTGTCGGCCATGTCGTCCACGAGGATGGCCACGCGGTTATTCACGTCGCCCACCAGGACCATCCGGTCCACTTCATTCGCTTTCTTCCTCTCTTTGTGAATCAAGGCAAACTCCACATTCAACCTGTCGGCAATGGACGTGACCCTGTGCAGACGCAGAAGGACATCTTAAACACCGCCGATAAAATCTTATTCTTTAAAGTCGTATTTGAGGACTGTAGTAACCAACCACACTCAACAAGATGAAAGCAGGAACATCTCTCACTGGACCAAACACAGGGAGGAATATGGCAGCGACATTGTCCTGCCATTGGTGGCAGCTGGTAATGAATATCATCAGGGCGCCATGACCTCTGGACAAAACGACTAAGAAACCGATTTTCAATTTGTTAGTGTTGTGTGGTAGTTTTTAAAATCGTGGACATAACTTAAATCAAGTTCCTCAGCAACGACCATTTGTGTAGTTAGTGGTGCAGCTAGAGAGGACAAAGTTAACACGTCCACACAACACGGAGGCTTATGAAAACGGGCCACGCTAAGCTTGAGGCCCCCGGAGACTGTAAACCATGAGTCTAGTCCCTATGGCCTCTGTCTGGCAAGTGCCCAAAAGCCATCAGCTCAGAAAGGGCTGGGCTGGCTACAGAAAGAGGAGGTGTCAGGCCTGGCCTGTCAGAGAGCCCAAGACATTTTGGATTTTTCCCGTGAAAACTGGGCTTCAATGATGGAAACTTACCACAGAATAATGCCGCAGATATAATGTGATGTGAAGTTAAGATTTTCCTGTTCCAGGTTTTTTTTTTAAATAACTATCAATCTGTACTTCTTAATCCCTTCAGCTTTTTCACCCAGTCCCCCAAACTCCCTACAAGTTTTTACAATATCAATCATTATGCAATTCAATTGAAAAGTTACTATTGAGGGACCAATATACACACTCGTGCACCCTGATTTAGTGTGCAGTGAATGGCGAACACGACCCCTGCATGTTTTCTAAGTCCTGGTCCCATTCATTACATCATCTTCAGATAGAAACCAGGAATGGCACTGCATGGGTGCTCTGATGGGGGGAGCAGGCAGGCAAGAGTCCATACACCTGGTTCCCCGTGCCTGTTTCTGACCAGTACTTTTAAATTATGGTAAAATGCATATAAAATAGAATTTATCATTTTAATTATTTTAAAGTATACAATTCAGTGGCATTAAGTGTACACATCACATTGTGCAACCACCACCTCTAATTCCCAGGCATTTCCATCACCCCAGAAGGCAACCCTGTCCGTGTTAAGTCACTCCCCACTCCCCCTCCCTCAGCCCCGGGCAACCTGACCTTGAAGCTACTTCATCTCTATGGATTTACCTATTCTGAACTTTTCATATGAATGGAATCATACAATACGTGGCCTTTTGTGTCTGGCTTTGTTCACTTAGCATAATGGTTACCAGGTTTGTTCACGTTGTAGTGTGTGTATTTTATTCCTTTTTATGGATGAATAATATTCCACTGTAAGTACACACTGCATTCTGTCTATCCATTCGTGTGCTGATGGACAGCTATGTTGTTTCAACTTTTTGGCTATTGTGAACAGCGCTGCTGTGAACACTGCCATACAACGATCTGTTTGAGTCCCCACTTTCGAGTCTTTTGGGGACATCCCTAGGGGTGGAAGTGCGAGAATTCCTGGGTCATGTAGTAATTCCGCGTATAACTTATTTGGCCAGTACTTTACCAGTTTCCAACTTGATCAAAGACCAATGCCACCTCTCTTTCAGATCCTAATGTTTTTTTCTATGTTGGAATTAGCAGGAACATGAAAGAAAATGAGACCTAAGGCAAGGCCACCTTTACTCCATGTAGGAAAATCTCCATTTCCAGATGGCATCTTAGACTTGCATTTCAGCACTGTGGCAGACCAAGCCCCTAGTCAACCTTCCTGACGGAAATAGAAACAATCACAATGCTAGATTACAAAGGGCAATGTCTTCATAAATGCATCATGGAGATGGAAGGGTCATAGGAGTCTTGAGAGGCTGAGAATGTAATGGCAGGTTCCCCTGGGAAGCTGGCATGCAGCTGAGATCTTGCCCTCAGGACTCCTATAGAGCCCCGAATGATGCTGAGCATGTTTGACAGCAGAGATATGGAAACAAGAGAGAAAGCCAAGGGCCCAGAAGACACCTGAGTGGAATGGGAGACACCCTGTGTAACACAGGGAGGCTGAAGTTATGCCTTCGGAATGAGTGAAAAATACACTTGCAGCCCAGGCGAGGACAGGCAGGATGTGTGTGTCTCAAACTCCATGCTACATGGAGGAGCTAGTTCTCTCTCATACCCCTGGGGGTTGTTCATCCAAATCCCCATGTTGCGTATGATGAAAACCTTCAAGTGGAGAATTTAATTGGAAGTGATACTTTGGGGCAGTGCTCCAAGGGAACTGGCGACAACAAATGCCAATTCTTTTATGATAAAATTCTAAGAAGAGGAGGGTGTCACAGAAGAGTCACAAAACATCTAGGAAAGCAAGGCACTCAAAGTGAGGGCCATCAGAAATAACTGGGCCATAATGGCAAAATGTTAGACACTGGAATTAGCAAAGAAAGAACAAGAAATGATTGTTTTCTATGTTTTAAAGAAATAGAAGCTTGGATAGGAACAAAAAAAGACTATATAAAGAATGACAAATTAAGACTTAAGAATAGAATTTTGAGAAATAAAAAATGCTATATTTGAAATTAAAAACTTAGTAGCGATTAAATACACCTGAGTATGTTTAGAGAACATGTGAGAGTAAATTAGAAGACACAGATAAAGACAATGTCTAGAATGTGGCCTGAGAGACAAAAAGTGATCAAAAATGTCAAAAAGCAGGTAAGAGACATGAAACAGTCTAGGACTCTACTGTCTGCAAAACTGCCTTTCAATCATGAGGGCAAAATAAAGATATCTTCCACCAAACTGTATAACGCAAAAAGTCACTTCCTTATATAACCACTTAAGGAAATTCTAAAGAACGTAACTTAAGCAAAAGGAAAACAACAGATATACTAACACGTGGCAGGGGGTGGAGGGAGGTAAGCAAAGATATCAGGCAATATGTGGACACGCCTAAATAAATGTTAGCTGTATAAAACCATAATAATAATGTCTAATTGTGGAGAAAAAAAAAACTACACTGGACAACAGTTTTAAAGCACATAAGATGGTGCTCACGAATCAAAATGTGTCAGTAATCATAATGGATAAAGGACCAAACTTTCCAGTTCAAGACAAAGACTACTGGATTAGACAAGAGAAGACACCCATTTTGGATCTCCAAAGTCCTGGAGGAAATGAAGCGTTATTATAATGAGGTCCACATTCTTCCCACCCTTAAAAAAAATCCTTCTGCTTCAAACGAAACCCAGTTCTCCAGCCCACACCCTTTGTTTCTAAATTTGTTTACCACTGGTTTCCTAACTTAAGGATTTAACTGAGCAAAAAAATTAATTTGAATGCTGACAAAAATGTTGTCCCATAATCACCTTAAGACATATACATAAAAGATAAGCCATTTAAACTCCGACTAAGGAAAGTTAGTTTCTCAGAAAACAAGACAGGTATTCTCAACACCTTATATACGACGTGCATATATATTACACTTTTGGGTCTATTTTAAAGGACTGGGAAGACCTCAGCATGGCAGGGCCCTGGTCCATGACCTAGCCACTGTGGCCCATGTTCTAAGCCAGTGAAGTCTAGCATTGGACATAAGTGGGGAGCCCTAGTCACTTCATGTACTCAATGTTAATGAAAGAAGCCAGAGATAAAGGAAAATATCCCTGTCAAAAGCCCCTTGGGTTCCTAGAACATTCTTATTCCTGAACAGCCTACAATTCTTCTTTTGCATGGGTAACTGAGACTTAATGTATAATCCTAACAAATGACGAGACAATGTACCACGGAGAAATGTTAATCGGAAAAAAACTAGAAGAAAAATAGTTTGGTTTCCATTTCTTCTGGATACATGTTCATATTTTTCCCAAAATAAAACACAATAAAAGTTAAATCTCAATTACTTAGTTTCATCAACTTCCCATACCAGTTTGGTTAATATTGACTATCTCAACAGTGGCAGGTGCTTCCTTCTAAAGTTTATTTTTTCTTAGCTGTCAACCCAATCAATGGTCAAAGACGATCCAAGAGTGACCTCTTGTGGCAATATTGGTTTTGTTTGTTTGTTTGTTCTTTTGTCGTTTTACCAGGAACGTGAGTCAAACCTCAAAGGTTTTTCTAAGGCAACAAGTGCCAATTTGTCTGATAAATTTCTTCGGTGAAATACGGCTTTTTGTATCATGTAAAAAAGCCGCATAACATCAACTGCACATAGCATGTGTCATCTGAGAGGCTGTTCTGTCAGTTGGGGGAACAGCTTACTCCAGCATAGCAGAAAATTTGGGAAAAGGGAAAGGAGGCGGCGAAAAATCTGAAATGTGTTGACTCTGCATTTTTTTAAAGCAGGAGTTGACAGATAGGGGAACCTATTATATCATAAAACATGGCGTTTCATGTCAGTAGGGGAGAGATGGGTTATCTGTTTTGGAACAACTAGATAGCTGGCAGCGGGGAGTCAGAGTTGGATTCTTATTTCAGTCTTTATTCCAAAAACAATTTTCAGGTCAAAGAAAACTGAAACATTATAAAAGGGCGACCCTTAAAAATAAAGAAAATCATGGGAGAAGAAAAATGTTGAGAGGGTGAATACTTACTTCATAAAGAAGCTATAATGTGAAGAGATAAACAGGACTGTTTAAGAATGTTTTAAAAGTCCTGAAGAGAATAAAACTACACAAAGGGAATACACGAAAACGTGGGGAAATATCTGTCCCTTCCCCATACACAAAGATGTGACTTCTTGCTTGTGCAGAACCCCTAATAATCCAAAGGAAAAGGCCTCCAGGCAACAGAACAGGCAAAAGGCAAGGAGACCCTCATGAATAATAAACATGCTGGAAAGGGCACGTGACCTAATCCAGGTAACTGGATAAAAAGATACCAAAGACCACTTATCTGATTTGTAAGGTAAAACAGGTCTGATAACTCGCTATGCGGACAAGCCTGTGTAGAGAGTCACTGGCATCCACACTTGAAGGGAATATGTCAACTGGTCTATCTTCTCAGAAAGACCAAATTTTGGCACTGTCCATAAAAACCAAAATGGCGCATGCCCTTAGACTGTGCAATTGCTCTTCTAGGAATGCATCCTACTTGCACACGTGTACAAAATGTAAAAGCGAGCGTCATGCCGCAGGACTGTGTTTAAGAGGCAGTCACGTGCTGCACAACGGCGTTTTAGCCAATGATAGACCAAATATATGACAGTGGTCCCCTAACAAGAAACCCTAAGAAAATTCACAATGAAGGGTTTAGCAGAAGCTTTTGCAGACTTCAACAAGTTCCTGAAAACTTGAAGACATGAACCCCCACACTGAAAGGTTTTCATTAACAGAGAGGAATGCTCATGGTATATATTATCCGCTTACGAACAAATGTATGATGAAAAAAAAAAAAAACCCAAGCAAACCGCCATGGACATCTCTCAGAAAAGAGTGACGCCTCCTTAGGAAGAGCCTCAAGCAGGCCCTTTGGGAGGTGTTCCAGAGAACCTGTATGCGTTTAAGCTAAGTGTTATTACAAGAGTTGAGAAGCTAAAAAAAAAAATGAACGTTTATAAAGTAAAAGAAATTTCAGTAAGCTAAGGTTAATTTATTATCAAAGAAGAAAATTTTTAAATAAATTTAAGTGTCCCATGATCTACAGTAGTGTACAACTGTGTCTAAGACCTTCACATTCACACTCACTGACTCACCCAGAGCAACTTCCAGTCCTGCAAGCTCCATTCGTGGTAAGTGTACAAGGTACACTTTTATATTTTTATACTGTATTTTACTGTACCTTTTCTGTTTAGATATGCTTGGATACACAAATATTTACCATTGTGTTACAATTGTTTACAGTATTCAGAACAGTGACATGCTGTACAGACTTGTAGCCCAGGAGCAAAAGGCCTGTACCTGGGTGTGCAGGAGGCTATGCCATCTAGGTTTGTGTAAGTGCACTCTATGATATTTGCACAATGACAAAATCACCTAATGACACATTTCTCAGAACATATGCCTGTCGTTAAGCAACGCATGAGTATACAAACAGTACCTAGAAGTGAGAACGGAAAACTGATTAAAGGAACCATGCCATACACATACAATGGAATATTACCCAGCTGTAAGAAAACAATGGAGCAAATTAAGTTTTAATAAAAGCACAGTGAAAGAGTAGAGACGCCATGTTACTGCTTGTGTGAAATAAAAAGGGAGATACATGTTTGAATAACGTTTAAGTCTGACTCTAGAAAGAGGAGGCCTCTAAAGGAAGTGGGGGATGCTACCCTGTTTGAATGTTTCTGGTTAAAATACCAAAGAAATACGGCAGACACATAAGCCACATATTGTATGATACCATTTGTGTGAAATGTCCAGGGAGGCAATTCCATAGAGACAGCAAATAGTGAGTGGTTGCCAGGGGCTGGAGGGAGAGGGAATAGGGAGTGACTGCTAATGCACATAGGTTTCCTTCTGGGGTGATGAAGTCTGGGATTAGGTGACGGATGCACAAATCTGTGAATATACAGAAAACCACTGAACTGTGCCCTTGAAATGGGCAAATTGTAGGTATGTGAATTTTCTCTCAATACAGCTGTTATTAATAACAAGTTTGTGTACCCCTTGGCCCACTTTTTCACCTCTAACCTTTGATCAGGCCAGTGGATTTGCCATATTAAATAAAGATTCCACTGTGTGACTTAAGTTTCCAAGTAAATTGCAAGGTAGATGAGGGAGCCAAATGAGAGCCGGGCATTTGCATTTTAAAGATGTCCCGAAGCTTGGTGGTCCTCCTGGTCTGTCATGGCACATTTACGAGCTTCCTTGCTTCCTCACTGGGCAGATAGACAGGTCTCTTTACCTCTCCCTTCCTGTGGAGGTCCTGACATGGGCATTAAAACTCCATTCCACTTTTTCCCTTCCCAGATAGCAGCTGTACAGTGGCATAAAGTCACTCTGAGTCACCAAGTCTCAGCCTGCAGTAGAGCACTCTGCATCACATCAGCATTCTACCATCTTCGTCCTTAGTTGTACAAAGCCCTCCAGATTTGCTGCTCAGTACCATTATGCCGTTCAGTGTGCCTGCGCTCTGAGGCTGTTAGTGCCATGTCAGTTTCTTCTGGTAACTGTTCTGCCACTCCCACGTGCTGCCCAGTGACCTGCAGATGGTGACTCCGGGTAGGCTGCGTCCTCTCAGCTTTCTAACCCAGATCAGCAGGCATGAGGTCATGTTCAGTGGAGAGAGCTTACTGAGCACCTGGGCCTGTGAATTCTCCCTCTGCCGTGGCTCTGCAGCTGGGGACCAATTTTCATGGGGATTTTCTCCCTGTAGGGGTCCCCACATCACCCCTATGTGGGGTGAGTGCATATGCCCCGCCCATCAACACGTGGCATAGGCCTTCGGTTCCATTTCTCTCGGATGCCTATTTCTCCCCCCATCCAAAAGCCCGGGTGAAATCTGTCCTCCCTCCTGGGCTAGAGGGGAGAGGTCACCCTTTTATGCCCTTTCCCTCTGGAGGCCCCTGGATCTGGCACCTGACGCCCCAGGCCACCTGAGCATGGCTTCCAGCCCTTCTTTATTTCTTGACTCTAGAGAGCTCCCTTTTTTTCTTGGTGCTCCATGGACACAAATTTATTTTTATAAGATTGTATTCTATTTGGGCTCCCATTCTCAAGTGTTTGTAGTAGGAAGGACCAGCGTGGTGAATCGTGTTGTTAATTAAAAGCCTTTTTTTTCCAATTAGGTGATTGTTCTTATAATCAGAAAAAAAAAAAAAAACTTAAACTCAAATAAAACATATTCTTTGCTGAAAACAAATATATTTTTTCTTTCACGACTGATGAAATGTCGACCAAGATGACAGCTCCCTGCTCTGGAGGTGAAGCCTGTACCTACTTGCTCATTTGCAAAATAGAGTAATAAGTAATTTAAAACATGCTTCCTTATCTACTATGCAGGACAAGGAAAAAGCAATCAGCAAATGCAGAAACGTGCCTGGTGTGGCCTGTGCCGTACCTTTTGGCTCCCCCTGCATCGGGGGAAACGATGATACAGTTTCTCCACTCAGCAATGTTCTCCCGGATCCACTGCAGGACTGCGGGCTCCGCGTACAAATTATCCACAGGAATGTCAAAGAATCCCTAAGGGGGTGGGGGGAGTCAGTGTCACACTGCAGGGCTTTTTAAAAGATCATCTTTCATTAAATAACATTTGAATTTTTTATTCCAAAGAAGCCTTCTCAACAGACTCCCTTTTCTTAATTTTAATAGAATTCAGTCAAAAGAGATATGTTCAGGAAGCATATCCCAACCTCATCTGCTATCAATGGGGACACGTCCTATTACCTTATGATTGCCTATGTCCTAAGGAATAGAGAATGGCTTTGCAAGGGCAGTGGGGAGAAGAGGTTTGTTGTTTCTTAAGCCAAATACTTCACATTCATTATATCCCCAAGTGGGCGCAGGATAATTTGGCCTGCTTTATAGACGAAGAAACTAAGTTATGAAGAGGTTCAAAAGCATACAACTCTGCCATTTTAATTATTTTCCAGAAGTTGAGATGGAATTATTGAGTTTACATCCACAAAGCCATTCCCAATCCTTCGAAACTGACTGGAGGCCGGGTGGCGGTGCAGACAGGAGAAAGCACGTTCAATTATATTTCCAAGTTCAGTAAAAACGGAAAGGCAAGAGAGTTGCCACATACAAACTCAAACACGAATAACGTTACTTCCTTTGGAAATGATTTAACTGAACTGATTAGGATTCAACCACTTGTATTAAGGCCCTAATCACAACGAGGGCAAGAAAGAAAATGCCAGCACCTGGATCTGAGAGGCATGCAGGTCCATGGTGATGATGTGATCCGCCCCCGCGACTGACAGCATATTGGCCACAAGTTTCGCAGAGATCGGAGCACGGCTCTAAAAAATAAAGACGTGGATTTTATCTCAGGAAGAGATGGAGACCTTTAGATAGTCCTCCAAGATGTACCGCAGAGAAATCACAGCTGATCTGTAACATGCTAATGAAGAAAATCAACATGAATAATGTCAACTATTTAATACTTTAATAATTTCAATTTCATAATTATTTAATTAATAATGAAAATTACATGCTATAACGAAAAATATTCGCTCCATTTTATTCACCAAATATTTACTATCTACATTTACGATTGCAAGACAATGTGCCTGACACTGGGTATAGAGAACAGATCTCAAAGAAGCAAATAATTCAACTATATACATGTAACATCATAATTTATATAGTTCAAATCATGACACATGTGTAGAAGAATAGGTTCGGGGTGGGGGAGGGGGGAAGGAGGGGAGGGGAGGAGGGTGGGCGGGCACGAGCTAGAACGAGAAATAGCATGCAGGACATCAAGTTCAAAGGGGCTGGTTGTCAGAGGCCCCCCTGAGGAAACTGCTTTTAAAGCGAGGCTGGCAGAGGTGGGGAGACCAGTGGTCCAGAAAGGAGCAGCACGTGTGACCTCACCCAGGCTGAGAGATCACATCCAGGAAGTGAGCGAAGTCCAGGGCGGCTACAGGCAGTGGTCCAGGGGAGAGTGTAAAGGAATGCTGGGGGGTAGGGGGGGGGAGGACACATCCTGCACAGCCCTGAAGGGCAAGGCCAGTTCTTAAAGAAGAATGTACTGAAGCTGGAAGCGAAAGCTGTTACAAACTAAACAAAAACCGGATGGAAAAAAAGTACACCTTAAGGTGATGCATAATTTGATATTAAGAGAAACACATGTATCGAGATTTACTGTGTATCCCCTTTAAAGGGACAAAACTTCTCCACAGAGCTTACACGTCATAAATGATGGATGATAACTCTGTCCAAAACAATAATCCTATACACCAGCCACGAAAATATTAAGCTTAAGATTTCATTCAAATTTACACATTTTATATCATTTGTATCTCAATAAAGCTTAAAAAAAATTTCATTCAGAAGAGTAAAAAATCAATGATCCCTATTAAATACACACACCCAGTATTCGTGTAAACACACACAGAAAGGAATTACATCACCGTGCTAACAGGTTGCTTGTATTTTCTCCAATACGTCATTTAAAAAAAAAAAGAAACATATTACTTTAAAATAATATAAATATATAAATGTACAAACATACATACATTTTTTCAACAAAGAACGAGAGGAAACAGCTCAAAATGTTAAGAGCAGATGTTACTATACTGAAATTATAGAGAAATATTCTTCTCATTTTTTTGAATTTTTCAACCTTCTCAACTAACTACACGTCATTGCCCATGTTTTGTTTACTCCTCTGTTCTGGTCCACGTTGCCTTTGGGATAAAAAACGCTCCAGCTGCCAGACTGGTTCTAAGCTACTGAGAGCTGGTCCTCCCTGCAGTCTGTCCCCAGCCTGCTCCCCCTCTTCTGGAGGGTGCTTCGGGTGCTGTCTACACCCACACACCTGCCTCGCCTCCATCCCACACTGTCTCTGCTGAGCCAATGCGTTCGAACCTCCAGATCCGGTGCAAATCTCCCAACTTTATGGCACTCTGAGAACTTCAGAAAAAATGATCTGTCCCTTCTAAAAGGACACAGCACTGGCTAAGCATTTGGCCCCCACCATTTGGGACCACCTGCTGAAAGACTGACATGAGAAGATATCAGATGTACGGAGGTCCCAATTCACAACTAGACGATGCGGCCCTCAAACACAAAGAATTGGTTTTGGAGATTTTTTGCATCATCTACAGCATATGGCCCTGTACCTTGGATACAACAGTTCTTTGATAAATATTTCATAATAGAATCTCCATACCACCAAATTTCCAAGGCTTCATCATTAGCCTCACTGACTGTGAGAATTACTTAGCTTAACAAAATTCCAGGATATTTAAAAGAACAAACTGACCACTGGGACATCTTTGTAATAGAATCTGACTCATAACGCTAGTCAATTTGGGGCTCTTCCTCTAATTTTAAAACCAGCAAAGATTCCTCCATTCATTTCTCTGTGGCAACGAGCACTTCTTACTTCTGAGATGCAAACCACAGGGGTAAATTCTAAATTCATACTTTCTTCAAATCTTGTTTACAAAATTGGTTTTTGCGCTGTGTTTCATAATTTAGCTCAATGCTCAACTGAATCTTGCAGGAAAAAAATGATTTACAAGTTAACTGACTTTACAGCCAATAAAGAGGAAAATTAGCATGCCATTTCAACAAAGGGAGAGTTCAAGATACAGTTATCAAAAACGAAATGTTTGACTCCCCTAATGAAAAATGGATAAGGTCCTGAGTTTTGTGAGCCGGCTCAATCATGACAAAGACTCTCCAGCTACTTCAATGTATCAGATGCCACCCTGCTAAAAGCTTCAATTTGACAACTCTGAAAAAAATTCAAAATTACAGAAATTTGTGTCAGGGCAACTGTCCTCAATTTTTTCAGTTAATAAAAAGAAACAATTTTAGCATTGAAAAGAGAACACAACCATGAAAATAGTTTTGAAAAAGCTACAAGTCCTTTATCGCCTCAGAAGTAATTATTCCCAGCCTTGCCCACGTCATATTGTTTTTACTGGGAAAGGAAACTAGCAATTATTGAGTGTCCACTAGAGCAGGCGTCAGCAAACTGGGGCCCCTGGGCCAAGCCCAGCCTGTGGTCTGTTTTCATACAACCTGTGAGCTAAGAATAGTTTTTACATTTTTAAGTGGTTGAAAAATAAAAGAAAGATATATTGTGACATTTGAAAAGTATATGAGATTCATATTTCAATGCCCATAAATTAAGTTTTACTGGAACACAGCGACACCCTTTCATTGACATATGATATATGGCTGCTTTCACGCAAAAATGGCGGAGTTGAGCCATCTGTCTCTACCCAGTGGTCTGCAAAGCCTAAAAAATTTGACACCTGGCTTGTTTTGGAAAAAGTCCGCTAAACAGTTTATAAATAGTAGCAAATATTATTCTTCATTTACGAATGAGGACACTAAAGATGCAAAGAGTTTAAGTTACTTTTACAAAGGACGAATTAAGTAAATAATGGCACTGAATTTCAAATCTGAGTCCACCTGATTCCAAAGGTGGAACCCCAAAGCTCAGACCAGGCTGAACCATGCCTTTTACAATCAATACTATGCCATCGTCATTTTCCATGGTAGTATTACATTGTGCTGATGTGTCAAATTTATGAAACCATTCCTTCACTGGTGGAACTTGTCTCTGAATTCCTGCATGTATAAATAAAACCAAAAAATAAAATTGTAAAGATGTACACGGCTTGCTTAAAAAGAAGTAGTGAGATTAAAAAGAATGAACCAAGCTTTGAATATGGTTAAAAGCCTCCAGCTTTTTCTGGGCTTTGCAGGTAACTCTAGGTAGATCAGTTACCTGGAACTTCCTCGTCTTCGAAGTTACAGACAATAACGTTCTATGGGAAGAAAAACACAAGGGAAAGTCTGGGAGGGCTGCCCAGGGCTTCTCCTGTGTCTGAGAATATTCTCTCTGAGCCCAGAGAGTGAGAGTGGCCCATGACTTCCCATCGCATTCAAACACTACATAGCCTTTAGCCTACCTAAGTGATGCCAAAGATGGCAGAGTGCCCCCCATCACTCTGGGTCCCCTCATCGCTCACCCTCCCAGGTAACTGAAGTCTGCTCACAGGCTCAGGTCATTGCTTATGTTCGTACTAAATCTCGTTACCCTCACTTCAACAGTTTCCCAATACAAAGCCATTCCATTAGATCTAAGGAAAGAAATGGAGAGTTAGAAAAATTACCAGCCATCTGAAAAACACAAAGGCATACCTGAAATGATAGGCAGAGTTTTAAATTTCCCTTTGGACCAGTTTGGGGAAAGAATGAAACCACCTGTCTCCTTATTATAATACAAGCCACGTTGATCACACAGACATGTCAGAAACGGTGCCAGAATAACCTACCTGTCTGGCCACGTCCAAGGTGAGTCCCAAAGCTAGAGGTCTATAAAAGGGGACCATGTGTCAGATTCTCCCAAGACAGCCAGGGTGGACACTTGTTTCCTACTATAATTATTCATAGAGACCCTTCCAAACTCTCAAGTGTCCTGGCTTGGATGATAAATGAAGATAAAAGCAGAGGTTGGAGGGAGGCAGCCTCAAGCCAAGGGATGTGGCAGGTACCAGAAGCTGGGACAGGCCAGGAAGGACCCTCCCCTAGAGCCTCTGGACCAGCGCGGCCTACCGCACCTTGACTTCCCACTCCTGGCCTTGGAAGTGGCAGAGAATATATCTGTTTTAAGCCACCCAGTTTGTGGCCATTTAGTATGGCAGCCATAGGCAACTGACACAGCCCTCCAAGATTCGATCTCTTCTATCGGTTTCTCTAACAATAATCCACTCAACTGGCAAACTCAGGATTCCCTCGGGTGTGTGTGCAGCCTCAACTGTTACCACATCCTTGCTTCTATGCTGTTCACGATGAAAATCATACTTCTTTCAGCAGCAGCTAAATTCAGAAAGTCGTGAAATCTTCTGATCGAGTTAAAAATGAAAAGCAGCTACCATGCTGTTCCCAAGAGACACACAGCACAGTGACGAAGAAAGGACGCAAAGGAGAAAACAAGTGCTCAAAATGGCCCCAAATGGCAAACCTGTCTATACGTCCGTCAATGGGAAAATGGGTAAAGCTCCCGTCAGACCAGCCCCACGTTAGGGCGGCCCTACCAAACGAACACAATCCCTGTTCAAGCTCCCCTCAAACTCCAACTTCCCTGGTCTTTCCTGAAGGCAAAGACCACATCTTCCTCAATGTCTTCTAAAAACTCACAGAGCTTCTCTAGTGCTAGTGTTGCTAAAAGAATAATTCAACAATATTAGCTTCATTCTTCCTGAATGGTTAGAGAGAGATAATGGTATGATTTGAAAATCAAACTTTTCATTTTGAGACAGCCGCAGATCCTGTGTGTCCTTTACTAAGTTTCCGCTCATGGTAACGTTTTGCCAAACTGACACAATCTCTCAGCTGGGATACTGGCATTGAGACAGCCCAGCGATCCAATTCCAACTCCCCCAGTTTTTGGTGCTGACCGGCTGGGTGTGCGGGTGGGTATTTAGTTCTATCCACCACCAGACACACGACAATTTCACAAGGGCTACTGTGGTATTTTAATACCTGCAAAAATATGCTAAATCTGTTTCTGTATCCATAAGTATGAACACGATGGCTGGTTCAAAGACAAACCTTTGAAAAAGCCAAGGTGAGAAAACATAGTTCCTCGATCATTAAAATAGAAGGCAAACATTTTCCAGATATTGAGATCATATGTGAGGGAAAAAGAAATGTAGACATTAACCCAGAGCAGGTTCCTTCAAGAGGACACAGCTCTCGTACCTTGTCCTTTTTGTCTTGTCGGGCGTATGGAAAACACGGGATCACTGCGGTCACCCTGGACGACGACGCGATCTTGCAGGCGTTGATCATGATGAGAAGCTCCATCAGGTTGTCGTTGATCTCGCCACAGCCACTCTGGATGATATAGACATCTTCCCCTCTCACGCTTTCGCCGATCTCAACGCTAGGAAAAGAAAAATGTCATGCACTAATGGGAAAGCATATTTGTGTCGTGGGGGTCCCCAAGAGCACCCCCAGGATGGATGATTTGCCAGGACTCGGCACACAGTTGTCCTCATGACTATGACTTATTATGGTGAAAGAATACAGAGCGAAGGGAAAAGATAGATACACAGGGTGAAATCCAGGGAAACAGACGCAAGCGTCCGAAAGTTGTCCCCAGTCGTCATAGGTTGAGCTTAATTCCCCCCGCGATGAGCTGTGACAACATACGTGAAGTGCTTGCTCAAGGAAGTACATTAGAGACTCAGTGCCCAGGGGGATTTATTGGGGGGGTTGGTCGCATAGGCACCCTCTGCCTGGCACGCACCAAAATTCCAGACGCCCAGGTATTCAGCATTAACTGCATTGTTCATACAGTTTAGCCGTGAGTCATTTCTATCAGAGAACAGAGGGACCCTTGCAAAAGCTAAGTTCCCAGAGGCCGGCCAAGGGCCACCTTGCAA
This sequence comes from Eidolon dupreanum, assembly GCA_028627145.1. Classification (NCBI taxonomy): domain Eukaryota; kingdom Metazoa; phylum Chordata; class Mammalia; order Chiroptera; family Pteropodidae; genus Eidolon; species Eidolon dupreanum. Next base: position 3,204,418 of record CM053505.1, on the reverse strand, counting down.
GCAGGACTTTTTCACATGTGACGCGATCTTATACGTTTAAAAATTTGTCTCAGTCTTGCTATGTTAACTCTTTTCTACTAAATTATTTTTTATTTTGATTCAAGTTACATATACACAGTAATCCAAACATTCAAATCATTCTGTAATGCTTATGATAGCCCAGAGGCAACCAATTTCGATTCTTGATACGGCTTTTTGATATAGATCTTTGCGTCTCTAGCTAATGTGTTTGTATTGCTTCATCTTGATTTCTCATTTCCAGGCATCATGTGTTGACTCCTCACTATGAAGATGAGGATTTAACTATTTCCTTCCCGTCCCATTCACCTACACTGTCTGCAGCCTCCCCACCTCATCTGGCCACTGTCCAAATACAGATCATCACTCAACCAAATGAGTTGCATTTTAACTATGTAAATGCTATTCAGGGCTGAGCCCACACAGTGAAGTTCAAGCAAAGTTTATAGTATTTCCCTTTAAGCAGAACTGTTTTGGGGAGGGTGGGAGGCGTTCTCCTGGAGAAAGTTATCCTACCTTTTGATGTGCTCAGTTTTTATATACTGAGAATACAAATTGCCCACAAGGTCAGACACCTGAAGCGCAGTCTCCACTCCATCCTCCTGGCATGGGTCTGACGGAGACCCCTTCTGCCCTTTCTGGCTGGCCCGGGGGTTTCCGCCACCCCTCTCCCACACTCCATTTCCCACTTTCTGTACCCTTTCTTCGCGTACATCCATGTTTTGCTGACTGTCATCCTCCAGTAGCTTAAGTAAGAGTAAACAAGAGCTTCAGAAGTCTCTGCAAACTGCACATTAAAAAATTCCTATATTTTAGGTATAGAATTTTAAATGTTTAACCTGAGAGTGAGCCCACCCATCTGCTTTCCCATGAACTCTCGTCCTGAGGTGAGAATACTGAAGACTGCACTGCACCCAGCTAAAAGGAACCCCGAAAAAATACTCCAAACACCCACACACCGTTACAAGGACGACAACCACACCCATTCACGTCTTGTGTCACAACTTTCAGCACCACTGCAGATGGCCCTCCTTCCACCTCCTCACAAGAATGCAAGAACTGCAACTCTTCTGAGACCTGCGTCAACAAGAAGGCTGCAGGTCTTTTTCGATGGGAAGCACCATATTTATCGTAGTATTTATGTCTTTTTTTTAAACATGTAATACGTGTACAAGTGTTTTACCATTTTTATTACATTTCCATCTTTTTTCAAATATGTTACCGAGGAAAATTTGAGTGCTGTGCCCCTAACTGCATTTTTCCCATAAGCCCTGCCGTATGAGTTTGCATAGCATGGTGACTTTTAGGAATGCGTCTACGACCTTACAGAACTGACTGTAAATGAAAGGCACATCCAAAAAAGAAAGCCATTGAATCTTATTTTAAAATTACAAATGAGGCACATAATTACCTTTATCCTTTCTTCTGCTATCAGAAGCCAGTTATATCCAATGACATTGTTTTATTAAAAGCACCTATTATTTCTAAAGAAAATTTAAACACATGTAACATTTGGGATACCATATAGTAGCTTATCTGATTCAACAGAAATTTCTATCCAACTTCAAGTAGAATAATTAGAAGACAAAATGAAGTGTTTCAAGTTGATACAATCTGAAAACAAGTTTTGGTAACAGTGGGTCATATTCTTGCATGTGCTCAGCTGTGGATGGAAACAGTACAATGTTGACCTCGGGGTGCGAGGGACAGACAGAATTCTATGTACTTCTTCCTATCTCGAGTACGAAGGAGCTAAAATGTAATTTCTTTGTAACATTACATCAACTGTGGGATGAAGTCAATTTGGAAATCACAGTACTGAATAGCTCAAGGGTTGACAATCTAAGCCCTTGAGCTGAGAACAATGAGGTAGGCAGAATGGCCTCCGGAAGACATCTATGTCCTCATCTCTCGAACCTTTGAATGTTAGTTTACGTGGCAAAGAGGAAACAAGGTGGCAGATGGAATTATTTATCAGCTGACCTTAAAGGCGATTATCCTGGATTGTTCTAGTTGACCAATATGATCACAAGGCTCCTTAAAAATGGAAGGAGACAGAAGAGGTCAGAGAAAGAGAAGTGAGGACTGAAGCAGGGTCAGAGAGATACTATGTTGCTTGCTTTGAAGATGGAAGGAGGGGCTGAGAGCCAAGGGATGTGGGTGCCCTCTAAAAGGTGGAAAAGGACAAGATTCTTTCCCCAGAGACTCCAGAAAGAAACGCATTGATCCATGATGGACTTCAGAGATGAGGGCCTGCAAAGCCTAAAATATTCACTATCTGGCAACTTCTGTGTGATGGCTTTTTATCCCCAAATTTCAGCCTCTTTGGCCTATTTTTACTTAGGAACCTCAATCCCCATATGACTAGCAGTCCAGGAGAGAACAGAAAATACCATTACCACGGCAACTTTTCCTCCCAAAGCTATTCCTGCTTTTACTCATAAAGATGACCATGAGTGATCTTTATTCCAGGACTTCTGAAAACTGGAGCCAGAGGCAGCATCCATTTGCTGTTCAGATAAGGATCTTTACTGATTTCGAAATAAGGCTGATGTGTTTATCTGAGTCATTGATGAATGGACGTGGTAACTCAAAGATGGCCACAGCCTCTAACAATTTTCCCATCAAGAAGATTCCCTTTTGGATCTGGGAGGACTCTGTGCTTGACAACAGAATGTGATAGAAGTGATGATGTGCCAACTTCGGGGCCCAAGCCTTAATAAACTGGTAGCTCCCACTTCTTGTCTTTTGGACTGTTGGAGCTTGGCACCCAGCTCCCAGGCTGTGAGGAGGAAGCTCAAGCAGCCCCGTGGAGAGGTACTGAGCTTTCTAATCAAGCTCCCACGCCAAAGCTGGTAGCAACTTGCCAGCCACGTGAGTAAGCCATCTAAAGAATAGATCCTCCAGCCCCTGTTAATTGCCCCAGATGCCACCACGTGGGGCAGAAACAAGCCTTCCCTGCTGAATCCTGCCCAAATTACAGATGAGAGTCAAAAAAATAACTGTTTTAAGGTAAAATCAGGAGGCTATGTCCGATTAGGAAGTGTTTGAAAAAAGGGGAATGGAAGGAGTGATGACCAAGAGACAGCAAATCAGATTTCTGGTCCTGGCTCAGTAAGAGATTCAGGAAGGGGCCCCTTACACAATTTGAATCACTTTTCTCTCCCTTTTGCCGTTCTGGTTCTATTCCCCAGGTACACACGGTAAAAACTGGACCACTAGCACGGTACCTGGTACAGAGCGGACTGTTGGTAAAAATCACCCTCTGGACCTACATGGTTCATGGGAAAGAGAAAAGTCGAGAAGTTAATCCTTTAGAGTCTAGATAGTAAAAACACAAAATGTGACTGCATGAGCAACTCCGAGACTTCATGCAGAGTGATTTTTGAGACCTCAAGATTTCTAATTATCAAGTGGTAGTTATAAAACACTCGAAACCAGATAAAATTGAGTGTGCTTTGATACTTCAAAGTCTGAGTTTCACCCCCACGGTACGGTCCTTTCAGCAGAAATCGAACACTGACTTTTTGGGGGGCTTCTGATCTACACTAACCAGGTCGCCCCCACAGCAAAGGATCGGGCTGCACCCAGATAACATGGAAAGGACATCACATTTGCTTTCAAAGTCCACTTCCTCCGGAAATGTCTCCTTTATTTATAGGACACCAGCTCCTGAACAAAACCCATTATCGCATTCTTCTCTTCGTAAGGCTACTGAATTTGAACAGGACTGGCAAAATATTGCAACATTCAAACCTTAGCTGTACTATCTTTCTCCAGAGCCCTTGACATCCCCGTGAACTTCTGTATTCAACTCTGCCAAGAATTCTTTAGCCAGGAGTCCCAGCATTAATGTAACCTGGTACTAAGTCACAAATGTTTCTCCGTTTACATTATCATCAAGGCCAAGTAGTTGTAATTTCCCACCTGGAAGAAGGGATTCCCACTTCCTAAAAAGCTGACAACCACCACCACCTTCCCCACAGGTGTAACACCTCAGTATCTAATAAATTTTTGCCTGACCCAAGGTCATCAGGATTTTCTCCTGTGTTTGCACCTGGAAAGTTTTAGTTATAGGTTTTACATTTAGGTCTATGATCCATTTCAAAATCTGAAATGGTGGGGAGCATGGATGGAGGTTCTTTTATTTTTTGCAGCTGGCACCAAAATAATGCATCACTTGTTGAAATGCTTAAGTAGATCTTGGGGGGAAATATAAAAATGACCAGTAACCCTGTACAGTGCTAGATGTTTAAGGAAGGGGAGAAATGACATCAACTTGAAATTAGTCAAAGAGCTGTGAGGATTCAGGCAGGTGGAAAAAGGAGCTCCGGACTCACTGAGACATGGGTGGCACTTACACTCCAGCCATGGCCTGGCTGCTGGACACGGGTGAGTCCCAGAACTACGGAGGAGCTGGAAGTTCGTCATCTTTGAGGCAAAAGAATTAGAGAAAGTGCAGCTGAATCCAGCACGTGCGCCGCGGAGTTCCCACGCTCTTTAAACCCTTTGCACAGCCACACCTTCTCGTTAACCCAGGGGTTTGCTCCCCGGCTGCTCAAAAGAGTCATCTGGTCATCTGGGCGCTTTTACCACGCACCTCCCCCAGCCCGTGAGCTCGGACACCCCGGGGCAGGGCAGGGAAGCACCATTTTCAACCGCCGCAGGTGAATGCAGTGCGCAGCCGGGGGCGTGGGCGGAACCCTACGGAGCACGCGGGGTTTGAGATCAGCCTGGCAGACACGCGAAACCGGGGCGAAGACACCCAGGGCGGCCCTCCCCGCGTGCCCTGCACCCAGGCGATTCCCGCCGGCTGCGCCCACCGCGCGCCGAGGTGCTGTGACCACCCCCAGGTCGCCCTTCCGGGCTGGGGCCGCCCTCCCTGGCTTCCCCGGGCGCCGTGGCGGTGGCGCGGAGGCCGCGTCGTGGCCGGCCCGCCCCGGAAGGTGGAACACCCGCCCAGCCCTACCCTGCAGTCGCGCGCCCCGCGCCTTCCCCCGCACTGCGCGGCCCCCACCTGGTCTCCTGGTTGCTGAACTTCTTGGTGATCACCTTGCCCAGCTCCAGGCCCAGGCGGTCGGCTACGCGCTGGGACAGGTCATGGTGCGAGCTGCCGCTGAAAAGCACGATGTTGGGCATCCTGGAGCTCCGAGGGGTGCGCGGCGCAGACGGAGTCGGCAGTGGCACCGGAGGCGGCAGCTGGAGCGGGAAAGCGCGGCTGCCGGGCGGAGGGTGGAGCCGAGGCAGGAGTAGCTGCGGGAGGCGGAGCTTCGGGAGGCGGAGTTTCGGGAGGCGGAGCTGGAGGGGCGGAGCAGGGGGAGGAGCGAGAAAGCGTCGCGGCTGGGCCGGCTGGTGCAACGGGGCGGGGAGGAGCAGCGCGGGAAGGGGAGGAGAAGGGAAGTTGGAGAGGACGGAGGTGAACTGGAAGAACGAGAGAGGGTGGGGGAGCAGGCGTGGAGGGGGAGCGGGAGGGTACTGGGAGGCAGGGGCTGACCACACACCCAGGGCGGTAGGTTTGGGGACCCTGGGTGGTCCTGAAGCATTGACGTGCCCTCGCTCCGTGGGAGAGCCCCAGGCGCTAATACTGACCTTTTGGTTCTGTCTCGAGCGGGAAGGCCAATGAATCAGATTAACTGGGCACCCAAGGAGGGTGCAGGAAGAGGCGGTGGAGGGGCCTCGCAACCAGGAGTGATTCCCCCAACCCAGAATAGCCCCAAATTCAGTGCATACGACTGGTGTCCAACTACAAGGGTCTGCAAACTGTGGCCCAGGGGCCAGATCCACCGCGCTGCCTCTTTGTGCCGTTGCTACGCATTGTTTTCACACGTGAACATTTGCGATCTACGTCATAATAGCTACACTACCTTTGAACTCCAATTATAAGAACTATCCCCGCTCAAAAAAGAACTTTCCACTCGTTAGTAGATGTGTACTACAAAAAAGCTGTACTCTTATTATATTTTGGATTTGGTCTATGAAAACATTGAAAATTTTCCTCCCATCATATTAGTACCTACAGAAATGGCTCTTTATTTTGCCTCTTGGCCCACAAAGCCTTACTTATTTATCATGCAGTCCTGCGTCAAAATTTACCAACTTATGTTACATCTGCAGCATATTTCAGTTGGGACTCTCCACATGTGGCTAGTAGTTGCCATATTAGAGCAAGAAGTTCTAGAACATTGGTTCCTAAGAGCATTGCCAAGACATCCTGATGCATTCGTTCAATTGTGTGTTTTTATTATAAGCATGACAAATAATTTACAACTAATTATAAAATGCTACAGTTTATAATTTACTTTAAAATGCAAGTTAAAATGAATTTAAGTTTATTCTTTCCTTAGTGACGTTCTCACTCAAATCAAGTATTTTTTCTGATTTTTATTTCTATATCTTTTACGTGCTATTAAAGAACTTTTTAAAATCCATCTCTTTAGATTTAGCAGCTGTTGAAATTTGGCCGTATTTGCTTCATCTATTTTTTCTTAAGTATTTAAGTTACAGTCATCGTATATCCATATCTAAATTCTTTAGTCTGCACCTATAAAAGGATAAAGATATCACATCAGATACAAAGATTCAAAATGGATCAAAGACCTAAATGTAAGGGCTAAAACTCTCAGAAGAAAACATAGGTATAAATTTTCATGACCTCGGATTAAACAATGATTTCTTTAATATAACACCAAAAGCACAAGCAACAGCAACAACAACAATAGATAAACAAGACATCAAAATTAAAAACTTTTGTGCTTCAAAAGATACCATTGAAAAAGTAAAAAGACAACACAAAGTGTGGGAGAAATTGTTTGCAATTCATCTACCTGATGATGGACTTGTATCTAGAAAACATAAAAGCAACCACAACTCAATAAAAAAGACAGTTTTAAAATAGGCCAAAAAAGCTACGCATGGATGTTTATAGTAGCTTTACTCATAATTACCAAGACTTGGAAACAACCAAGATGCCCTTCAGTAGGTGAGTGGATAAATAAACTGGTACATCCAGACAGTGAAATATTATTCAATGTTAAAAAGAAATGAACTATGGAGCCATGAAAAGACACATAGGAACCTAGAATGCATATGACTAAGTGAAAGAAGCCTATCTGAAAAGGCTGCATAGTGTATGATTCCAACTCTATGATATTCTGGAAAAGGCGAAACTATAGAGACAGTAAAAAGATGAATGGTTGGCAGGGGTTGTGGGGAGGGAGGGATGAACAGATGGAGCACAGAAGATTTTTAGGGCGATGATGGTGTTCTGTATGCTATGGTGATGGTGGATACATGTCACATATTTCTTCAAACCTACAGAACGTACAACATCAAGAGTAAACCCTAATGTAAGCCATGGACCTTGGCACATAATGGTGTGTCAATGCTGGTTCATCAGTGATAATAAATGTACCCCTCCGATGTAGGATGCTGATAGCGGGGAACGCTATGAGTTTGTGGAGGTAGGGGGTATGTGAGAATGCTCTGTACTTTCCACTCGATTTTGCTGAAAATGCAAAACTGCTCTTTAAAAAAAAAGTCCATTTAAAAAATGAAAAAAAAAAAAAAGGCAGAAGATCCGAATAGATATTTCTCCAAAAAAAAGATACACAAAAGGCTAATAAACATATGAAGAAATGCTCAGCATCATTAGTCTCAGGGAAAGGCAAATGAAAACCACAATGGGATACCACTTCACACCCACTAGGATGACTATAATTAAAAAGACAGATAATGACAAATGTTGGTGAGAATGTAGAGAAATTGGAATCTTCCAACACTGCTGGTGGGAATTTAAAATGGTGCAGCTGCTTTGGAAAACAGTCTGGCAGTTCCTCAAACAATTAAACATAGAATTAGCATATGACCCAGCAAGTCCACTCCTATGCATAGAGCCAAAAGAACTCAAAATTGGTACTCAAATAGTTTACATGAATGTTCATAGCAGTACTATTCACAATAGCCAAAAGTTGAAAACAACCCAGGTGTCCATCAACTGATGAATGGATAAATAAAATGTGGTCTAGCCATACAATGGAATATTATTCAGCCATAAAGAGAAAGGAAGTTCTGATACATGCTACAAAATCGAGTGGAAAGTACAGAGCATTCTCACATATCCCCTACCTCCACATGACATGCATGAACCTTGAATACAGTATGCTAAGCGAAAGAAGCCAGTCACAAAGGACCACATATTATGCGATTCCATATTCAGAATAGGCAAATCTATAGACAGAAAATAAATTAGGAGTTGCCTAGGGCTGGGAGATGGGAGGATGGTGATGGCTAAGGAATGCAGAGTTTCTTTGGGGGGCAATAAAAATATTCTAAAATTGATCGTGGGGATAGAGGCACAACTCTGAGTATACTAAAAGCCATTGAATTTTTTTTTTTTTTTTACATTTTAAAAGGGTGAATTGAATGGTACACGAATTATATCTCAATGAGAGCTATTTAAAAAAAGGACAATTTTCTTTATGACTCCGTGATCACATGTGAGATAGGAAGATGTCAAGGTCTCCCGCTATTAATGATGCAGATCAATCTCTGGCTGAAGGTGGTCATGGTCTGATTCCTCCATTATCAAATCAGTTTGTTTTCTCCCCTTGCAAATGCTCATTTTTTAGTTTTATCATTCCTTCTCATCTACAAATATTAGCTGAATCCTCCAGTAAAAGGGAACACTTCTTCATCTTCTGGGGGCTACTTGGTTACCCTCAAATACAGTTTGTACTGGAAATCGAGAGAAAAGCTTCATTTTCTTCCTTTCAATCGCCAGTGTTCAGAGTAAGGAGTTTGGTGTGGAAATGCTACCTCCGACTGAAAGGATCCAAGGATCCTTGGCCATCTGGCAGGTCTCAGGTCTGGGGCAGCAATGGACATGAGCCACGACATCTTGCCATAGCAAAGACAAGGAAGAGTATGTCCAGAGGATAAAATCACCAGCTTGAAAGCAATGGTTACTACTTGTCAAAAGGACAGTGTGGACATAAAAAACTCATGGAATGATAATTACCTAAAATATACCAAATATGTAAATATCAGTGAGTCCATAATGACACTCAATAAAATGAAAACAAGAACAAAACAGGAACAAATGTAAATTTGCTCGAATCTAATGAAGATGGATATTGAACTAAATCTTTTCCATGAAATCTGGTCGTGAAACAGTAAATGTTCTTGAGAGGCAAGGTAAAGGTGGAATTGACCAATTTCTTTGGTAATTACATATAATCTGATGTTGCCCAGGGAAATGTCCCTTTCATGTGGGCCACATCAGTCACTTTTAGAAATTCGATCAAAGATAAAGACTCTGGGGCCCTCAGCAAGCTTAAGAGAGTTGGATGTGGCTTGCGTAATTCAAGCCAAGGCGTCAAGGCAAGACAAGTGGCACAGGAATTCCCAGCCGGGGTATAGATGGGAGCATGAGAAGTTTTATAACAGTGGAGCTAAAAGGTTCTTAAAGGGGACAGAGGCTCTGTGTGGCTATGAGGAGGTGTGGTGATGTTCTAGAGAGAGGAGCAAGTTAAGTGGAACTGAGTTTCATTTTAGTGTGAGCCAAATTGATAGAGAAGTGCAGGGTCTAAAGTAAGAACCAGTAAGAGCAAGTTTCTGCAGACCCTTCTAGAATAAGGTAGTAGTTGAGAGAAGAGAAAAAATAATATTGTACATGTGGATAGCACTAACTACATGCAGGCCTTCACAACAATTCTGTGAGGTCATTCTTATCACTTTCATTCCCACTTCACAGGTAGAGAAACAGAGAGGTTAGGTAACTTGCCCAAGGTCACACAGCTGCATAGTAGACCCAGGCAGATTTTACTACTGCACCTCATGCTGCTTACTTCTCCGTGTAATGAGAGCAGTTGAAGAAGGCTTTCCATTTTAGCTCAATGCGATGTATAAAAAGAGTATTTCTCCTTTCTTATGATGATGTTTCCTGCTTCCAAATAATCCTACAATTTTGATAAAGATTATCCCATTCACACAACATTTCTTGGAATGTTGTTGGAATGACTCCAAACACAATCCTGGGCTTTTTTGTCTTCTTTGTTCTTCTCTTTTTCTTTTTTTTTTTTTTTTAATTTATTTATTTTAATTAGTTTCAAGTATGCAGTATATTGGTTAGACATCTATATAGTTTGTAAAACGATCCCCCTAACTCCTTCTTTCCCCCCCTGACCCTCCACCTAGCCAACGTATTAATGTTAACTGCATTCTCTATGCCATGCTCCCCATCCCTGTGACCAACTATCAGCTACTAATTTGTACTTCCTTAACCCTTCATCTCATTCTCCCAGCCCCCCAAACCCCCTCCCCTCTGTCCGTCACCAAATTGTCCACTATATTTGTGAGTCTGTTTTTGATTAGTTTGTTCTTTTTATTCCTTAGATTCCGCATATAAGTGAAATCATGTAGTCTTTATCTTTCTCTGTCTGACTTAAATACCTTCTAGGTCCATCAATGCAATATCTTTTTCTATCCCCTTCCTTTTAGTCTGTGTGTGTCTTTTAATCTGAAGAGAGTCTTTTGTATTTTTTCTTCTTAAAAAAGTCCCTCCAACATTTCCTGTAATACTGGTTTGGTGGTGGTAAATTCCTTTAGCTTATTTTTGTCTGGGAGGCTCTTTATCTGTGTAAATGATAGCTTTGCTAGATAAAGTATCCTTGGTTGTAGATCTGGGGTCTTCATCCTGTCGAATATTTTTTGTCAAGACCTTCTGTCCTGCATAATTTCTTTTGAGAAATCAGCCACCAGTGTTATGGATATTCCCTTATAAGTAACTATCTGTTTTTCTCTTACTGCTTTTAATATTCTTTCTTTGTAGTTAACCTTTGGCATTTAAATTATGTGTCTTGGTGTGGGCCTCTTTGGACTCCTGATTTTTGGAATTCTCTGAGCTTCCTGGGGTTTTATGTCCATTTCCTTTACCAGGTTAGGGAAGTTTTCCATTATTATTTCTTCTAACAGCTGTTCAATATCTCGATTTTCTTCAATTATGCCAATCAGACGGATATTTGGACCCTTAATAGTGTCCCATATGCTCCTTAAATTATTTTTATAGTCTTGGCATCTTATCTCTTGCCATTCTGATTGCGTGTCCTTGATTTTCCCGTCCTCTAGATAGGGCATTTGATCCTTTTCTTTTTTCACTTTGTTTATTCCTTTGTTTACTCCCTTTAATATACTTCTCATCTCAGATGTGTTCTTCATTTCAGACTGGTTCCCTTTTATAATTTCCATTTCCATTTTTATATTTTTTATCTCTTTGCTGAAGTTCTCACTGAATTTATCTCCATTTTCCAAAAGTTTATTGAGCATCTTCATAACCAGTGTTTTGAATTCTATACGTTAGTTTACTTGACTCTATTATATCTGGATCTCTGTTCTGTTCTCATATGGCGTCTGCTTCTTTGTCTTCCCATTTTGGCTGCCTTTCTGTGTCTATTTCTATGTACTAAGCAAAGCTCCTAAGTCTCCCAGTCTTATTAGTGAGGATTTGTGAAGTAAGTGTCCAGTGGCACAGTCCTGAGAGGGGTTCAGCTGCAGGCCAAACTTAGCCCCAGCCTCTGCCCCTCTGGGGTCACCTGTTAAGATTCAGAGAGCAATCCACAGATGCTGTGCTTATAGTTACCTCAAGAGGCCATGCCAGAAACCATGGTTAGCTGCCTTCAGTGTGAGTCTAGGCGCAGCTCAGCAAGGAGCACCTGACTTGCTGAGGATACACCTGGATGTGGCTTGGGTAGGACCGTGAATTGGGGTAGGTGGGTTTTCAGGGGGTCCTCTGGGCGGAGCCACCTCTGTTATCCAGTTTGATGATGTCATGGCTATGGCGGCACATACTGAGGGGGGCGCTCAACAGGAACAATGGACAGCACTGGCACTTCTGTACAGGGTAAGTCTTGCTTGGGCCCTCACTCCGACAATGTCTCCCTGTAAGTTCCTGGTGCCCCCTGGGTGCAGCCGAATTGGCACTGGTGCTCGGAGTGAGCAGGTCTGTCACCGCAAAAATCTGCTCGTGGACACCGCCCCTTGAAGAGGCGTCTGTCACTGCCACAGCCTCCGTCTCACTCAGCCGCTGTGACAGGGCAGCCCCACGTCCTCGCCCCATCCTACCTTGTGCCATTGTACGGTGCTTCTTGGATTTCTCTCTAATTGCATGGCTTGTTTATCCCAGGCAATTTTTCCTTGCTGCTGCTCCTTGTTTCTGTCACAACTTTTACTTGGTCGCCAGAGAGATGAATAGAGCCTCTATCATCTACGCCATTTTTTTCGGTCTCTTTTTTGTTCTTTTTACATGCTCTCCTTGCCGTGGTCCGGGCCCATGACCAAATCTCGATTATTTACATGTTTATATCTCCAGCTCAGACTTCTCTTGTGAGGGCTAGACATGAACATCCAACTCTAGGACAAGGGTTAGCAAACTAAACTAAGGCCAAATTCTGTTCACCATCTGTTTTGTAAACAAAGTTTTACACATTCATACACCCAGTCATTTACACATTGTCTATGACTGCTCTGTGCCACAGAGTTGAGGAGTTGTGGCAGAGATTACGTGGCTTTAAATCCTAAATATTTAGTATTTGGTCCTTTACAGATAAAGCTGGACCTCTCCAATGAGAAGTCTTTACTTCTTCCAGTTTTATTGAGATATAATTGACGTACAATGTTGTGTAAGGTTCAGGTATACAAAGTATTGAATTGATACACGTACATTGCAATATGATGACCTCCAGTGTTAGCGAACACCTCCATCACTTTGCATAATTACCAGTTGTTGTTTTTTATTGTGTGATGAGAACGATTATGATCTACTCTCTTGGCAACTTTTAAGTATATAAGACAGTACCATTAGTTATCATCACCATGCTGTATGTTAGATCTCCAGAACTTGTTAATCTTGTAACTGGAAGTTTGTGCCCTTGACCGACACCTCCTCATTACCCCTCCAACCCCACCCCCCAGCCCCTGGCAACCACCGTTTTACTCTCCATTTCTATGAGTTTGGCTTCTTTTAGATTTCATATATAAGTGAGATCATATGATATTTGTGTTTCTCTGACATTTCATTTAGCGTAGTGCCCTCAAAGTCCATTCAAGTTGTCACAAACAGCGGGATTTCCTTCATTCTCATGGCTGAATAATAATATTCTACTCTGTGTGTGTGCATGTGAGATTTGGCCCACAGGCCATAAGTAGTTTGCCAACCCCTCATCTAGCACGTTGCTTGGCAGATTCTTACAATTTTTTCTTTCTTTTCCTTTCTTCCCCCCACTTTTTTTTTTAAATAAAAAAGACATGCAGGGAAGAACTTAAAAATGAAAGATGTTCTCCAACCAATACTCTTTAAATTTGCATACAGAGAGGGCACAACACATGGTTAAAAGGAAATGTGATTATTTTGCAATCGACATGATCAATGTAGACGGCAGCCAAAAGTACCTTCATCATTTAGCATCTTCTTAAAGATCCACTTCTCTTTATGTTGTGCAGACATAGCCACTCTGATAAATACTCCAATGACAAGACAGAAATTAGTATCAAGTGACCCCTAAACACGTCTTGGAGCAATGAAGAATAACTCACTGATGCTTGTCTTTCCAATCATTGTATAAGGGGGACACACACACACACACACACACACACACTCACACAGAAGCATGAATGCACACGTGCATGCACACCCCTAATCTTTCCAGTTCTACCTTTGGCTTTTTGTCCTCTGGATTCTGAACTGTCCCATCCTTTTTTTCTCTTTCCCCAGAATGTTGAGACACTTTTCCTTGGAGGAATTGGTAGTGAATCTGATAATGGCACCCAACTTAACAGTGCATATGTGCTTATTTGTAGTTGTTTTATTCTTATCTTAGTTTTTTAAGCCACTGTTCTGTTTTCCCACCAACACTGAAGTCATTAGGGCATTCTGGTCACATAACTTGTCTTTATTCCCAGTGTTAAAGACCTTTTGTCCCTCAGGGTCAGAGGTGCCAGTTAAAAAGATAGAAACTGTTTATGCCACCTAAGTAATTTAGCAAAGGCAGTGGGGAAATGTTAAAATCAACATTTTCTTTATTTAAAAAAAATAGTATTTTTTTAAAAAAAGGTAAAATGAATAATTTTTGAATTTTTTGCTCCAAAATAGAACTCTAAAAGAGGTAAAAGTTCAGCATGTACTTTTGGAAAGTTTATTATATATAAGAATCTGATTTACGAGCACAGCTTTTTAACAAAAAAACTGTTCATTTCCTAGATGCCAACTTATGATAACAACTATCCATAGCTCAGTTTTCAAAGCATGATGTGATTTTCTTGATCTTCAAAAGAAGAATAATGTGACCTTATTCAGGCTTGAAAAAGCCTCAGCTCAAGTGTCTTTGGGGAAAAGTCACACTTTGTAAATTATTAACTCCACTGGCACTCCTTCAAGGTTACATACACTATCAAGGGTAAGAGAAGAACTGTAACAAGCCACCATCAGGAAATTTAGCTCAAACACACTCCTCTGGAACATTTAGACCCTTAAATTTCGGGGTGCTTTAAATCAAGTCAATAAGATACATTTAATAAACACCCTATTGTGTGAAATATAAAGCATTAAGTACAAATCATATCAGTTTAATATAGAAAAAGTTTGCTCATTCATTTATTCATTCATGGGAACCACGGAAGGGAACATGAGTCTCTCCTAAGGGCCACGCTCTGTCTCGTAGAGCCATATTTAGTTCTCACAGCGACCATGGGGGCTCTGGCTCCAATAGCACAGACTAGAAAGCTGAGGCTCAGAGAGAGTTAGTAGGGCATTCAACTTAGTGGTGGGCAAAGATTTGAACTCTCTTCCCTATTTTCTGTTAATACGTTTGATGTTTTATGTTGAAACAGAAGATAATTGCTCAGTCTTCAGTACTGGCTAGGGTAAGATGTTCTTTGCAACCCAGTAGGATTCTACACATCTGATGATAGGCCACCAGTGAAATAAATATATTTTATGACTGTAATGGGAATGTAAAAATTGATACATGTAAGTGTGCTCCCATTTATTCTCTAAATAAACTAAGCTATATCAATCCAAAACTGCTTCCCAAGTCATCTAAGTGGTAGCATATTGCTCATTATAAGTATACCAAATATGCTTATAATTTCCAAGTCATTTTTGATTTTTAGAAATTGTTGATATGATCTTCTGTTGGACACAGATATAACCAGCTATATGGTACCCCTGTCTGAGCCATGATTTGACACAAGGAATCATACCCAACTTATTCAATGATTTCCCCCTTAAATGGATGTTATTTGGGCCCCAATGCTAGCTCTCAGATTCATTGTAGCCCAGGGGCTACAATGCTGGGTGCCCTAGATCTCAGCTGGCTGAGCCTGTGGAAATCACAGCTTTCTATGTGGTGTGGGCCACAGAGACACCAATGCCCCCTGCTCCAGCCTGCTGGGCACCCCCTTCCCAATGCCATTGCTAGGCACCCTATGCCAGCACTACTTCCCTTGTCCCATTGTCTGCGTTCAGAGCTGCCAGAGGGCCATATTGCTGGGTGGCTTCTTAACTAATCAGCAAAGAATATATGTTAATAGCAATAAGATTATTCTCGGCGCTGAATTCACTTTTAGCTTCTGATGAGCCCATAGCTGATTAATAAAACATTTTCCAGCCACCATTTCTAGCTGGGCTGTTAATATATTTAATATCTCTATAATTTACAAAGTCACACAGTCATCACGACATTGGTTATCATGACATTCTATGACATGGCAATTACCTTGCACTAACAAGTTTATATTAGAATGCAAGTTATTATTTTTACCATTATAGCAGTTGCTATTTTGCTATTTACCAATTAACATAGAACAATAGCAATTTCAGCTTGAAATTTATGAAATTGCTGATATGGAACCAGTTTTGACCTACAAAAACAGCGGTTTTGTGTGGTTCCACCTAATAGTGCTAACAACTTAAATGGCAGCACAGGGGTACACCTGTACTACATACTCCCTAATTTACATACGCTTTTCTCTTGGCCACTGTTCTCAATCAGGGGTAATTTTCCCCACCCCCAGGGGACGTGTGACAATGTCTGGAGACATTTCTGTTTGTCACAACTATTACTGGCATCTAGTGAGAAGAGACCAGGGATGCAGCTAAACATCTTATGATGCACAGGGCAGCCCTCCATAAAAAATGATCCGGACCAATGGCACTCTGGTCGAGAAATCCCGCTATAGGCAAGTTTATAGACTAGATGGCTGTCTATGTGTATGTGATGCCATGACTTAGATTGAGATGGTTTTCATTTTCTTCTGACCCTTAATTTGTGCTTAATTTGTACTAGTACAAACTTTATATTTCATTAACATGGTGAAGAAAAAACAATGAAAAAGCAGAAGCTAAGAAACTGGTGGACCGCAGATGAATAAAGAAGCCTTACAGTGTTTAAAACAATATTTCAGTAAAGAAAAAATAAAGGAATAATGCTGTTGTCTATCGTGTCTACGTGGAATTCGGGACGATGACAGTTTGCTCTCATTTTCTTTCAGTCGTTTCACCTGAATCCTCTCCACATTGGTCTACCCAATTGTCTTAAGATATCTTGTTTTCTGGCATTTTTTTTTGCCCTGCCCCATACCTCAATTCAGTTGAGTATTCCCCCTTATTTCCCACTCACGTGCTATACTTACCACAGTGATGTCCACTAACAACTTGCTTGTCCAATATGTGTTTGATGAATTAATCAATTGGACACATTTATTTTTAAATAAACTCTGTCTTGTGGAATTCATCTTCAGAAAAGTTGCTAGGCTCATAGAGAGGGTTTCCATATACCCTTCCCTCAGGCTCCCCTCACATTCGGATCTTACAGAACCACAGCCCATTTGTCAAAACTAAGAAATTAACATGGCTTCAATGCTATAACTGAACTTCAGACTCGATTCGATTTCACTATGGTTTTGGGGGTTTGCTTTTTCTATTCCAGGATCCAATCCACGATACAACACTGCATTTAGTGTTTTTTCCTTTCTTTACTATTTCTTCTAGAGAAGAGTTGTTGAAAGAATAGCATTTGTCTCAAACATTTGTCTTTATAGTTCAAGGAGTAATGCAGCCCTGAAGAAAACTTCACACTGTAAGCCACAAATAGGAAACCAGTGCCTTGCAGTTCCGTTTTCTTTGGCCGTTACAGTAATATTGCTGTGTTGTTACCTTTCACTTGAATGAGTTGCTAACTTTTAAAACATAGAAGATTTCATATAAAAGCCAGATCTGTGAATTCTCTTGAATAATTGGAAGACTTGGCAACACTGGTCCTGCTTTTGCATATAGCTGCAAGCATTTGTCCCCAAGTCGAGTCTGTCCCCTTTTGGGGGGACAGCAATCTCTGTTTTATTCCTAGGGAGGCCAAATGTTGACTGTCATCTTTCCCCACTTTTGTGCTTCTGGTTGTCGTTACGCTGTGCCCTGGTCACAAATTTCCATTGCTGTCTCGGCTCTTGTAGGCAGCTGATTTGGCTTGTCTGGCTCTAAGCCTTAGGACCCATTTAAATTAGAGGGCAAGTAGCTGCCTGCTTCCAATTATCTTGGACCTGAAGCTCAGGATGTGCATGCATCTAGAGAAATGTAATTATCTTCCTAGAGGGGAGGTGTGTTTTTACTGCTGAAGGAAAAAAAAAAAGAGTGTATCTAATAGGTCTGTATGAATGCTGCCTAAATATGGAGTCGATCTTAAGCAATTAAGTCTGCACTCACCTCACAGAGCCTTACAGTCAAGGGCGAGGTGGAGAAATAAGGACCCTAACAATCAACGATTATGTGCTTCTCATGGCAAAGGATATGCACCCTGCCTTGTACTTTTAGAGGATTAAATAAAGTCCCAATTTTAAAATGAATAATGCATCCCTAATAGGTAACAGTGGACCTGTTTAAATTTAGATTTTTGTTTCAGATACTGTTGGTTGGCAATTTTCCTTTTCATTTGAACTGCATGCATATGTGGCTTGAGATTTGCAAGTTTAGCTTAATTTCCCCAACAGTATGTACATATGTATGTATGTGTGTATGTGTGTATGTTTTTATGTATTTAATTTATTTTTGGGGGGTGACATTGATTAACAAACTCTAATACCAACAGTACTTATTTTAGAAATGTTTATATTTTGATTTTCTTCCAGATATAGACTTTTATTGTATCATCACTGTTTTGGTAATATTTTAAATTTTTAATTGTGCATTTTCTACATAATTTGGAAAAATTAAAATACGGAAATTATATAGATCTTATGGTGAAGCGGCTAGAAGGCCAATAGGAATCCCTATTTTAGCTCTCTGAAATAGAGCAACTTCCAGCGAACTTATTTTTAACAGTAAAGGACATTTAAGACTATTTTACTTTTTGGTTATTTTATTGATGTCTGTGCTGAGGTCGTATATTGTTAATTTTTAAATTTGGGAAAAAGCTTCAAAGGAATAGCATTTTGTTATCTCGAATTAAAGATTACTGTATGCAAATCAAACCTTTAACTGTCTTAATAAACGAATGTTTGAGAATAGTTACTTTACGAAGATATAAAAACTCGGAAAAAATACTGGGGAAACTTCTGAAGAGAGAAATAATGTTTTTCCTAGAAGTTTTTCTTTCTATAGCCCCGCACCTTTTTATAAAGAACAATTTGAATTGTTCCTGTTATTTAGAATGATAACTAATAAAATAGCCAGTCACATACTGTTACCTAGCTTTGTACAGGAAATAAAACTATAAAACTCTACTTTTAGTGTTTGGCTATAATATATATTAGTCCATATTATGCATGCTCTGAGCACTGTGCTAAGTGTTTGCATTCACGATTTCAACTGATCCTCACAAAAGCTGAAGAGGTATGAATTACTGTCCCCATTTTACAGATCAACATACTAAAGGGCAGAGAGATTAAGAAGCATGATGGACGCTGCGTGATGGACAGCTAGCAAGTGGCAGAACTGGGGTTTGATCTCTAGAGCCTGTTACCTGAACTACTGCATACACTGTCCTGCTTACTTACTGCTATAGCTTTAGGTCCCATGATTCCTATGAGTTAAGAAAAAGGAGAGCAAAAGCAGATTTCTGTCCTGGCCACCCCTGCCATTTCCATGAGTAGGAAGCAGGGTTCAGGGAGCTCTTGGCCTCTGATTTCCCAAGTACCTGCTTCTTGACCAGATCTCAAAGGCTCAGAGTTGGAAATGCATATTTCTGATTCACACGTTTGTTTTATTCTTCTTCCTAAAGGGGTTTTGGGCAGCTTAAAGGAAAAAGCACGTATACAAAAATAAAAATAAAGCTGAACATACTAACACGAGATTCGAAAACTTAGCAGATTTGGAAGAATTGCATTAGGAAGCCAAGTTAAACAGAACATTTGAAACCCTAAATAGCTCTGAGCTTCCAGGCAGCCAAGGGAGGGGAAGAAAGCAAAGTAGTAAGATTCTTGGAGTAATGTTGGAAGGGTGAGGGGAGGTCTCCACAATCAGGATTTTAAAAGATGGCTTTTGACATTTACTGAAGATCTGGTTGCAGGAAGAAATGAAAGGACCACTGGCCAGAAGCTGGAGGAAGTCAGCACCTCTGTTGCTAACACATCGATTTTACAAGTTCTCAATTATACACGAGGACGGGCGATCCACATGAGCAAAGAAGGTCCTCCACTTCCCTCCCAGGACCTGCTTTGTGATGCCCAGCTGAGAGCTTTACACCCACAAGGAAACACACTTCAAAGGCTGCTTGAAACACAAAACTGATAAAGTATTTGAGAAGAGGTCAAACTTGTATTTGAATGCAAGGGGCATCAGTATTTGCTCGGAAGAATGAAGGCAAGAATGACACTAAAGGTTAATAGAGGGTCATGGCGCATGTTGAGGGGAATAAACAAAATCTTTCTATTAGCTGTTTTTTATGTTTAGAGCACAAGGCATGATGTTCTCTTGAATATAGATGAGCTGGAACAAGCCTTTTAAAAAATGTTGTCAGAAAGTATTTTTACAAAGAAAACAAAAAGAGAAATGTTCTTTATACACCTGGAGAAATGACGTAGAACTGGCACGAAGCCATTCCAGGAGAAACAGCGCTGGCTTTGAAGTGAAAACCATTAGGTCTGGCTGTAGGGTTCTGAGACTGAACCGGTGAGTCACCAGCTCTCATGTCAGAAACACATGTCGCAGCCATCTCTCTTTCTCCTGCAACACCTAGCATCAGAGCAGTCACACCGTGTTGCACAAACAAGGGACTGTAATTCACATCTCTGTCCACCTGGCCTGGGGTTGTGCAGTGTACAATCTGTGCGCCCATACACGGGGGCCCTGCAAGAGAGGCTTCTCTTTGGGTCTTGGAAAATTTCGATTTCCGTTTGATTGTCTTCTAGATGAACCAGTATAAAACTAAAAAGCCGATGACTTGGACAGATACTTCAGTGTGCTTAGTTTTAACCC
>CM053505.1:2937901-3183442 GCA_028627145.1 Eidolon dupreanum | reverse complement strand
CTGGCTGGCTGGCCATAATTGCTGACACCTGCATTAAAGGACCAACTCTTTTTCTGCTACGGCCTACGATGTTTTTCTCAAGTTTCCTGCCCTGCACACCCCCTCCCCTGAAGTTCCCACCTCCCACAGCTCTAGTTCTTCTTCCCTAGATACAACCACTTTCAACTCTTCCTTTTTTTCCTAATTAACCTCCATATCTCTCAATAACAAGGATACAGAACAGTGTTTGCCCAGGAAGCTTGCACTGGTTCAACAAGCCCTCCAGGTAATTCACGTTAAAGTTTGAGACCCCCTGCTGCAGAGAATTTTGTTATTTAAAATATGTGTAAAATATTGCTTAAAAATACATTTGCTTTTCTCTAAAGCCCAGTCTTCCTGTTCCTAACCCCATCTTTATTGCCAGTTCAAACTTTTCCTGGAACCACATCCTCTTTCGTTCTTTTGGACTCAACTCTCTCATTTTGGAGCAGCCTGTTTTCCAGTGGCTTCCTGTGAAACAGGGCATAGGAAGTACATTTCTGCAGCTCTGCAAGTCTATAAATGTCTTTAGCATACATTTACACTTAACTTGAACTTGGCTAGCTGGCTGGAGAATTCTTGATTGGAAATTGTTCCGTCTCAACATTTTGAGGCTTTGTTCTGTATACTTCTAGCTCCCATTGTTTCTGCTGAGAAATTCAAAGCATTTCAATCCCTGCTTTTGTGTGTGACGTTGTTTCTTCTATGCTTTCCCGCTCTGAAAGTGTTTGAGCCTCTCTTCAACCCTAGCGTAACAATTTCACATGCTTCAGATGGCATTTTGCACTTCATTCATTCTCATGAGTCCATGAAGATAATCTTCTTCATAAAGCTAGAATATTCTTAGAGGCAACACTGGGGTTTTTCATATGGACTAAGCTATGAGAAGGAAACAGATGTTTCAAATGATTTTTGGCCCACATATCATCTTTTCTATGCTGTTTAGCAGTAACTTTAGGACCTTATACATTTTTCAAAAAGATCCCAAGTTCTTGGCTGAGAAAAATGACTGCGCCTTCTGTAATGTAGCCCACTATTTCCCATGCTTTTCATGAAGTGAGTTGATATTCGTTGTAGCTGGAAATAAAGCCTGACTCTTGATCTTTCTGAGATGCATGTGTATTCTCCCACTCCTTCCCTCTCAAATCTCACATTCGAAGCATGGAACAAACTTAAAACTGTTTTTAGAATACCTACCTGTACAGTGACTCTTAGAGCCGCAGTTCTCAAAGTGTGGGCCCTGGACCAGCAGCATCATCACCTGGGAACCTGTTAGAGATGCGCATTCTTGGGCCCCACCCAGACCTAGAGATCGGAGACCCTGGAGATGGGGCCTGGACTTTTGACAAGCTCCCCAGGAGACTGTGTCACCCACTCAAGTTTGAGATGTCCTGTCTTAGAGGATTCCAGAATAAACAGACTGCTATTGCAGCACCTGGCACAGTGTCTGGCATTCTGAAGATACGCGATAAAGTTTTCAGAGAAAGAACCTAAGAAAGATTCATTTAAGACATGTAATATTGGAAGAGACAGCTGAATGGGCATGGAATCGCTTTACTTTTTGTAAAAGATCAACAGACGAATCTACCATGCAGACAGCCAATGACTCGTGCTTAACTAGAGATAAAGGTGTCGTGTGGACTTTGCAACCAAGTGTCCACCACTCACCACCCTATTGTGATAAATGAGCTTACTTTAGGAGAAAGTTGGTCTCTGAAGAGGAATAAAAAATACAGTAGGCAAGATTTGCCTTTCGGGTTCATCATCAGAAAGTGCAGAGCTACGATAATTCTGTTTCCTTTGATCTCTTCACTTGGGTCTCTTTGTTTTCAAATTACCCCATTGTACTTTTTGCTTGATCAGTGAGCAGCCTCAACCTTTTGGAAACAGGCAGGGTATGGATTATAGAAAAGAAGGTGCATGGAAGGCTGCAGGCAGCCCTGATGCCAGGGCCAGCTCGCAGAAGCTAGGCTGCAGAAGTGACTTTGATCACTCAGGCTTGCAGTAAATGCCAGAGAAAAGGCAGTGTGTGGGGGTTAATGGTGGATTGCACCTGAGAATTAGGCAGTTTAGCCAGGACTCCAGAGCATTTGGTGAGATGGGGGTGCAAGCTAGAGAGTCTGAAAACCCTGAGGGGATGGCAAACTTAAACTTCTGGAAGGATGTGATGAGCTGAGCTGGGAGACTTGGGGGACTATAAAGCTTAGCAAAGCTATCCCTTTGGTTCGAGGTACACCTGGGCCCCTTCTGTGGATGGATTATTCATGGATCTTTTATATCCTGTAGCTATGTTGAAGAAACTTGTATCCTTGGCCTGGGATCTTTCCAGCAATTGTATCCTTGTCCTGTTGTGACAATCAAGTAGTAGTTTAAAATAAAAATGACTGAGAGTGTGGTGATTTTAAAACGTGCCTGGAAGCTCTTCGCTTTGGCTACCATCAAGAGCCACTGAGTAGAGGCAGACTTTTGTCACTCGCTTCTGATGAGAATGCTACAGGAGGTGATGCTTCATGACTTCTGAGGCTAGGTCATAAAAGGTGTTGTGACTTCTACCCGGCTCTCTCCTTGGATCGTACAATTTTGGAAGGTGTCAGAGGTCAGGCTACTATGAAGCAGTCATAGGGAGGAGACATTGTAGAAAGGTCACCAAGAGATCGTGATGCTTGTCTAGCTGTTCCAGGCTCCAGCTTTTCACATCTTCCCGGCCCAAGCACCAGACGTGGGAGTGAGGAAGCCTTTGAGACGACTCCAGTTTCAGCCACCAGCTGATGGCAGTCACATGAGAAACCCTGAGCCAGAACCACCCAGCTGAGCCCAGTCAGTCCCTCAAACCATCAGAGATCATAGGAATGAGTGTTGATTGAAGGTACCAAGTTTGGGTGGTCTGTTATGCAGCAGTAGATTAAGTGCAAGACAAGCGGGACATTTCCATCCCTCTGCTCCTGTGATATTGCTTTCCCCAGGTTCTCCTCCTGCTCCATGGCTCCTCTTCCAGAATCCTCATGGGCTTCCTCTGCCAGTCTCTCCACAGCTTACTTCCTGAAGTTCCCATCCTCTCTCTACTCTCTGCCCTTTCCTTGGATCTCACACTTCCCAGTCAGGGTACAGGGCAATGGCAGGTACTGCTGAGAGCCAACCCGCCAGCCATCAGTGCTGCTGATGGAATGGCAATGTATTCAGGTCAGTGGTGCCCCAGCAACAGGGGAAAAACAAGGTTAGTCCAAATCAACACAGGGATCTCATTCCTGTGGCCATTGACTGCTTTGGGGGTGAGCATTTCTTCCAGTTGTAGCTAATGAGCAAAAAGGAGGAGTCTCCCTTCCCATATAAAGAAATTACAAAAACGTAAAAGCCTTGGCAACGCAGATCTTTGGGCTGCCATTCTTTCCCATTTTTTTCCTGCTTGAAACATACATGTTGTGTCTGGAGGTCAAGCAGCATCTTGACTCTTAGAGCAAAAATCAACATCTAAGGATGGAGGAGCTACCAGATAGAGAGCGCTTTGTTTCTTGCTGGCATTATCATCCCCCCGACCTCACTCTTCCAACTGCTTCCTTCTGTCTTTTTTTGCTGTGGGAGAAAAATAAATAACATATGAACGCCTCAGGGCTCTGCCCAAATTTCCTTGTATACACTTTCCTGGTTCTGACGGCTTCTTCTCCACTTTGGGTGCGCATTACCTCTAACCATTCATATCTGTGACCTTTTTTGAGGTCTACCAATAGGCTACTGGACCCACAGCTCCTTGACCACAAGAGATGTCACAGTATACTTGCTCCTTGGGCGGCCACAGCTAATGACTAGTGGCAGCAGGAGTCAGAGAGCTCAACTCCTTTCCTTCCAAGTGGAACAAACTTCAAGGTGAAGTTTATGTCCCAGAACTCCCTCAATATCACTTAGCAACTAAGTAACTAGAATGAGAATTGGAACCCAGGCAGGCTGTCTCCCAAGTCAGAACTCTGTTCTTTTTGAACTCTTGATTACAGACAATATATTGAAATAACAGAAGTTCAAGAATGAAATGACTTGCAGATTGGTCAATATCCATCCATGTTTTCATGTCTTATCACCTTCTAGTTCTTCTTGATATGTACGTGCCATTTTCATATATTAGTAATAAAATATTTTGTAGCATTTTATTTGATATGTATACTGTATATTATAATATGCATTTTCTTCCATCTGTTAGTCTTCTCCCACAATTCCCCACTTTGCAACCTCCCTTCTCCTGCCCCTTCTCTGCCTCTCATAAAGACAACTAATTTTAGGAATGGTAGAATGGTGTGAGCATGAGAACACCAGAATTTGAATTTGGGCTCTGTTGCTTCTGGGCTGTGTGATCTTAGGCAACTTACTTCATTCCTTTGTTCCTCAGTTACCTTATGTGTAATATTGGGATAATAAAAGTGTTTACCCCGTAGGATTTGACGTCATGAAGTGAGATGAGTATTGTCTATACTGCTGATGAAAGAGTACCTGCAAGGTAGAAGTGCTTAGTGTACTTGCTATTTATGTTACTTATTGCTATGTATATTTCACCCTGACAGGTCAGTGCCAGCTTGGCTGCCTATTGGGTTCTTCAACCATAGTTCTTCTCTCTTGGTGGTTTATGGATGTTATTTTACTTCCTTCTAATTTTTAAGGTTGTTTATGAGAAGTCTGAGGCTTGTCTGATTCTTCTGTCTTTTTAAGTCATGTATTATTTCAGTCTGAACAATGCTTATAAGATTGTCTGTACCTCTGGAAGTCAGAATGCTATCTAGTTGTTAGGCAAGACCTTTGATTTTTCATTAATCCTTTCTGGACCTCAGTGGGCCCTTTCAATCTACAGACTTGTCTTTCTTCAGATCAGGATAATCATCCTTCTATTATCTAATTATTCACCTTCCTTTTGTTCTTTTTCTCCTTCTAGAACTCCCGTTACTTACATATTAGGTTTACCCAATGTCATCTTCTTGTATCTTATCTTATTCCTCATAAATTCTGCCTTGATATCTTTTCTGCAGAATGTTTTCATCTTCTCAAACTGAAACTCTATGCCCATTAAACAACACCCTCTCCTGCCCCATTCGACTTTCTGTCTCTATGAGTTTAACTATTCTTGATACCTCGCATTAAGCAGAATCATATAGTATTTGTCCTTTTGTGTCTGCCTTATTTCAATTAGTGCAATGTCCTCAAGGTTTATCCATGTTGTAGCACGTGTCTTATTTCCTTCCATTGTATGGGTAGACCACACTTTGGTTATTCATTTATCTGTTGTTGGACAATTGGGTTGTTTCCACCACTGGATTATTGTGAATAATGCGGCTCTGAACATTGATGTGCATATATCTGTTCCACTCCCTACCTTCATTTATTTTGGTTACATACCCAGAAGTGGAATTGCTGGATCATATGGTAGTTCTATGTTTAATTTTTTGAGGAAACTCCATAATGTTTCCATAGTGGCTGCACCAATTTACGTTCCCACCATCAATGCAGAAGGATTCTACTTTCTCTTCATCTTCAACATTTCTTATCTTCTATTTTGTTTTGTGAATAGTAGCCATCATCCTAATAGTTGTGAAGTAGTATCTCATTGTGGTTTTGATTTTCATTTCCTTAATTGTTTTAGCATCTTTGGTCTACTTTGAAACCACTAATTCTGCTCTCATTGGTTCCCTTTGCTTCTTTGATTTTACCCACTGAATTTTACTCATCTATTCATTGAATATTTGTGTAAATGTGTAATGAATAGGAACATAGAGCAGTGAACAAAACCTACACATTATCTTTTAAAACTTGGAAATCATTTGTTTTGTTTGGTTTTAGTTCTAAAAAGTTTTTTCTAATGCTGAAATTGAATTTCCTCAGGTCTTCTCCTTCATTTTCTTTTCAGTTAAAGGTTGTATGTCTCTTCCACCTATGACTGTTCACTAGAAGCTACCTGTTCTAGAACTTCTGTTTGGTCTTCCTCTCCGTGGTTACAGGACTCCATTTGCCAAGAGTTCACCTTTTGCAGTCAGGTGACACTTTTGGCATCCCTCCAGAGATGGCAAAACTGACTTTCCACTCCTATGGTGTAAGGTTGACCCTCAAGTAAGCTATTGGGAGAGAAAGCCTTTCCACTACCAGCTCTTTCTAGTCGCAGCTATTATGGTCTTTTAGCCTATGGTTTCCTTCATTTCAGGGATAGGGATAAATAGGCCCACTCTTGCAGCTAACACTGGCTGTTCCTTTGGGAGAAGAAAGAGCCAGCAGCCCCCCTCTCTGGGTTAACACACACAGAAGCAGATGACATACTTCCTGGGGGGTATCTGTGTATTAGCAACTTTAGAATATTTAGTTACTTTTGTTATGTCTACATTCTTTTTAGAATGTATTGTGTGCATTCTGTTCCTAATAAAGAAAACTTCTGTGAAATGTTGTAAAGCTTGCTCTAAAATAAGCCAAAATCTTTTGGTGGTTTGAAAATTTAACCCATTGTTTATGAATAAGTTCTTTAGTCTTGCTTTTCAGTGTGAGATGGCAGGACTTGAACTGTGGCCCCTCATAGGGCAGATAAAGGAGTAGAACTAACAATGGCATGAGAAGCAGTTAAAAATGGCAATCACAGAAGTTTAAATTTGGTACTTGGGAACAGAAGTAGCATAATTGAAAGCAATTGCACTGGAAGGGCTCAGTACATACCTGCAGCATCCTGTGATGGTTAATTATGTGTGTCAACTTGACTGGGCTATGCAGTATCCAGACATTTGGTCAAACATTATTCTGGGTGTTTCTGTGTAGGTGTTTTTGGGGTGACGTTAACATTTAAATGGGTAGACGGAGTAAAGCAAACTTCCCTCCCTAATGCGGGTGGGTCTCATCCAATCAGTTGAAGGCCTGAGTAGAACAAAAGGTTGACCTATCCCCAAGTAAGAGAGAATTCTCTTTGCCCGATGGTCTTCAAATCAGAACATAGGCTCTTTCTGCCTGCTGGCCTTTCAACTGGGACATTGGCTCTTCTTGGTTCTATAGCAGCCTGTTTGCTTTATTGAGGAAATTGAAAAAAAGTTGGGAGAGGAAGGTGTCAGGGTCTGCAGCTGATATCACCATCTTATCTCTTCACATACTACTCTTTGATTAGACCAATAGGTCCGAAACCTAGCTGAAGTGAGAAACCTGGGTCTGTGTATTTCTTTCTTGTAGTTTTTTTCTATAGTTTTCCAAGTGATTATGATGCTTAGTTACTTTGGAAAACTACTGGTCTAGGCTTGGCTGCCTTCTGTTGTCTTTTGTGAATGGTCACAGCTTAGTAGGAATAAAAACTAAAATGTAACTTTTTAGAAGGGTTAAAAATAATACCAGTAACAAATGTTGGTCTGCACCCAAAAAGGAATAATTTCATGACAGATACAGGGTATTTTTCTTTACATTGATTTTGCTTTTTCATTCTTCTGGGTTTAGTATTACAAGTCTCTTAAATTTCACTGAGTTTTTTATACGTTCCCAGCTGCTCAGGGAAGAGCTGACCATGAATAAAATTTCACTTTCACTCTTGAGTATGGTGGGCGCGCGCGCGCGCGCGCGCGCGTGTGTGTGTGTGTGTGTATTACAACTTTAAATATCTAGTTATTGCCACAAAAAAGCAACATTTCTATCTACAATTCACAATGTAGATATAATTTGTATATTTGTTATGATAATTTCCTAGCAGGCACTAATAGATATTCTTGGCCTAAAAAAAAATTGAGTATATTTCAGCAAATTTCCAACATGTGAAGTAAAGAATCTCCAGTAAGGAGTCTCTTTTCTAATTTATAGAAAGATGTCATATAAACTAATGGCAACCTTAGTGGTGACTGGGTTAAGTGCTTGTGCTCTAGCTACTTCTGCAATCAACTTCCTACCTCTTGTCTCTGGACCATACCCCAAATACAATATTCCCTCTAAAGAGTGTAGTGACAAGTCCCATTAATTTCTGTGACAACCATTTATTGAGGCTCTCCCAAGGGGTCAACCCACTGATCTCCTGGGTTGGACATCCAGTCATCTGGAAGGCAAAGCTGCCCATCCTCCTGCTGGGCTCTAGCAAGCCCAGAGACCCACATGGAGCCAAGGTGAAAACCCCACCGAATGCCTTCCTCCTCTGCAGTCACTTGGTTTCAAGGAAATAAAACCATAATGCCCAGTAACAGTGGCACCAGGCTTACATGTGATTCCCTTATTTTGTCATCATGACAATCTAGTCACATAGTCATTATTATCTCCATTTTAAACCTCAGAGTGGTTGAGGCTCAGAGTGGTTAAATGGCTTCTCGAAAAATGGCATCACTGGGATTTGAACCTAGGTCTCTCTGGCTCACATGACCACAGTTCCAAAGCCCTGGCCGGGAATGACTCTCTACTGTCTCTGTCAACTGAGGTATTTGGCTTCTTCTCACAGTTAAGGAGAACTGGTTGTTTTATCCTTTAACCACTATTCATATACAGGCTGTAAAAGTATTTGAGGACTGAGGGTAAATTACTGGCTCCTAAATGGAAAAATAAAACCACTAAGTCAAAATTGATAAGTGTTTTATAAAATGGTTGATATTTAATATGCCAAATTTATACCTTGTCAAATTTGGTAAACAAATTTGGTGTTCAAAAATTCATAAAAATTTATAAATTTTATAGAAATTTCTTTATATTTGGAAACAATTTATAAATTGGATTTTATTCTTCATGAAATTCCTATATGTTCACAAGAGCCAAGAAATTATAGACAAAAGCTAGTTAAATGAGTATTCATACTAAAAAATTAAAAATGTAATTTTAAATATATGTTTACTGTGGGATATAGGTTAAGTTTTGAAAATTTTATTTCCCAACTTTTTACTATAAAATTTTCAAATATATAGAAAAATTGAGAAAATAGTACAACGATCACTATATACTCATCATCTAGATTCAACAATTGATAACATTTTGTCATATTTGCTTTATCTATTTATCATATAGCTATCCATCTATATTTTTTGCTGAATCTCTTGAAAGTTGCAGATGTTATATCATTCTTACATCTCCTCGAAATAAGGACATATTTATATGTAATCACAATAATGTTATCACACTTAAGAAAGTAAAATCCTGATATCGTATAATATCTAGTCCATAATTGATAATTGTTCCCTGTATAAGTTATCCACTGCCACATAACAAACACCCAAAAACTTAGTTCCTTCTTATAGCAGCTGGTTACTTAGCTCGCAATTCTTTAGACTGGCTCTATAGACTGGGCTTGGCTGGGCAGTTCTGGCTTCTCTCTCATGCAGCTATGGTTATTGACAGGTCAGCTGGGCTCTTCTGTTTCTGGAGGTTGCCTGGCTATCAGCTGGAGTGTCCGAGGCAACTGGACCACGTGTCTCCTCACCTAGCGGGCTTGTCTGAGATTTCCCATGTCCTAACTGTTTAGCCTGTGGGCAGCCTTTTCTGTTCACTGCTGTCTCCTGGGCCTTCATCCCTGTTTTTCCATTAGCTTCATTTCTTCTTCATTACCTCAATTACCCACCATGGCAACCCCTTAAAGCTGAAAAACAGATCTGACTTGCTGGACATAGCATTTTCAGGCAATCTATGCTTCTAGTTGGTTGGCCTTTTGCCTTCCTGTGCACTTTTCGGCAACTGCTCCTGGCCTTAAACCATACAGTCAGAGGAGGAAATGTTCATAATGACAGGAGCCAACCCCACCTAAGCGTACAAGTGTAGCCGAAGCCCCAACCAGTGGGCTATCAAGGCCACCTACTTTCCCTCAATTCATGGGGCTCAGACTATCAGGGTAGCTGAAACCATCCCCTTTAGACCTTAATTCCATCCTACCCAGCCTTAATTCCTGACCTTTCTCTCTCCTGCCCATTTGCACTTTCCAGTGGCTGGCAGTCTCTACTGCAGTAAGCAAAGAGAATAGCAGACAGATTTTTGGTGGATTCAAATGAAGAATACTGGAGGTAGCTTCTGGTCAAGATGGCAGAGTAGGTAAACGCCATGCTCACCTCCTCTCATGACCACATCAAAATTACAATTAAACTACAGAACAATCATCATCGAGAACCACCTGAAGACTAGCTGAACAGAAGTCCTATAACCAAGAACATATAGAAGAAGCCATCTCAAGACTGGTAGGAAGGGTGGAGATGCAGAATGGGCTGGTCCCATACCCACATGCAGATCTAATGAATGATTAAGACACACAGAGTTATGAAAAAGAGTAAGACCTGGAGAAGCACTTTGTCCTCTCTGAACCCATGAACAAAATGAGAGAGTCCATCCACTGAGTTATGCAGGGAAGCCTGTCTTTGTATGTGCTCCTGAGAACTCAAATCAGACCCTTTCCTCACTCATGATCTGGGTCGGGGAAACATTTCTGGCTATGGTTAGAAAGCCTGTACCTTCCTATAAATGTGTTCATTTTACACAATCTTAAAATATTTGCTAACATTTATTGGGCTTATTATATGTTAGACACTCTTCTAAAGATATCTATTAACTCAGGTAATTTCTATGAAAACTATAAGATAGAAATAGTTTTTTCCCTATCTTACAGATAAGAAAACTGAGGCACATTAACATTAGACGCCTCACCCAAAGTCACTCACCAAAGTCACAGCTGGGATATGGTAGAGCTTGATAAGGAGAAAATTCTGAGATGTCCGAAATTATAGCAGGCCAGAAGGTGGAAGGAAAAGACGAGAGGTTAATCAGTTAACTGCAGGGCAAAAACAGCGAAAGACTACTTATATTCCCGAATGTAGGTTGAAACTTTGAATTAACTTTTAGGTGGTTATTTTCGCAATTATCTAAAGAGAATAGGTGAGTAGCCAACTATCAGGCGTCACCGACCACCAGGCGCCACAGCTTCTTACTTACGTATGAATTTTGCAAGCTGTTGCCTACATCAAACCGGAAGAGCAAATCCTTCTTCCTTAGGAGCTGTGCACCTATCCCAGAACCAGCCCCGCCTCACCTTCTCCCACCCCTTTTATATATAGCTAATGTAAATTTTTTCAAAATGACTTACGTCTTTCTTCACCAAAGTGTTTGCATATGAGATGGTCAGCTGTAGGATGGCAGACACTTTGCTTTCTCCATCTAGCCCTGCTGTTGGTGGTTTAGGGTCCATGCTTCAACACCCGGAACTCTTTCTGACTAGCATGGATCAATAAACTCTTCTTTTAGAAAAACTTTCAGCTGTGAAAGTTTTTGTTTAACAAGCTAAAAAAAGAGAAATGTGGATTTGTTATTTCATTAACCAGAAAAGTTTCTAACTAAAATATAACTTCTAAAATCTTAAAATATAACATGTTTCTAACTAAAATATAACTTCAAAAATCTTAAAACCAAACACCTAAGCACAAAAAGATGTTTTATTAATGAAAACTTTTATAGTAATAAAAGACCAAGTTTATTTATAAAAGCAAGACCCTATAGGAAAACTTGCCTTAATACAGCTTGTGATTAAAGAGTAGCAGTAACATATTTCCTACAAAAATAATTCTCTGTATCATTAAATCTGTAAATTAAAAAAAATACATTTATAGTTCAGCAGCCTAACCATGGATTCATCCCTGGAGAATACTATGAAGCACTAAATTTTGTGGCTTTCATTCCCAGTGCTACTTAGTGGGGTGTTCTTTTCTAATGATACTTCAAAGCAGCTAAAATGAGAAAATTAGCATAAAGACAGGTCCTAAAGGGCTATTTGGAGCCCAGGGTTTATTATTTTTATTTATTCAGTAGTAAACATTTAATGAGTAACTGCTATTTGCCAGGAGTACTTCTAGTTGCTTGAGAATAAATATAAATAAAATTCATCTCTGCCCTCAGGGAACTTGGAGTCTTACTGCCCAGTTAAAGACACACCACTGCCTTGCTCAAGAGTCAAGAGCAAAGGTCCACTGAAGTTGGTGGTGGAGGGGCCAGAATTGCCTGGGGGAGCTTTGGTGGATCGGCAGTTCAGAGCCTACTTCAACTAAGTCTAGGAGTGCAGATAGAGAAATTGGGGCTTTGAGAGGTTCAGGAATTTCTCAAGGGGATGTAAATCATAGGTTTAAGACCCAGAATTAGAAATCAGGTCCTGATCCAGTGCTCTTTCCAATGTACCAAGTAGGGATGAATCTCTAACATCAATGGCCACCAACTCACTATCACATGGCAGATGGTTCTGAGGTGCTCTAATTTGTTCCTTTCACATCACCTGTGCAAATGTTTAGACTGACAATTATAGGTGAATTGGTCATTCATTACAATGTTTTCAAGGTGACTCTTAGTGCAGTGGTTGCCAAAGTGTGACCCCGGACCAGCAGCATCAGCCTTACCTGAGAACATGTTAGAAATGCAAACTCCCTAGCCCAACCCCAGTCCTACTGCATCAGGAGCACTGGGTAGATCCACCCATCTATAGTTTAACAAGCCCTCCAGGTGATACTGATAGTGCTAAAGTTTGAGAACCACTGTCTTAGAGAAGCTTAGAAAAGCTGACTTTCACACGTGTTTGCTTGTTGACCAGTTGTACAAATGTTGTAGCTAATGCATTTAATTAGTGGGAGGAGGGGGATTAGATGGGATTTCCACCCGACTTCATATAAAAAAGTGGATTTCAGTTGGATTAAAGACCTACTTCATATGTCGTCGGTGGATCAAAAACAAGGCTTCACCTGGGAGCTTGTTAAAAATGCAGAATCTCAGGTTTGCCCCATATCTCCTAAATCAGAATCTATATTTTAACAAATGCCCAGGCGATTCATACGCACATTAAAGTTGGAGAGATGCTGGGCTAGATCCCATCCCCAAGTTCAGGCTGTGTAAGTCTGTGAGTTTGAATGTGGTCACAGATCGGATTGTATTAAAGTTTTAAAAAATGCAAATTCCCTCATCTGCAACTGTTTTATTACTATGTCAATACATTAAAAAAGCCTTTGGCATTTCATTTCAATTTTTTTAAAAAAGACATTTATTTGTTTCTTGCTGTGTTCCAGGTATTGTTGTAAGTACTGTAAGTACTAGGAATATAAATGTAAGATGCAGGTACTTCCCTAAGCAGAACAAATTTAAAAATACAACCCCTCCCCCCAAAAAAAAGGAAAAAAGAAAACTGTGTAAGGAATGCAGTAATGAAAACATTAAGCCACAAGGAGCTCAGAAGAGGAAGCATTGCTCTGGAATGGGATTAGAGGGGCAATCATCGAGGGCTTCCTGGGGAGGTGACATTTGAGGTATGATTTCAAAAATGATAGGACTTCATTATTTGGACAAAAGGGAGAAGGACTTCAAGATGAGGAGCTATTTTTCTTGAAAAAGGTCATTTAAATTTGTAATTCCAAATTCAAGTATTTATCAAAAATCAATTATTATTATACTTTTAATCTGTATTTATTCCTATGTTGCCTCAGGCATTTGTGACCACCACTCTATCTTCCATTCTATATTCTCAAAGACAGATAAAAATGTCTTCCTGGATTTAGTTACTCTTTCTATTATGCTATTTTATTTAAGATGTGTTCAAGTGCGATTTAGTAAGATTTTCACATGATTAAATATTATAATTATAACGTTTTATTTCATATCCATTTGCCTTTAAGAGTATGAATATTGTGTAATAGAAAATAATTCTAAAATATAGAATAATCCTTCACACATAACAACATGAATGGGTGATATATACAGACTTGGTTTCAAGAATAAATTTTTTTCTTTTTGAACTGCAATTTACTCCCAGGAATGTAATTCTTATTTAACGAACCTGAAAATAAAATGGTAGTTTCACACCATTATACAGTAGAAAATACAATTTACATATATTGTTCTATTTCCCCTGGCCTGTTATCTGTATGATTATAGGAGGGATCAAATTAGTAGAAATTTACTGTGGCTTGGCTACTCTTGTGCCCACCTAGTAACGTAGGACTTTTCTTTCCTGTTAATGTCTCACCCAGGTTTTCCTAGGAGTTCTTGAGTATGTCACATGAGTTCACCAACAGTCCTGCCCAGAATGTGCAACATCCACCATGTTTTTCTGCCTCAGTTCATCCTTGTTGTGATCTACTCCTTCTAGGCTGGTGGAGAACACCTCAGCATTTCTCCATTCCACATCATCACAATGGAATCCGTGTCATGGTCAAGGGTGTTCCCTCCAGAGAGTTCCAAGTGAACTAGAGGCAGAATGTGTATAACTTAGAAGTGATATAAATCACCATTCCAGTCTGTCTACCCTTTGCCATCTAAGTCTCAATATGCTGCTTGTCTTGTGCCATAGGAGCTGATCAGAGATTGGATGTGGAGGAAATTGTCTACATTCAGGGAGAAAAAGAAAAGTGGATTTCTATCTGAGTTCATATAAAAAAGTGGATTTCAGTTGGATTAAAGACCTAAATATGAATGGTGAAAGTATACAGTAAATAGAAGAGAATGTGGAAAAATACATTTCCCATAAAGAATTGAGGAAGGGCTTTCAAACAAAACCCTCAAGGCATAGTGCTGGATAATACACATGGTTGGTGAGATACAATGCCCTCGTGGGTGTGTAGACAGGTGCCGCCGTCTTGGTTACTTTAGGTATACATATACCTTGTGATCCAGTATAGGTCTGTGTGTGTTGTTGCTGTTGTCGTTGT
The DNA here is from genome assembly GCA_028627145.1 of Eidolon dupreanum. Taxonomy (NCBI): domain Eukaryota; kingdom Metazoa; phylum Chordata; class Mammalia; order Chiroptera; family Pteropodidae; genus Eidolon; species Eidolon dupreanum. Next base: position 3,168,809 of record CM053505.1, on the reverse strand, counting down.
CACACAGGGGGATGTATGAGGATATTTATCTCAGCTTTGTTTAGAGAAGGAAGTTGAAGGTCATGTAGGTGACCATCACTGGGGAAGTGCATAAGCAAAGGTGGTGGACGTATGCTATGGACTGTCATACAGCAATTGGAAACCAGGGTCTGACCAAGAGTGCACATAGCAACATGGGAAAATTAAGATAAATATAATAATTAGAATGAGATCTATAGTGCAGCACTATTTATATTAAGTTGTGATACATGCAAACAAAATAACACCACATTTTTCATGGAACTCTCCGTAAGACATGTTACTCATATGATGGGCCTCCTGAACTGATCATTTAATTTTTTCCATTCACTTTCCTTTCCCTCCATGACCCTCCCCTTCCTTCTCTCATCTCATTGTCTGGTTTATCCAGGTTGTGTCTGTAAGTGTCAGTATAAACTCACTACCAACATTTGTCTACATTGTAGTCATGCTGCCATGAAGAACAAAACTTATCCTACAAGGGTTTGAAATGAGCCTAGTAATACTCAAGAGCACTCTGGGACTTTGGGTTTGGGTCAGCGTTGGAGAATATATAATTTATAGCAGAGAGAGGAATCAATATATCTCTATATCTCTCTGCTTATCTCTCTCTCCCTGTAAAATCAGCCAGCTTGCTTTGGTAGCCTGCTTGGAAGGAAACCTCAAGATACTCAGGAGCTGATGTTGGAGAAAGAAAATTCAGAGCAATTTAGCTTAGATTGCCTTCCTTGCTCTTGCCATCAGCATGGGTGGTTGGGGCTGCCCAGTGGAGGGGAATCAACATCTAGTAAAGTCGAAGAATACTTTCTATTTGTCAAATTCCACACCTGGGCATGTACCCTAGGGAAAAAAATACAACAGATATGCACAAAAAGACAGGTACAAGAATGTTCATTGCAGCAGTGTTTTTAATAGCAAAAAATTGTAAACAACCTAGATGTCCATTAACAGCAGAGTCTAAATTCTAATGCACAATAGACTACTGTAAAGCAATGAAGATAAATGAATGAAAACTATATCTATTAAAAGGTGTAGTTCTTACAAAACTAACGTTGAATAAGAAAATCAAGGTGTGGAAGGATACGTACAGTACGATGCCATTTGCATCAAGTTTAAAAACATGCCGAACAATATTATACATTGTTAAAGACATGTAATTTATGTTATAAATATATGAAGAACTGCATGGGACAGATACAAAAGCAAAATCAGGCTTGATGGTATCTGAAGAGGAACATGGGACTGGGAAGTTTACTCAGAGTATTCCGACTCTGCCTGATGTTTCTTTCTTTAAAACAAAGATCCAAAACAATGTGGTAAGTTGCTAGGATCTGACAAATCTGGGTGGTAGGCACACAGGAATTGACTTCAGAAAATTATAGAGAATAATGTATGCTTCAAGTATGTCATACGGAAATCACAATTAGTGCTCAAGAAGAGATATAAACAAAGTTACCTGCACATTTAATTGTACACACATAGATCATGGCCAGGGAAGGAGCTGTACTGTTCATCTATGACCTCCGCACATTCCATATGTCCGCATTGTAACCAAAATCATAAAAATGCCAAACCAGAGCTCTGTAGTACCCAAAAAAGAATTTTATGAAAAGAATGTAGCTGATGTCTCTAAACAAATATCTGACCGGTTTGCTTTGTTCACGGAACACTAGATAATGGCTATCGAAAAAACTGAGAGAAAAAAAAAGAAATAATAGAAGGAAAATCATCTAGAATTGAAGAAAGGCATGAGCTTTCAAAAGGAAAAGATGCACTAAATTCCTAGCATGATTTTGAGAAAATGATTCTCAAACTTGAGCATGCATTAAAATCATCTGGAAGGCTTGTCAAATCGCAGGTTGTTGGGACCCACTCTAGAGTGTGGGAGTCAGCAGGTAAGGGGTGGAGTGCAGGAGTCTGCATCTCCAACAGGCTCCCACTGATGCTGATGCTGCTGGTTCAGGGGTCACACTTTGAAACCCTCAGTTTGAGATATAATAAATTCACAGTAAACTCTTCTTTCCTTCCATGTTTAGGGTTCTTTGTTTCACCCTCAAGAAGAGCTCTGGATAATTATGGTTTTTGAGAAAGCAGTTGACTATGCTGTTTTTCCAGGCTGTAGTGGTTTACAAAATTTTGAACCCTAAACACCATAGAAAACATTCCTTTTAATAACAGTGTAAATAACATCAATATGAAGGTACTTATGGCCTAAGGTAGGAGGAAGAAGTGAAGACATGGTGAGGTGGAGGGAAAGAAAGGCTGAGGAAACAACCAGCTTCATTCCACATAAATGAGGATTCAAGAGAGACTATGTAAAATGATTGAACAAGAAGCAGAGATGCAATTATAATATGTAAAGTTGAAGAGGTAACCACAAATAGAACATAATAATAATCTCCCTATTGATTGTTAGGGAGGTAGAATGAAAGCTGAGGGGTAATATAAGTATATTCCTTATCTTCCAAGAGGTAGTTGGTAGAAATCATTCAAAGGTAAGTCAAGAAATTATATTATTTAGAATTAAGGAGATAAACATTAGAAAGACTCAAAACAGAAACTGCTGAAATGGGTTGTCTCCTGGAACTGGGACTGAGAGTGGGGAGTTATAGAGTAGGAGATGGATGCTTTTTGTTCTAAGTTCTTTGGTGGAATTGAAATTTTTAAAAAATTCATGCTGGTATTTGTTTCATTAAAAACAATGAAGCTATCTACTTGGCTAAAAACTGATGAGCAAAATTGCAATTACTGAGTTCAAATCTTGATTCTGACTAGCATCTGTGATTCGGGACAAGCTATTTGGAGTCTCTAAACTCAATTTCCTTTCTTAAAAAAAAAAAAGGGATGATAATAGTAATTTGTCACAGGTTGTTCTAGGAAATAGATGTGATAATTACACAAGAAGATCATTTAGCACAGTACCTGGCACATTTGCATGAATAAATATTAGGCATTATTATTATTGTCATTATAATCATACTGGCAACAGATTGGAGACCAATTTTGCAGTAGTGGGAGGAAGAGGCAGATTGAAGGCAGTAAGGCCAAATCTTGTCAATGCGTGTGTTTCTGGAGTTTGTGACCACATTTATTTATTTCACATGCGTGTGCGTGTGTGTGTGAGTGTGTGTTTGCCATGTCACACCTTTCTCAGAAATCCAGGGAGTACCAAAAGAGTACTTCAGTAAAGTCTGATTCAATAATATAGCTTGAAAATAAAGGGAGAGAATAAAGGGTCACAGAATCTAGAAAAAAATGAACCCTGCTCCGTATTCGTCTCTGCTGGGGCCCGAATGGAGGAAGTAGCATACTTTCAGGGTACTCTCGCCACGAGTTCTAGGTGGGGCATGGTGGGCAGCCGAACTTGATCACATGGACTCCACTTTCGGATGCACAATATAGGAGCAAGCGACCTGAGTTGACTCATCCCCCTTCCCATAAATACTTGAGAAAGGCATGGTCTCACTGGTTAAAGTTCAGCATCTTCAATAATTCATTTGCCAGCTGAATTATTCAATCTAACCTGATCTTGAAGTCATAACTCACTCTAAAATGAGTGCAATGAATAAAGTCGTATTGCCACAGAGAGCTTACCTATGGACTTAGCACTAATAAAATCTTGACCTGCATAGGTCAGTACATCATAATTATTGGCATTTTCAGCCCCAAAGCAATTTGGCATATTAACACAAAGATCTGTCTATAGAATGGGCCTTGGCCAGGGCAGAGAAGGCAGGAGGCTGCCCACACGGACTTTGATGGCTTATGTCAGAGCTGTGGGCTGTGAAAGCCTTTCGAGTCTGTATTTCAAGTACCTACACTGAGGGAAGAGCCTCAGAGTGCATGGCAGGGAGACCCTTCGGTGGTCCTCATGATTCCTATCCACCTGGTGTTCATGCCCTGTACCGCCTTCTCCCCTTGAACCTGGGCAGGACCTGTTACATGCTTCCAACCAATAGAATATGGCAATGGCGAAGGACTTTTGAAGATCTACTTAAGGTCTCAAGTCAGTTAATTTTGAGTTAGTCAAAAGGGAGATTACCCTGGGCGGGTTTTATTTGATCAGGTGAAAACCCATAAAATGAGGAGAGACTAGGTCCTCCCTGAGGCCAGAGAGTCTCATTGTAGGCTTGATAAAATGAGCAGCCATGTTGTAGATGTCCCCGTGGCAAGGAATTGTGGGCAGCCTCTCTGACCTGAGGGCAGCCACATACCATTTCATAAAGCTGGATGAATGTTAGAAGGAACTGGCCAACAAAGATGAAACTGCAGCAAGGAAACAAAAATCAGTAATGCTGGAAGTGAAATGAAAATCGGATGTAAATTGAGTATTAGAAGTAACTGACTGTGGGACTGTTGACACTGTGGATATGCAGACCAGAGGAGCGCCGTGAAGGCAAACTTACTGATACAAATCAGGAGAGTGGCTGTGATGAAAGGATGAAGCTGTCTCAGATGAAGTGACAGGGAAAAAAAACACATCAAAGGAACTCTTGGAGCTATTTCACAACATTGAAAGCACTAAAAATAAACTGTTGGAAGATGACCCAAATTTAGAAAGGAGTATGACAATTTGCCAAAGCATAGAAAAGATGCTCACTCCATGTTGTAAGTTATATGATGACTCAAAGAAGGTGAGCACTGTTCAAACTACTCTTTATAAGGTTTTACGAAAAAAAAGAGCCCAGTTTAATTCTCAGTTTCTAGTGTTTTATATTACTGTGTACCAAATAAAAGTTTTACTCTATTTTTTCATGTCCTTCTACATCTATAAATGACAGTAGTAAGAAAGTTATGTTTTAAAAAAAATTTCTATAGGTCATGGAACAATTATAATTTGTTTTCATTGATCGTTAAGATCACCTCGTAAATGTTGGGCTGGCATAATCATCTCGACAGTCCTTCACTACCACGCAAAGCGAAGACTGCCTGTAATCTGGCTCACTCAGAGCCCTTCCCCACAAATGACAAGGGATTACCCATTCTAGAATGGCTGCTCCATTTTTGGCAGGGACCATGTCGATTATGTTCTCCATTGTACTCCACACCTCCAGCATCTAGAACAATGTTTGCCCAGATTAGGGAATTGTTAATAGCCATTTGAATGAATGGACATACCTTGCCTCTTTAAGTAGGGGATACAAAGGAGTCACAGATCATTTAGAGAGAGGGCAAAATGTGCAAAAGGTACTAATCAAAATGAAAACAGGAGAAGCATTACTTGATTTGAGGTTCCCAAGAAGGCTTAACTTCCTGAATCCCAAAGCTAATTTTCTCTAAAGTTGTGGATGACGATGCTGCAAATGGCACATAAATTTGGTCCAGACTGTGGAGTAGAAAATGAGAATTAACAGATGCAATGAAAAAAAAAAAAAAGAAACCTCAACGCTTTGAAAGTAATGTGTAATAGAAAATTGAGATGCAATTATAAATATGGAGCTAGTTCAGCTGAAGGCAGTAGGTTAATTTCAAGTTGAATGGTGAAATAAGCTACTTGGGATAAGCTACTTGGTTATCTACTTCTTTCAGAGATGCAGGGTTTAATTCATTTTATTATTATGTGCAGCAGCAACATTAGATAAAGACACGAATTGTTCTTCCATGGATTTCCTATGTATAGACTTTGAAATTCAAAAGTGAGAGGGGTAGGCCAGGGAATAGGTGAAATAACTAAAAAGTATCCAACTTAGTGATGTTCAGGTTGTTATGAATGAAAATGCAGTTCAGAAGGTAAGATTCTGACTTTTGGATCTTTCAAAGCTGAGAGGCTGTTTCTACAATCTGACTTTAAGAAAGATTTGGGATGTTATATAGAAAAAGTTTTATCATCATTTTTGGACTGCCAGAGGAGAGCTAGCACTGAAATCCATGAAGCCAAACTGAAAACTAGTCTCACAGAACCCCTTCCACCTCCCCCACCAGGTAACTATCCACTCAAACACCTTCCAAACACACACACACACACACACACACACACACACACACACACTCACACACTTTCGAAGCAGAGATAAAATCAGGTTAGAGAGAATGTAATGCCCATGTATATTTGATCCCTGTGACGATTTCAAAATGTTTGGAGATAATGGGAATCACCTGAACATAGCAGATTTGCTTTTTTTTTTTATTTTGAAAATATTCAGCACAATAGCGAATGGTGTAGTCAGTCAAAGAGGGCAAACTTGTCCCACTGCCAAATGAAGAGTAACCCAGGCAGAACAAATTAAAGCGACATCCTGGGTTGCTCAGAAGTAACATTCAAAGAATAACTGGCATTCAGAAAAGTGTGAAAGAGGAACATAAATGAAGGTTGTCTTTCAAAAGATGAAATTCATAGCAAAAGAAATCGATCCATTGTAGTGCTGCCATATCTAGTCATTTCAATATTGTCAGTCTTTCTCTTCTGGAAAACATTTTCTTTTGTGATGAGACTAATTCCAGCTGGGCCTAGGAATCTGTGTAAATTTTAACATCTGAGGCAATTGCATTAGTTGTCGGATTTGCTGTAAGCCTAACGCTGTGGTGCTTGCTCATCTGAGCGCTTTGTCTTCCCACATCAATCATATCCCTCTGGCTAACCCACTTAAAATATGGAGGAACTGGGACTCAGAAGGGCGAATGTGTTCAGAACAGCTTTCTGAGTCCAAAGTTAAACTCATAAACACATACAATGATATTAGCATAGATCTATAAAAATTTGAAAGAAGATGCCGTAAATTGTTGACAATGACATTTTTGGGAGTTGGGTTTATAGGAATTTTCACTTTATCATTTATTTCTGTAATATTTACTTGATAGTACCAGGGAATTACTAATTTTTAAAAGTGTGAAAACGGCATTATGATTATGTTTAAATGTTATCTATAGCAAGTTCTTACTGAAATATTCATGGGTAAATGCTCTAATGTCTGAGATTTAATACAGTGTGGAGGGAGGTGCATCAAAATAGGGGAAATAAGAATAGACATGAATTGATATGTGATAAGCACATATTGATTCGCTGTATGATTGTGTCTACTTTTGTGCATGCTTCAAAATTTTATAATAATTAATAAAAATTATAGGTGATACGCTTGGAAAAATAGGCTGGGGACTAAATGTAAAGGACCTCCATTGCAAGAAGTTTTATTCACTAGTTCAGTGGTCTGCAGACTTTAGTAAATGCAACCCTACCTGTGACAAGATTTTTGCATACATGCACCAGGCATATGCTTGTTAATTGATTTATTTATTTTAAATGATGTACATATAGCACTGTACTATTATGCCATTATAAAACATACACAAACATAAAAACAGCTAGATAAAAATAAACACCAGTATTATTTTAATATATTCTTCCTACACTCTAGTGGACATGGACCCCACTTAGGAGGGTTTAGTGAATGGGGGGCCCTTGAGGTTTTCTAAGTCGAAAAGGATTTGTTTAGAAGAAACAGAAACTTATCGGAGCACCCATAGGTAATGGGAGATCGATTAGAAAGACCCAGTGCTATTTCACAGTTCTTTCTCAAAGAATTAAAATGGACAGGGAAGTTGTTCTAAATGGATCTGTGATTTGAACAAGGATCATCACTGCCTTGTACACTTCTTTTATACATATACAATACACATAATGTATTCTGCGCATAGAGTCAGGATACAGTATGCATATAGAACAAACATACCCACATATTATCTTGGGCAATATATTTAACACAATATTATGATGATAATATCTGACAGTAATTATTGACTCCACCGGGTATTGTGGTAAGAATTTTACATACATAATTTTACTTAAACTCATGACAATCCTATGGAAATAGACCTTATTGATTTCCATTTTGCTATGAGGAAATTGAGGCACAGAAAAAAATGATTAGCTTTCCCAAGATGAAAGGGCTAGAAAATGGCCAAGTTCAAACTTAAATCAAGAAGTTTCTGACCTTGAGCCCCATGTCCTTAACTACTAACCATATTGCCTCTGTAGGGAATTAATGGCAGTGTCCAAACCATAAGATTGTTGTGATGATTAAATGAGATAATATGTGTGATATGTTTAGCACATTATCTGACATAGAACACACATCCTATTAATGTTAGTATTTTTAGTACACAGAATATTTACCAAAAATTTCCACAGAAAACACCATTAATATTTCTCAATATCAAACACCAATATTTATAATTGTAATAAAATAATGTTTTCTTCTTTAAACATTATTTTTAATAACACACATCTAAACTCCTTTTGTATGCTACCATCTACAAATATGTGTGACTTTTGTTATTGAACCTCTATGGAACAACCAATGAGAAATAGCAACTGTGGACTGTGTGTGACGCCTCCCATCCAGTAGGCTACAAAAATGGAAAAATTTGTACTTGGCATACTTCTGTCATATTTTAAGAAGCCACGTACATAAATCGGAGTGTGTGTAGTAGCTTAAGCACTAAATGACCCACGAAGTACATATGTACATGTCAATTTTATTTTACAATTGAAGAGTTTGCATCCTTTTGCTTTGACCCAAAGATACGTTTTGAGAGAGACAACAGTTCTGAAAACTTCTTTGCATTCCATCAATTTTACCTAAAGTGGTCAAATTTTCCACTTGTTTTTTCTCCCCCCCCCAGCTTTTGTATTTCTATCAATCAAGATGAGATCATTTAATAAATACTTTATTATATATTTCATCATGGCTTCTATATTAAAGTAGCCATCTCTCCCTAATTTTCTGAAAATTCCAGATTTGAAATTTTGTCCCAATGTTAGGCTGTAATTCCAAATTTGGTTGGAAGCACTGGCCCCGGTAGAGGTGATGCATGAAGCTCTGTGATGCTGAGAGATATGACTCAGGCTGCTGTGCAGTCTGCTTTACATGACTGGATCTGCACTTACTTTCGATGATCATTAAATGTTCCTTTATTGTAATTTTGCGAATACTTTATTAAATGTTCTGTCACTCTTAAAGGAATTCTAAGTTTCATGACTGAGTTGTGGGGGGGGGGGAATGAATGATATCTTTGGTTTATATATTTTGACATTTAGTTAAAGCAGAGCTCTCTATTCATCAAACAATTTAATTTTGATATTATTAATTTATTTCAATTTATGTAATGAGACAATCTATAACAAGGAACCTGCCCATCGTTCCCTCTATTCTTTTATTTGGGAAGTATTTTAATTCCAGGAACATCATGAAGAGCATTTGTGTTGACACAATAGAATCCATCCCCACCCATTTCTAACCCAAATGGCATAAGCCAAAATGAAATTTGTAGGATTCTTGGAAGAAAGCATCAGATAACCAAACACTATGAGCAAAAAATTAATTTATTATATATATTCTCTAATAATTCATAATAGCTTCTTGAATTTTAAACGGCTTCTTGCTATTTCCAATGCTTAAAAATCATAATTTTAAAACATAAGTACTGTTTTATATACATTGTGATTTTTTTTAAACTTCTAAATATGATGATATGGTCTCCAAGTATCCACTTGGAAGGAAAGGGGATAGGATTCATTGTTTTGCTCTAACACGATAGAATTTAAAATTTCACATCATATACCCGGAGTTTTGACTATATGAAAAATAGCCAAATGTCATCACTTTCTTGTATATTTCTTTTACATGTATATATATGTATAATATAAACAGAATACATCTGATTAGTACATTTCAACATTTCATCAATGTGACTTTTATCTCCTATTTTATACAAAATAACCAAATTTACAGAGGGAAGAAAGGAGACATCTGTTCATCGTACACATAAAGTAAATAAAAGTTCATGTATGGCTTTGCAAGGTAGATTATGATGTGACTTTCATACTTTATTTATTTAAAAGCATCTTGAGAGAACGTGTCAGTGTGCTTACGAGAGCGGCCATGGTGGTTGAATGTCGCATCGAGAGTCCAACATTGGGATCCCCAGTGGTCTTTCCGGTGGCTGCCTCAGCAGCTTTCAGGAGACAAATGTAGTTTATGACCACTTCATTGATCTTTGCTACAATTTCCTGCCGCTGTGTTTCTGAGTTTACGACTTTAACTAACTGCATGCAAGCTTCTGTTAGGCAACAGAGCACTTGAAAGCTGGAAGTCATAGCTAGGAGCATCTCCTCTGGGCTTTTCTCGGCCATCGCCATTTTCCTACAGGCACTTCCCAACTGTCTGGACTCGATGGATAACAGTTGCTTGTATTGAGAAAGTGTAAATTCGTACGCTTCAGGGCGTGACTCCTCTCTCTTCCCCTTGGTTACCCTGACGAGGCAGAGCAGCTCATTGGCATCATTTTGGGCTGCGAGGAACCCATCAGGCATTGTATATGTGCTCTCCTTTAGGGCATTTATTCTTGTAATCCGGGCATCAAAAGGCAGGTTGCTGAAGTCCGTATCATCTGGGCCGCTCAGGTCTTCTGCCCAGACTTTCAGCACTGAGACTCTGGACAGCTCCACTCCTTGCTTCTGAATCCCAACAGCCAGGGATGGGCTGGTTGGTTCTGGCATGGCTTGAGTCATCTGTGGTTGAAAGAGGCAAGAGACCCGGCGGGTGGCTTCTCCCTCCTCTTCGTCCTCATCACCATCTTCATCTTGCCCTCGGTTCAGGAAGCAGTAGCTGAAAGGTCCCCGGCATCTCCAATTGCTGCCCTCCAGCTTCCTCAAGGGTAATGTCCTATACAGCTTTGAGTCTTTGAGAGCTACCGGGGACCTTTTGTGAACCTTTCCCTCAGAACTAAAGTGCATTGAGCTTTGGGAAAAACTTTTGGTGAGCTTCTTCCCCAGGGGGAGTTCTGCTCGCTTTTCTGAACTGGCCTCCTGTGATTCGGTGATACCTGGACACTTTAAGCTGACTGCACCCTTGGTTCTCTCTTGGAAGGGCTCCAAACCTACAGATCCTGAGAGGATACTGCTGCTACGTCTCAGAGCCCTCTGGCTGGGGGGTGTCCCGAGGCTCCCCCGTCTCAGATCCAGTGGCCGCCAGCTCACAGCCTCTCCATAGGCCTGGTTTGCTTGGGAGAAATCATTAGGGTCTTGATTTGGAATTGGCACCTTTGATTCCGAGTGAAGATTTGATGGTAGCAGGATGGGATCAGCTTCAGGATGTTGAGACCAAGCTGAAAGCATGCCTCCTCGTCTCTCCTTCCCAGGCTCTGTCAAAGCTACACTAGGGGTAGTAGAAAAACAGAGAGAATCATTAAGCATCTCGTGGGCAGTCCATTTCACTACATCTCTCCGCGATGTCTGTCATTTCCCAAGGATGCATTTTAGAAGGGATGCCATCTGTCAGGGTCACGTCACTTTCCAAAGACTGCATCCTGAGACCTTATAACAGCTTTCCATTTGAAATTTCAATATATTTCAAGAAATATTGGAATCTGTTATTTCTTAAACTACTGATTCATTTGGAATTGTCTAGAAATCCCAAACATTTTCAAGGAGACAATGAAATTTCATGAATTGCCTTGCTCTCAATATTTATCTATCAAAGCTTAGACACATAATTAGAAAACACACATCCTACATATAGATTATTCAAACATATTTATAACATTTAAGTTTCATTACAAGGGAGTTAGGTTAATCCTGGCATCAGTTAACCTTTTCTTAAAGAAGTGGCTTAACTTAATTAATGCAAATTAAATAAGCTAGCCTTTTAAAGAGGTTACCATGAGGTTTTCCTGGTATAGGGTTCAAAGTTGAGACATTGGGCAAGTTGCTCAACTTTTCTCAGAAAAGTCATTTGAAGAAAATAATCTCCATCTCACAGAATTTTTGCGAGAAACAAGAGGTAAGTTAGGTGAAAGCTCTCTGTAAACTGCAAAGGATTAAACAGTGCACTTTAATTAGTTTAGAGGTAAAGATGTTAGTTGGATGATGCCTAGATGGGCTTCCCAAGGCAAGTGAAGCCAGTGGTGGGTTTTCAGAAAGATGATCTTAAAACGTCAGGAACGGAAATTCACCAATATAAAATCTCACTAACATCTACTGACTTACATGCAAATGACACTAACAATGATATAATTTGAAATTGGAAAGTATGAAAGAGCATTTGCTTTTGTCACAGGATGGCTGGCCAAGTGGATCAGTGAGAGGGATAAACGCCCACTGGGTGGTAGAATGGTGAAGTGGACATGGAAGGCGGCAGTTGTTCTAGTTTCTATCTGTGTCTATATTTTATTATTTAAGGGAAAATAAAACAGCTCGTCATGCACACCCCAAAACCTTCCTGACTCTGGGGTGTGCCAGACACTTCAGAATACTCCTCTATGAGAGTTCTACAGAGTCGGAAGGAATCTGTAAGTAGCACTGAAAGGCAAATGATCTTTCCCAATCTCTCCAGTCTCTCTGATCCCCTGCTGTCACCCCTCCTTGCCTCTCAAAAATGAAATGGCAAAATTAGAAATCTGATGCCTTAAAAAGAACATCAAACTGTTTTTGTGCCTCTAAGCAATACTATCTTGCAACTAAAAGTCACACTGGGCACTGCTAAAAGTCTACATTTAGAATTTAGAAAAAAAACTGATCCATCAAATTCTAAAAGAACAGAGAAAGATTCTAAAGAGCTAATGCCATTTTCAGTATTGTTTCAGACCTAGAAACTTCGGTATCTTTTAAACACTGAGAGATCAGTGATTGATACTTAACCTGGCCACAATTCTGCAGCCTTTTTTAAAGATTCTAATTTTTTGCATCCAGACTTCATATTTTAAGTTTGTTGTAAATTTGGTTTACATGCTCCTAGCATGTAATGCAAAGCACTCAATCGATCATTGCTGTACCTGTGGTTTCCTTAATCTTGGGGAGTCGATGACATCCATCTCTCAAAGTGCCAAACAGGGGTTCGGCATTAATGGCTGTGTGCAGAGCAGGCACTGTCATCCGTGGACACGCCCCTTCTGTCTGTGGGTGCAACTCCTTAAAGGTTGCTCCATGGTTAGGAAGCCCAGTGGCTCTCTCTTCTGCAGGAACATAACTCATGCCTTTCCCTGAAGTCTCAGGAATCAAGTGCTTCCCCATGGAGGGGCAGAGTGGGGACTCCACAGGTGTGGCACAGGTGCTGCAGCTGCTGCCTGTGCCACAGCCTGCGTCCACTGAAGAGCCTTGAGAGCTCTGTAGAGAAAAATGGCCCTCGCTTTGTAACGATGACATCCGCTTGGCCAAGTGGTAGTCACAAAGACGGGCCACACTCTCTTCCGCCCCAGGAAGCTTGGAAGGATGGTCACAAGTAGACGGGTCAGTATCCTCTGGGTTATCTAAGTCTTTGGCTGAAGAGACACAGGTCACGTCAGTTAAGAAGTGGTCCCGTTGGCCAAGTCCAGAAACCTCACCGGCTTCTCCATCGGGAGCCCCTTCGTCCTTCCCTTCGGCCTCCCTTGTCCCCAGACCAGAAGCTCTTGGAAAGATTATCCCCGTTGCTGCTTCCAATCCACTTTTTTCAGCCACCCCACCCTCAGTGGCCACATACCATCTTTGGCTGTCCTTGCGAAAGGCAGTTCTCTCCAGGTTAAAAGTGCTTAGGTGTTGACCGTCCCTTGAAGACACGGTACCAAATTTACCTTTGGCATCCTCCTCTGCCTCGGCTGTTTTGGTCCCCTGCTGTTTTTTCCCTGGTATGTTCCCATTAGCGGGTGCTTTCCCCTCCCCATCGGCCAGCTTGCTTTTCCTTTTGCTGGTGCAGGAATACGCCACTGACCCCATGTGCAGCTTGCTAAAATAGTCAGTGAGAGACTTGGTCTCCATGGTTTCGGGTTCCATTTCCATGTGGTCTGAGTGAAGTATCTGCTTGGAAGGCACAATTTTGGGCGGGAGGTCAGTCACTGGACGGGCAGCCAGGGTGCGGGAGGACTGTGGAGGCAAGCCCCCAGCAGGGGGTTTGGAGGTGGGGAACTCTGTCTGCTCTTCTGCAAGGGGGTGGTAGCCTTCGTGAGTGGCCAAGAACATGCGGGAGAGGTTTTCTGACTGCTTCTGTGCTGTGGCCAGTTCAGAGCTCTCAGTCATTTCAGAAGAGTTTGTTTCATTGCCTGAGTCTGATGAAGACTCGGGACTATAAGCCCGCAAGATGGCTACACCTGCATGTCGTGAAAAACAAGGATGGATTAATGGATGCGTCAGGGCACTAGGAGACATGTAAGAAAATCGGACTCATTATTATTAAAAAACAAATCAAGTTTTTCCCTTTTCAGTAAGGATTCTGAATTTATTGCACAGTTGTTCCAGAAATGGGAGGGAAGGGGGGAGAGGAAACGTGCCACGTGTTTAAAAAAAATAACAAAGGAAACCACATACGCAAAAAAAAAAGCCATGATGGTAGTTTTTGCACATTTACGGAATGGGACATGCGTGAAATGGAGAACACCACATAACAGGACTCCAGGGGCAAATGGCTTGAAAGGACGAACCGGTATGGTTATCAGTGAATAAATGTAACAATTGTGAAAGAACCTGAATTGTCACTGGTCTGCTGTTCTTCTGACACGGACAGAGCTTCCAGCGGGGAAACGACGGCGGTATCCAGTCCCTTCTCGCACTTTCCCTCAGCGCTGGTGGGCACAGCGTCAATGAGAGACACAGGGATCTCATCATTTTGCAGGCTTCCGCCTGGCCCCTTGTCCTCGAGGAAGGAAGCTGCCTGGCTCTGAGTGTCCTCCTCATCTGAACTATCTCTAAAGCCAGGTGGGGGGGCAGCGATAGCCATGTTCAAGGAGCGCAGTAGGAAGTCATCCTCGTTGTCATCCCCTTCCGGAGGGGGCAGGGACGTGAGGTCAATGATGTCATCACTTGACCCGGACAGGGTGAGGATGGCTGGCTGGTTCACCTCTCCCACTACGAGGTCTTCTTCACAGCTCACCTCATCTTCGTCTTCTGCATCGTCAGTGTTTTCTGCGTAGCAGATGTCGTGCAAGAGGGGCTCCTCTATTCCCTGGGTGGCCTCGAAGTGCTTCACGTCACCTATGTTTGCATAAACAGAATTTGCCACATATTGGATGCTCTCTGCGTCTGGAGCAAGATCCAGGTTCTTCACGTCATTGGCACTGCTAATATAGAGATCCCTCTGCTTGTCCAGCGCTTCTGGATTTTCATCCAACAGTCTCTCATAGCCAAAAGTCGGGGGATTAATACCATCATCCATGGCGAGATCTCCAAAAATAAAGGACACTTTCGCTCCCCTCGGAGACTCTTGTGCTTTCTTTAGAGTTTCTGGTCCTGAGAGGGCCAACAGGGACCGCTGAGCAAGACTTCTGTAGTCTGCCTCACACGGCACATCTCCCGACTGAGTTGGCTGCTGGCTGAGATCGTCTGAGTTATAGGGGCTGTCTATGTACAAATGCCGGTGGTCTTTTGGACACAAGGTGCCATCTGTCATCTCGACCGTCTTTTGTTTTGAATCTATATATGTTATCTGGGCTTCTTGTTCCCCTTCGCCAATAAAGGTGGTCATCTGGGGTATACAGTTCCAGTCTGGGCCAAGGAGGTTATGTTTTCCTTTATTTTCTGTTCCTAAAGAGAAAGAATCATGCAAAGACATGTTACTGCACTGTCTGGTTTATGGGGGCCTCACCTCTGTTTCTTAATTTTATGGCTTGTGGCATCACTTTTGTAAAAATGGGGTTACTCAGCTTTCTAAATATGGTACTGGTCAATTTAGGCTTCAGGTATAAGGATTTCTTGGTTAGAAGAATAGACATTAACAGAATTGATATTGCATAAAAAAATTGCTATTTGATAAAATATAATACCATCTGAGAGTAGGGAACTATACCTTAATTCCATCTGACCCCTGGTTCTATTATTAAAAGACCTCACTTACATGTGTGAATGTGACTATACAACATGTCTTTTAAAATCCTTAAAGGTGGTAGTCCAGCAGGCCATTATTCCAGAAAAGACATTGCCCTTTACTTTGTAAAGTGAGATCTAGCACTGCCCGCTCTGTAGAGGAAGATGCTGGTCTTTTTCCTCATTGAGTTAAGAGAAAGTGAATGATCCACATACTTCTACCACATATTTTAGAAGATATTGTCATGATCATGTAATAACTCAAAAAATAAAAATATATGTGATAATATTAAAATGATAGCACAAAACCTCTATCTTCAGCCCTTTTATATCCTAGTGGGTATTTACATATACACACATAAATGTCAGTATGTGTGCCTATATGCGCGCATGCACCTATGATACATAAGGTGGAATACTAAGAGGTAATATACTTCTCTCTGCTATTTCTGAGCACAGTTAATACTTAGACTAATTTCAATTTTTATTTGTATGATGAGGACGCCTAAAGATTTGTTTGATGATCCTCATGAATTAAAATGAAAAATTCCTAATTTAAAAATTATTGTTCTGTTTGCTCTTCAAGGGTCTTTCAACAAGAGAATTTTGATGTGGAGATTCTGCTCTGATATTTAACAAGACAGGGCAATGTGTCACTCTGTCAACACTGCTTTGTAGATTCCAGAGGCAACATTCTGAGGAAATGTTAGAGCCATGTATTCTCCCATCTGTTCCCTCAAATTGTCCCCTGGCCTAAGTTTAGATAATACTGACATCAGATATACAAGACATATGGGAAAAAAAATCAGTTTTACTGAAGAGGTTCTTGGTCCTCCCAAATTATATACTGGACTCGATGCTAAACTATGTTCCAAGTCATTTTATTAAATATATATGTTTTCATAAATAGCAAGTAAAAGATATCATTTCTGAAGACATTCAGTTACACGCTAGCCACATTTCCACGTTACCTTACAGCAAATACACCTGTGGGGGTTCAGTATTGTTTTATTAACAGCAACTTAGATTATGACTGGCTGTGTGTGTGTGTGTGTGTGGGTGTGCGTGTGCATGCACATTGTGCTCATGTGCATGCCAGGAGTATGGATTGTTGAGGAGAGGGAAAGTGGTTTAGCAAAGGTGTAATTGAGCTCTGGCTTTAAACCAGGGGTTGGCAAACTATCTCTGTAAAGGAAAGACCAGACAGTAAATACTTTAGGTTTTGTAGGCCAATTACTCAGTTGAGCGACCACTCAACCCTGCTGCTGTAACACAAAAATTGCCAGAGATGATACATAAACAACTGGACGCAGGAGGTTGAATAGTGGCCCCAAAAGATATGTCCATTTTATAAATGTGACCTTATTTTGGAAAAGAGTCTTTGCAGATGTACTTAGGTTAAGGATCTCAAGATGAGATCATCCTCAACTATCCGTATGGACCCTAAATCCAATGGCAAGTGTCCTTATAAAAGCAGAGAGACATTTGGGTCACACAGAGAAAAGAAGGCCATGTGAAGAGAGAGGCAGACATTGGAGTTATGCAGCCACAAGAAACGTTGGCAGCCATGAGAAGTAGGAAGAGGCAAGAAAAGTTTCTCTCCTAGAGCTTTTGGAGGGAGCGTGGTCCTGCCAACACCTAGATTTTGGACCTCTAGCCTCCCAAACTGTGGGGTAATAAGTTTGTTATGTTAAGCCCCTAAGTTTGTAATAATTTGTTACAACAGCCCTAAGAAGATCATACAATATGCATGGCTAATTTCCAATAAAACTTTATGTACAAGAACAAGGTTTGGCCCATGGGCCATATTTTGCCAACTCCTGGTTTAAACCCACAAGAAAACCAAATAGGTCAGCTGCCTAAAAGCAAGTTAGTAGATACTTACTCAGCCTCTCCTAAGGCTCAGAGCTGCATAAACATGTGAGTTTGGGATTTTCAAAGTACTCAAAGGCTAATTTTCAAGACAGAGAAGAAGAAATGGGGGCTTACTTTTCCTTGTTAGAGAACTTGACTAAGGTCTTTGATCAATTGGAGATAAGAAGAAAATACACACTCAATCTTGGTTTCCTTCCAGAAAGGTGGACTGATTTGGCTTCTGGAATGATTTTAAAGACACTGAAGGATGTGGATTGAGAATTAGGATCTGTACTGTAGCCCAGTCTCTCAGAGTGGAGGAGAGAACAGACTAGGGATGAGCTGGCCTAAACGAACTTCACTCTCTGCATTTCTTGAGTCTTGAGAGGTCTTTGGGGAGTGTCTGAAGAGAAGAGAGGACTTTCTGCCATTAGAGGATGCTAAGCCTTGGGCTGCTGCTCAGCTTGGCTCAACCAGTTGCTTATTGGAATGTACCATCCCTCCCCCTTGTCCTTCCTTCACACACATACATGTGCATGCGTGCGCTCTCTCTCGGTCTCTCTTTTTGAGAGTGGAGAGAGATATTTAGAACATGTGCTCTCACCTTCATTCTCACTGTAGAACTGGGAGAAATTACTGAAAGGTTGAAGTCCATTCTTTCCCCATGGCGATAATACTTTTTAGAACTAATTTTTTGCTCCTCAAAATTTTATTAAACGTTGTGTTGTAAGCCACTATAAATTGGATGGAACTGAGGCCCTTATTACTGTAACCATTTTTGGAATGGTTGGCTTGGTTTCCTTCATGCACCTGCAATGATCTGAATAGTCCATGGGGAAAAGGTTTTATTTTCAAGATAAACTTTAAGATTTGAAAATAAAGAGCCAAAAACCTGGTTTTCCAACATTAAAGGATTACGTTAAATTGCTGAACTACTCTTAGGAATCTTGAAGGTCAGCGTTAAATTGTTGAGTCTCCTAGCTCACGGAAAGCATGTGGTCATAAAAATGCTTACTGCCAAACCCAGACCACCACCGCCAAACTCACCACCTCCTTTTTGTTTCTCCCCTATTTATTTCCAACCATTGTGTTTCTTGGGGTCTTTCTTTGCTTTGCATTTGTCTTCCATTCCTTTCTGTGTTTCTGTCACTTTCATTCTGAATTTTTTCCATTCCTGGTTTTTTTTTCCCCACTGCCAATTATTAATAGAAGTACTAGGCATCATTTTACATGTTACAGATTTTTTTTTCTTTTTTCTTTTTTAGGTGAGGAAACTCTTGGTTGACGTCACAGATTGCAAGGACCTTGTTAGTTTACAATCCCTTATTTTTTATTTTTTATGCCTACATTACCTGGTATTCCTAGGTGGTCTCCCATCCAAGTACTAACTATGCTGGACACTGCTTAGCTTCTGAGATCAGATAGGATTGGGCACGTTCAGGGTGGCATGGCCGTAGATCATAGATGTTTTTCTAATCCTAACCTTGCTAGTTAGGTTTCTAATCCCAATTCTACAAATGGAAAAACTCAAATTTTGAGAAATTAAAAAAAAAAAAACACTTTGGGACTGGATTAAATCTAGTTGCTGTCAACCTTTCTTTCTCTCTGGTTTTCCTGTATCCTATGACTATAATTGCTCCATTTAACCAGCTATCAGCATAAACTGTGTGCAAGTCTGTGTGTATGTATCCACCTACATACGACATTTGTGAAATAATTATTTATGTTTTCTACTAAGTTTAAAAGTGAATTTTCCTTCTCTTCTTTTTCTTTTTCTCTCAGAAACAGCGACAATGGAATTTGTTCTTAAGAATTTTCCTTTCTTTTAATAGAAACCCTGATTATGGAACTCCGACTATAGTTTTTTCATGGGTCAGTAGCTTTGGCTTGAATGGTAGAGCCTGTCCATTAGCCACATTTACTGAGTGTTCACTGCAGATGGAGGAATAGGTCAAACTCTGAAGAAAAAAAATTCTGAAACAAATGAAAACCACCTACCCTCAAAAAAGAAAAAAAACTATCAGTTTAACATTTGCAGCCCTTCTTGTTCTCACTCTGGGGCTATTTCGTCCTGTGGAGTGGCTGGACCGAATTATTTGATGTCTTTGCCATTTCGATGCTCCAACAACAGAGCTAAGATGGCTGCTGGGGTGGGGTCCCCTCTAGAGCCTCATGTCTGAGTGCTGGGCAGTTCTCAGGTCTCCCGTTGGTAGAGCTCCCAGAATCGTGGAGGTAAGTCTGACACAGGAGGAGGAGCCCAGGCATCTGGGCCTAGGGCACCCTAAGGAGGGACAAGCCCTAAGGCTGGGGGCTCACAACTCCTACTAGGTACTCCATTGTTAGTTCTCTGCATCTTGACCTCTGTGAGCGAGGGGGTAAAACCCAGCCTGAAAGACTGATGCTTACTCCCTTCAGTGTCATCAAATCACTGCCTTCGATGCTCACACCCCAGAATTTCGAATGTGTAAAATGTGATGGAAAAATCAACATTTTCATTAAAAAATTTACACCACAGAGGATATATTTGAAGGCTTTTGTGTTAAATTTTGACACTAGATATTTTTAAATGTGTATGATTTTAACTTTTCAAGAAACATCTTATTATTGTTGTTAGGTGGGGTGAGGAAGGGTGGGAGTCGGTGCTTCATGAATTTAGGAAAAGAATACCTGTTTCCTGGGGCCTTGCATTTTTCTTGTTGGCCATGTTAAATATTGACCTCCTGGAATCCACGAGTAGCCTGTAGTACCCAGCTGTCAAGCAGGCCAGGTTCATGGCGTCTGATGACTCCATCAGGAGCGTAATGGGCTATACAAAAGAGAATGTTTTGGTTAAAGCCAACCTTCCTTGATAACTTCCCTCAGGTGACAATGGCTGCATTTGTGCCTGTCAAATGTAAACAAAAGAAGTTATTGAGCAACGATTTCATTGGGGGAAACACATGTGGAGGAAAAAAGTCAGGTGTAACACAAAGAGAGCCATACTGTAAAACATTTAAGTGACACCATTTTGAAAGCCTAGACATTTTGAATCTTTTCCAAGTCATACTGATATGAAAAAAATAACAACACTGCTTTTGTTCCCCAAACTGTTAACCTTATAAAAGGTGATAGTTAAGGAGTCAGTTCTCAGATGTGAACCAGCGATTTGAAAAATCACAGGAAGATTAAGTTTGGGTTCATGATGAAAATTAGTGTTGAAGAAAAGTCAAAATTAAGTGGAAATTACTGCTAAAACTGAGTGAAAAGTGTCAAAGAGATCCAAGAAGAGGATGCTTCTAAAAGAAATTGTGAATTCACAGGAGGGTGAAACAGAAATGGGAGTTGAGAAAAGTCTTGCTAAAACTTTCTGGAAACAATGAGGTTACCGTATCATCGGACGTGGCTCTTGGGCATCTAGGGAAGGAAGTGTTCAACTGAAGAAATTACAGGGAGGGTGGACTGGCTGGCGTGTTCTTGTTGAGAGAGAGATGAAGTAAGAGGGAAATAAAAGCAGATACCAAGAGAAGCACAGACAGTCAGCCTCTTGCTTTCACTCCCAGGTTGGGGACACTGGCCAGGTTCCTGCTGGTAGAATCTAACTTCCCATCCAAAGCTCCTGTACTACCTGATGAACTGCCTTTTCCATCCATTTCCACTGAGGTCTTCCCTCAAGCCACCTCACAGTTCTTTCGTATGGGTGGGAAACCATCAATAGGGTCTTGCTGCCCACTTCTTTGGGATGGATTATCCTTGTTAGCGGGTCTGTGATGACTACATCCAATATACCCATTTTCCATGATGGACACTTTGTTCTCAGCATCTTGTGTCATGGACTGGGCCTGGCATTCCAAGTCTATTCTGGCACTCTCAGCTTGCTATGAGGTCAACTGGAGCCCCCTGGATTCAGCCCATGAAATCCCATGGGCCATGGCCAACATGTCGGAGCGCCACATTCTCACTGTCATCTCCTCCTGCTGCAGAGAACACTGATTTGCTGTGTAGACCCTTTACCAAAGTCTCATTTCATCTTTATCTGCTCTTCCCAACCACCCGAGTGGGAGTGGGTCCTCCCCACCATTTCCAGGGCACCCCTCCTGGTTGACACTGTTTTCTTTGTGACATCATCATCTCCCTTCAGGTTCAGTGTCTCATCTCCATAGAAACACTGGACACATCAACCCTGCCCAAGTCCAGTGCCTCATCTATTACTGGGACAAGAAGGAGAGGACAGGAGACCTGGATTATGTCTTGTCAGCTTTGTTTAGGGAGGAAACTTTTACTCTTTGAGGACCATCGCAGATTGCTGTTTTAAATGGAACGGCCATGACATTCGCTGGGGCCAGATATTCAGTCAGTACCAATTGCTATAGCACAAAAAGACAGATTGGCTAAAACACTCAGCTTTTCCAAAAGAATAAACACATATGGACCCAATCTAACAAAAGGGAATGGGAGTTCTAAACAAAGTTGGGAAAATCTCCCTCCTCTCCAATCATAATTCATGTGTTCTGGAGCCAGAAGGGATCTTGGAAATGAACTCACTTTGTCTCATGTACTGATAAAAAAATTGAGCCCAGAAGAATAGCGACCTGTCCCCAAATCACATGGCTGTCTAGTGAGGGCTGGGGCCCTCGGGCCTGAGTTGGGTAGATATTTTCCTGCACCACATTGCACCTGTGATGCTTGGCACACATTGAGATTTTGCCTGCTTTGTAAATATCAGCTGTGTTATCAGAAGTGAGCTGTTCCAATCAAGGTCCCATGTCAACACCTTGAGGACTTGCCTTTACATCCAGCACATGGAGCTCCACCCGCACCAAGCTTTCCTCCTCAGTAAACATCTCGATCCTGTTGACATGGCTGAAGTCAGCTAAAAGAGCCACCAGATTGGTTTTGGTGTTTATGACATGGCTTATGCCATATCGGGGACCGACCAGGAGAGTCACTTCTGAGCGCTTTTCTGCCTGCTGAGAAAGAGACATGGACAAAATATAAAAACACTAGACTTCTGACGTGCCATGCAAAGTTGGACCTGGGAGAATGTTTTTACAAGAGTGCATTTTCTTTAGAAAGTGTTTCTGAGTGATACTGTACTAAATCATCTAATTAGAAAAAAAACCAGATATATGACTGCATTGAGGCTCTGATAAATTAGGAATAATGCAGAAAGTAAATGTTATCATGGCATGTATATTCGTAATCATGAGGGGTTTTTACAAATGAGGATTTTTTTTTTCTTTTTTAATGTGAAAGCAACTTCTGGCCCAATGGTTTAAAGGGAGGCCATCATCAGAGTGCATCGATTCTCTAGGTTTTTCTCATTTTTTTTCTGGGACATTCTACACTGGTGTTATCTAGTTTAACATTTCTTCTGCTATTTTCAGACTGTGGTACAGTCGATTAGAAATGAAGGCATGAAAAGATTCACAGATGGATTTTTTTTGTCATCAAAGGTAGCTAATTCAAGACAGCCTATGCAGTGACATTTTATAGGCCTCCATGGCTTCACAGAAAGAGCAAGAAAAAGAAATTACCACTAATGTTGCCTTGAACACACGACCCCCATACAACCGAAGGTCACTGAGGAACTTGAGATAATGAACCTTGGCTTGCAGTGCAGAGAGCTGAGGAGAGAAAAGAAAACTCAGGTGTTAGCTCCATGGGGGTGATTCTGTTCCTGCTGGAGACCAGACGAAGACAAGGGCGAACCAGAAGGATGACTCTCTTCTGCCAATGGGTGGGGCGTGACAAGGACCCTTCAGAGGAATGAAAGGAAATTTCTCTGTATTTGGTTTCCTGACATAGGGCTGCAACAGGCCACTCGGACTAAAGTAGTTTTATTTGGGGGGAAACACGTGGAGGACTCATAAGTCCAAACGTGCTGGGCCAGGGCACACAACAAGTGAGAACGAGATGATAACATTTTCCACAGAAACGGCTGCTCATGGGGGCATTTCAAGAAGTGAGTGGTGCTTCCAGTTGCAATTAGGGACCAAGGTGAGTTTTATACATTCTTCCATTACACAGGAGACTAACCTATGTGGGAGTTTGTGGGAGCCGATTTTAACACACACCTACAATCTATATAAAGCCTTAAACAGGCTCTGCATGCCCATCTCAAGCTTCTTAGTCTTCACAAGTTCTTAGGGAAAATGAACTTTCTGGAATCCAATCACTGTGGAAGTGGTTGAACTTGCTATATAAGTCCCTGTTTTATTCAGCTCCAAGAATCTATTGAGCTTTGTGAAAGATTTACAAATAACATTGGATTCAGATAAACTTTATGTTTATAAGGACTTAAACATGTAGACTCCCAAGTCATAAAAAAAAGCACTTGATTAAAAAAAATGTCCATGGTTCATACTGAATGTGCCAGGTACATTTGTTGGGGGTGAGATTTTCCAGCAAGGTGAATGAAGACCACCGAGCAGCAATGACTGTAAAACTCTGCTTTCAACTGCAGATGAACTTACCAACTCGTTTGTTAACTACATCTAAGTGCCCTACCCTTTATGTAATTCTTACTGAGCACTATTCTTCTATCCTACTTCTTTGAAAAACCGAAAGCACTTTGCAAATCGACTTAAAAGCAAACCACTCTTGGCTAGAAAGAATGACCTTTATAGAAGAATCATGATAGGTCGGTAGATAGATCGACCTTAGAGCACTTAGCCAAATTATTACAAAACCAGCGGGGCCAGGCTTGGAAAAAATCCTATCAAGTTAATTAAAGGAAATTAGCTTTAGGCAAATCAGAACCGAAATTTAAAAAATCTTGTTTCATGATGTCCTGCTAGATTTCTGTTAGCTGACTGTTTATATCAACTGGGAAGTTAAGTCGAAGGTGTTGATAGCAGGTTGAACCTGATTATTTGTTTTAAAAAAAGCCACGGGGTGAGGAGGGAATAGAAATGAGCATGTTTTAGCCAGTATAAATTACTGAAAATCAGATCCTAAGACCAAAGAATTGGCCAAGTAAACAGTAATTTGTATTAGAGTCACAAGAGATTCCATGGCCATTATCAGCTGGAAAATGTTGGGCTGTCATGCTTCTTCCAATTTTCTAGGTCCAGTAATGTTAGGCTCTTTATCTTCCTGGTTCCTGAAATCCCTGGCTTTTTATTACCTATAAATGCAGCTCTCTATTCTAATCAAGAATATATTATAAAATGTCCTCAGTGTTTCTTCTACTTGATTTTTTAAAAAAGATTTTAACATGAATGATGGTGAATGACAGAAAAAAATTTGTTTTTTTTCCAAAAGTAAGATTTAATTCAGTGGCTGTCAACCTGGGGTGGTTTTGCTCTGCAGGGTGCATGTCTGGAGACATTTTTGTTTGTCACGATTGAGGGCATAGGGTGCTACTGGCATCTCGTGGGTAGAGGCCAGGGATACTGCTAAACATCTCACAATGCATAGGATGGCCACTCTCCCCAACAAAGAATGATCTGGTCGCAAATATCAACAGTGCTGAGGTAGAGAACTCTGGTTTAATTCGTGTGGCATCTGGTCTGTAAGGAAAGTAAGAGCATGATGGAAACATAAAATTATCTTGCAACTCTATCCTCTAATCAGAGGTTATGCAAGGTTCTCCTGCATGCACATGTGAACACACCATGCCGTATACTAAGGAGCCTATAGTTTGCAAGAAATAAATAGGTTTTCATGAGAATACTTATTTTTCATTAGTCTTAGAAACATGTTAATAGTTAAAAAAAAAAAGATTAGGCAGTGTTACTGCTTCTGAAAATATGGTGCTAAGTATTTTATTCATGGGCTAATTTTAAACATTTTAAAAAATGCATGCAAGCCTCTCTTTAAAATCCATTTTCTATTAAGATGCAAATGTGATACCTTTTTACCGGGTGGTACCAAGTTTTGATTTGCTTTGACAAGGTGTGAAAGTGCTTTCTTTATGTTCTTCTCTTTCATGCTTTGCAGCACAGCAGAAGGAAGAAAAGTCTCTAATCCCCATTCTTTTCTGCAATAAAGAGCATATTTTTAATTTCACATTCTTGTGATTATGAGTTATCTAAGACAAAATGGTGCTCTGATGTTTGTTGGAACAAATGAAGTCTTTGCAAGGTAGGGAATGGTGACAAGTCCCCAATTAGGGAAGCGACTTTTAATTTGCACTCAGGAAACACTATTTGAACTTTAGTACATATATTTGCATTTTAAAAGAAACATATTCCTCCATCTCCAGAGAGAATGCAAAGGGACCCATGGAAATTGAAGAGGCACTTTAACCAACCCTCCTGAGTCTCTTAGAATTCGTTCATATATCTGATCTCCGAGTTTGTATTTCCAACACCAATTTCTCTCCACCCGTTTGCTCATTTTCATCGTCATCTTTCCCTGCCTGCCCGCACAGTGTCTTCCTCTCTTCTCTGAGGACAGACGCCACTCCTTCATGCCCCCAAACCATTTTTCCTTCCCCATCTCCCTCATCAGTGTCTATCTCTCCAGAAACATACAATTCTCTTTTCTCCCAGCCCGTTCACATCTACCTAACTTCTTCTGTCAACAGTTCTTGCCGGTGGAGAGGTAGGCTAAGTTTCATGACCCTTAAATATGTGTGGTACTGATGGGGAGGTGAAAACATCTCATAAATGTGAATATACAAGAAAAAAAATGGGACTAGGTTAATGTATATATTTTTTTGCCAGGAGCCCATTTCTCCAGCAATGACTATATTCTATCCTAAGGAGGTTCCATATTTTGAATTCTAGGGACTCTACCTTTATTGATCACGTGCTCAACCAGTGTCTTCTAAATTATATGAGAAGGTTCTGGTTATTTCTCCTGCTCCAAACCTCTCCAAAGTAGGATAGAAAGACAGACTTCCCTTACTTGACTATTCATGGTCTTCTTCACTAGTTAAGATTGTGTTTTTTGTGATCACCATTTTCTTCCTCTTTCTTCTCAACTCGTAGTTATTATCTTTATCGATCATTTGGCACTTCTGAAGGGCTACTTTGTAACTCTACTTGTATCATGATTTAAATCATTACTTTTCATATCTTTATGATCAGATCACAAGTTCTTTGACGGTTAAGAATATAATTTACAGTTTTTAGTACTTTTCACTGTCGCACTGTGAATACCATATAAAATGCTCAATGAACATTTTCTGGGTAAATGAATTAATTAATGAGACTATTATTGTAGACTGCAAGATTCTTAGTCTAGTTAGTTATCTCTGGAGGTTTTCAACTGTACCATGTTCAACCAGGTATGGAGAGTAGGAACAAAAATGCGTTTCAGTTGTCTGAAAGTCATCTCAAGTTGTGTAGGCCACTTTTTCAAACGGGAGCCAGTTTTATCCATCCCCAAGAACTTCAGAAAGGAGAGTGGATGAGGGTGTGAATGTGTCCATCTGAAGTGTGAGACCTCTTTGTGAGCCTAGTCTCGCTCAGGTTACAGTTATGGAATGTGTGGCAAGAAAGAAAGAGATAAGCCACCTGTGAAATAAGTGGACTGAGACTGGAAGATCTGAGGTTCTCAAACAGCACACAAAGATTTGTCCCTACGCACAGAAGGTGGAACAGAGTTGCAAGAACAGTGGGTTGGAGTCAGCTCTAATCCTTCTCAACACAGGCTCGTGAGCTTGTCAAGAAGCCACTCCGCCCCCTGGCGGTCAGCCTGGCACTGTATAATTTAGAATGGTTGGAACATCCCACCGATTGGAAGGTGGGGTTTCATGAGCTTGCATATGTCTAGGAGGTAGAGGTGGAAAGGATGCTAAGACTTTGAGTGTAATGTGGAGATGTGGCTACAGCCCTGCCATGAACTTGGAAATACGAATGTTCTTTTCTCTTAGCATTAGAGCTGCCAGGATTCAGAAAGCATGGCTGCTTTAGGGTACTGAATCACCTGCCAGTTTCTCACACAAACTGGGCGAGAAAGGGTTCTCTTTTTAAGGATGACCCTTAAGTAGACTCATCAACTGAGGGCAACACGCATTGCTTTTATCTAAGAAGAGGGATCTTCTCCAGCCAAAGGGGCAGTACGCTGATGCTGTGGGCAGGTACTTAGCAAGACAAGGCATTCATGCTTCCCAAACAACATTCAATTCACAGAGTAAAGTGTCACTTCCCTACTCTATCACAGTTCTTTACTACAAATGCTGCCCTTCTTGATTATGACTGAGAACATCACTTTTTACACTGCATCTTGATCACTGAAAAGTAATCTCGGGTTATGCAGACTACTTTCCAAACACAAATGCTTCAAATAGTCACACAAACTACAGTGCAATGTGGACTCCCACTGCCTGGGTTCGAATCCTGCTCCCTCTAGTAAATAGCCTGTATGACTTGGGCAAGTTATTTAACCATTCTGTGCCTCGGTTTGCTCATCTGTAAAATTGATCTAAATTCTTCATAGAGATGTTGTGAGAATTAAAGAGCTCAATATCGGAAAAGCGCTGAGACTAAAGCTTGGCTAGGAACCAAGGAGTTTAAGAACGGGTTTCATTTTAAATATGACCCTCATTTTACCCACAATTCTCTAAAAGTAGATTATGTCCGAAATGGACCCCCTCCACCAAAAAGATGAACACGCATTCACCCCTTTTGTACAGGTTTAACAAATGCTCTGCCACAAACAAGATCGATCTTGGAAATAGAGACATAGATCAAAAATACACTTGCGTGTTAAGTGGGCAGCATCTCTGTCTCCAAAATGGCTCGTAGTCAACACTTACTCGATGTATTTCAGGGAGATTTTCTGCGTTTGCTTGGTGGTAACGGTTGCGATGTACATTTGCAAGGCGGCCAGCCGTAGGGCTATGTCATATTTCAGCTCCGGCCCAAATCGCTCCTGGACGACATCGTTACAGCTCTGCAAAGAGACCAGCAGAGGGCGCAGCTTGTCAAAGGATGGGCTGCAGGGCGCTGCCTTAGAGGAGCAGGTGACATTTGTGCCCCCCCCCCCCTCGCTCCAGAGGCTAAGTGTGGCAACAGTTGTACCATGCTGCTTGGAACCGAGTCAATGTGCAACTGCACTCACAAACACAGGAACCATACAACATCCAGTGACAAGACAGCTACTGCTTAAATATTTAGCTTTTCGTAAAGATAATTAGGAATTAAAGTGTGACATTTCCAAACACAGGTGCTGCATTTGAACATGGAGTGCCGATGGCATGATGGCTGCTGGGGTTGGAATCCTGGGTTCAAATCCTTTTCCTCCACTTCGCATGGGCGTGAGCTTGGTCAAGTTCCTTAACTGTTCTGTGCCTCAGTTTCCTCTTCTGTAAACTAGGAATAATAATACTCCCCACTCACAGGGTGTGGTGAGGGTGAAATGGGTTAACAATGTAAAGCCCTTAGATTCTACCTGGTCAACTGTAAGCTCTCATGTGAGCTAGCAGCCGTTGTCAACATCATCTTCTTCTTCCTTCTCATGTAGAGCAGAATTGGCAAGGTGATTGAAAGCAGCGGCTCTAGACTTACCCCGCCTGCTTCCCGGTCTGCTTTGCTGACGACGACCTGTATAGGTAACTTGGACCAGTTTACTTAACTCTTGCAGCCTCGATTTTCTCATCTGTGCGAGGGGGATTCAGCCCAGCTACCCTAGTGCGTGAGCGTTAGACGAGATGCACAGCGAGTGCTTTATCACAGCGCACTGGTTGCGCTCAGTAAAGAGTAGCCAGTAAAATCCTTGGTCCATTCCAGTGGTGACTGCCCCCACTGTGACTCTGAGGGAGTCATTCTATGTCTCTGGGCCTCAGTTCGTTCACCTGTAAAAGGGAGCCACCTACCTCACAGGGTTTGTGGTGAGCATTGGATTGATGAGTGGCTGAGAGTGTTGTCAAGTGTAAAGTCCTACATGACCACCACTGATTTTAGGGTGACATTTTTGTCACCCATTAGGAGCAAAGGGCTGAGTTGCAGCATTGCTTAAGCATATTCTGCACATGTGTTTATAGTTTGTTCTGGGAAACTAGGCTCTGGGGCTAGAAAATATGGTATATACACTCTATCTTTCTTATTCTTTACCTCGTCCTAAGATAATTTCAAATGGAAAACACTATCAGGCTTTGTTTGCCTCCTTTCCAAGAGAAGCATATTTGTGACATCACATATTGATTTTATTAAATGGGAAATGTACTCCTGTATGGTTTCTGCACACAATATTGATGCTTAGAATACTTATCCATGTGGTACTGTCGCTGTGCAATGCGCATCGTCCTATTCATGTGCTACGTCTCAGCCCATCCCTTAATTCCAAAGACCGAAGTCACATTTTCTCCCCCTCTGTCCCTAATATTGGTCTTCCACCTTTGCTTCCCTTGAAAATATTATACCTACCAGGCTTGCAGAACACTCCTTGTCGGAGCGGATCTGACACGAGGTGGGAGATGGGGCCTCCTGATGGAAGGCCGGTCCTGAGGGCAAGTTCAGGATACTACTTTGTTTTGCTAGTCTTGGGTTTACCAGTTATTTCCAAGTGCCCAGGATTGTCTGCAATGGGCCACCTCAAGGTTGAGAGCCCAGATAGGGTCATTTCATAGAGTCTCAGGAGGGATGTGGGTGAGGAGGCCCCTGAGCGCAGTGCTGGGCCATAACAGGCACTTGAATCAGTTTCTTGATAAATCTCTTTCTTCTGTGATTGCTATTGCATAAGGGATTTGAAACAGGAGTTCAGCATAGAATTTAGAGACAGAAGCCCCAGGTTCGATCCTAGGCTCTGTCAACTACTCATCAAATGACCTTGAAGAAGGCATTTTCATCTCTCTTGAGTCTTGGTATTCTTATATGAAAAATCGGTTAACAACAACTAACTCTCAAGGTCGCTGGTACACTTGAAAGGAGGTTTCATAAAATGGAATGTGCTTTATAAAGGTGAGCCATCGCTATTACTTCTGCTGAGAATTGGAACTGGAAATGGTTTTTCCCATCCTCATTACACTGTGTGTGTGTGTGTGTGTGTGTGTGTGTGTGTGTGTGTATCTTTCCTGTATTTTAACCAGACTTCTGGGTGAATTTTTTATCAAGGTGATTAGTCACTTAATTACATTATGTAATTAGTTCAGGCTGATCCTGGAGAATTAGTGTGAAGTCTGACATATATTTTGGTACTAATCATGCTTTTATTACTCTCAAGTATGTTACTTAAACTACAGTTACACAAGCAAGTGGTGGTCACTGTTTTGCTAAGATAGAGGTCCCAACAGACTCTGGTTTAGGCCTCCAAAAAATTCATTTATAATGAACATGTTAGATGTTAAAAAGGAAACTGATACTACTAAAATGTCTGAAAACATGTTGTAGTCTCAGGTATTATCCTATTTACTAATTGGTGTAACAATCTTTTTCTTAATGGATAGTAGACAGGTAAATGTCAGCAGAGTTCATTCTAATTATGAATTAGCGCAGACTGGATGATTAGGTTTACCATTATTATATATGCTGAAATCTGGAAAATACTGCATAGTCCATTAATGACTAGGAGATTAATAGATACTATCACTATTGAAACCTGTTTGCACTGTCACGGTTCACCTGGTCAATGGCCACTGTCCTTATAAGGGGCCCGCTCAGTTGAATCAATTTTTGTCTTTGTAATGTGATATATATTGCTTCCTGCTTACTCTTGTTCTCTGGGCTAATTTTATTGCATCTTTTTAGTACCTTCGAATCAACATGGGCACATAGCACCATTTACAGACCCACTGACTTGTTAGACAGCTATGTTATTTTAGACATACTGCACACTCTGTGATCCAAGGCACTTTGAAGCAGAGGGTGTGAGGCCAAGAAATTCTCATTTGCTGTTCTCGGCGGAAGATATATAAGATGATGGTAGCTTAATTTTGGTCTCTACGCTCACCATACGTGGCTTTCCACCTCCCCCTACTGGCTACTCACTGAAGGAGCGGCTAATCCACAAGCCATATGACACTCAAGGAAAAGCAGAAATGTCCATCTTCTGCCAGTCCCAGGGCAGTATCCCTGGACAGATTCTCCTGTTCTCAGGACAGTCTCAGGCTAGAAAAGATGCATCTTTTATAAAAAAAAAATAGCTCCATGAATTGCATTAGACTTGGGTGAACACCCCTTAGACAGAACCATGCTTAGCGGTACCCAGGGTCTACTTAAGAGGTCTCCCCTCCCCAACACACATGCAACCACATTCTTCTGCTACAAATTCAATGGGCTTGTGATGTTTAAAAGAGAAGCAGAGCAAAATGGGTTTAAAACATCATCTTGTTAATGGGACGAGCATATAATTGCAGAGAACGACAACCAATGTATCTCACTGTCCACAGTCACGCACTGACCAGAACCTGTAACTATTTATTTGCAATTAACAAGCTAAAAACATAGCACAAGATCTGAGCTGCAGTAGCAAAGCCTTGGGCTGGTTCTCAGCAGCAATATGGGAAAAATGCAGGAACAGATCAGCTGATAATCAGCCTGTTTTGTGCAGTTACATCTGGGTTACCTGGCCCATTGGGGCATAAGGGAAATTGCTGAGGGGTCCAAGGGACTAAAGTTTAACACTTAAAAAACCCAAGTCATGACACTTTCACTGTTCTGGGTCAAAAATGGTATAAAGTGTACTTCATATTTCTTTACTTGATAAACAGGGTATATTGAACAGGATCTGCCTTTTCCTGATGATGGGTTTTTATCTTCGTAAACATTAGATATCCTACTGAGCTGTAAATGTCAATCTCCTCAAAGACCACTGAGGCGGGGCGTGTTTAACCAGCCTTTCCCTGAGTGCCCCCATCTGCTAGAATGTTCTGGTACATTCTGCTTCTTCTTTCTCTGACTTAATTTCTGTTCCCCAGGGCTTAGTGCCACTTTATGTCACCATTCCTAACCCCTGACATCGATCTTGTCTCTGCCATCTACTGCCTATTTTCTTTTCCTATCCAACTTTTTTAAGGTTATAAAAACTTTGAAATATACAAGAAAATATTGAGAATAGTGTATACCAGTATATCAACTACCTAGGGTTGACAAATGTTTCTTTTACTTTCCTACTTCTTTGCTTTTTATTTCTTACTTACACCTCCAGCAATCTTTGCCTTATATAGACAGATATCCTCAGCCAAACAGGTGTCTTTTTTTTTTTCTGCCTCACATTTGCCTTTTCTCCTTTTTTTTCCCTGTATGAGAAGGTTACATTTTTAGGTTTACAACCTCTCTGAGTAGTTCTAATGTTAGATGCCTAAGCATCAGGTAAGGTTCTTACTGTTTAATGTAGTTATATTGGAAATTTAAGTGAGAGTAATAGGATGCAGTTATAGAGAAATATAGAGAAATCCACCTAAATATCAAGGGGATTAATTCTCATTGGGAAAAACTAGCAAAGATTCTCATTTCTAGCAGCCTTGTTTTTGAAAATTATATCCCAGAATCAGATATATAGTCTGCAAAGGATGCTGTCTTCCTAAAGTTTTATTGCCTTGAAATGAATCATTCCATTATAATTAATATCATATTTCAGAACAATCTAAGCACCAAATGAATGAATGAATGAATAAGTAAATAAAAAAGAGAAAACTCTTTCTTACAGTAGAATACCAAGTAATAAATGAATAAGAAATAATGGAATTAGAAAAATCATCATTTTCAACCACCATAATAATAATGGATTCAGGCAAGGATACATGGTTGAGAGTAAAACTAGTAAGTGAAAAGATAATAAGAGAGTTATAATGAGATTGTCCACAAATTACTTATTAATTACAAAAGGAAAAGTAATAACTTCTAGATGGACAAATTTAGAGAACTTAATCGTAGTTAAGAGTCAAAGTTAACCTTGCCATTATGGGGACAAACTGCCATCGTGTGCCCCTGATATGATGCACTAAAGGACACAAAGTCACTCGTGTTGCTTGTCAGCTCAAAATGCAGAACCTCAATCTAATCATGAAGAAACATCAGAGAAACCCAAATTGTGAGATTTCTACAAAATAACTGATCAGTACTCCTCAAACCTGCCAAGGTCTTGAAAGCCAAAGAAAGACTGAAGAATGTTCCAGATTTAAGGAGACTAAAGTGATATGACAATGGGAATCTAGATTGGATCCTATTCTATATAAAAGGCATTTATGGGGCAATAGACAAAATGTGCATATAAACTATAGATCAGATAATAGAAATGTTGAATTTCCTGATTTTGTTATTTATACAATGGTTACATAAGAAAAATGTCCTTGGTACTAGGAAATACACAGTGAAGTATTTAAGGGTAAATGAACATAAATTCAGTCACTGACATTGATATGGTTTAGTGAAAAAATTGTTTGCGTGAGGGAGAACAACCATGTGAAAACATTAAAGTCAATGCGATAAAATGTGACCCACTGGTGAATCTGGGTGAAGGATATCAAGAGTTCTTTTTCTACTCTTAACTTTTTCCTAAGTATGAAATTATTTCAAAATCAAAAGTAAAAATAAAAAAAGCACTATAGAATCATTTTACAACACACTGAGACTGAGGTGGGAGGATAGAGATCCCCAAATTAAAGAATTCAGGAAAAACAAAAACCCTGAATTTAATTTATCCCACAACATTCATATAAATCATGTGCAGATTCTCACATACCTGAACATAGAGATACTCGAAAGCAACTGGATCTCTCCTTAACAGGTCAATTGGATCCTTTGGGACAAAGCTAATCCGGAAAAGACACCTCATCTTATGGGAGCTGGGCCTCTGCGTCACCTAGAAGAGCAGACCAATCACGAGAATCCTCAGTGTTGACTGAGAAATGGCTGAGGGACACAGAAGCAAAGGCAACTTTCCTTGGACATGGAAGAAAGGAACGGGTGAAGTTCTTTTAGAATTTGTCAGAGATAACTCATTCCCGAAAAGTGCACAGACCTTGTGACTTAGGTCGAGTTCCCAGAAGCAGACCCTCAGATAAGGGACTTACTCAGGAACTGCTGCCAGGAGAGGCAGGTAACAGGGTGGGAGGGCAGGCAGGAGAAGCCGAGCAAGGACATGGTACCCAGCAAGGCTTAGCTACAGCCTGTCCTTCGGGGGACTCTGGAGAGTAACTTACATTGCAGAGGCGTAGGGTCTGAGCCAAAGGAGCACAGACAAGTCATTGGCTTTGGGGCTGTCCCAAGGGGACTTGAACTTCCAGGTTGGACAGAATGGGTACCAGGAGTCCAAGGGCAGTCCCCTGAAGGAGATGCTGGATGTTGCGACTGCACACGGAAGCTAGGGTGGGAATGGGCGGTATGAAAGGGACCAGCGGGGGAGCACAGAGATTGTCCACTACAGTTTATTACTGTATAACACCACCAGGGATTTTTCTAAATTAGACTCCAGACTGAGTGTAGCAGGGGAAGCATGACGGTGTCAACCGTGGATGACATCTCATTGGAAAGTAGGAAGACAGAAGTCTCAGCCTATGTGCTAAATCTGGAGTCCACAGGTTTCCAAACTACCCAGAACGTCTGACACTGTGACATCGTTGCAGTTTGCTTAAACTACACCACAGGCTCCTATGGGATAAGGACCATGGATCATTTTGATTTGTTTTCCTTTTTTCCAGCACAGCGTATGCCAACTACTTGGTGTTAGCTTCTTAACTCTTTTAGCGGCAGAAGGAAATTAATCAACGAAGAGTGCTTAGTACAAGCTGAATGAATGAAAAGACATCAACCTTCAAGAAAGAAGGTGAAAGCTCTTCAGTCCTCCCCACCCACTCTACCCCCAACCCCCTGCCCCAAAGAGGTCAACACGATGAAACTAAGACCAGGTGGCATGAGCTGACACAGCTGTTCTACTTGTAGTTTTATGTGCCTGTATGTAATTTTTATGCACGTGTGTGTAGTTTCATGTACTTATAACTACTTTTATGCAGGGGACAAATCTGGCAAAAATAAGTGTCGGTGAACTGTAATTTAGAAATTCAAAACAAATACAGCAATAGCTTTATTGAGCCCCATGGTATGTGCATGCGTGTGTGCATGCGTATTTATATTCTTACACTTTACATTGCTGACTTCATAGAGTTGAAGAATTTCAATGGGAAAACACATCCTACTTTGAAAGGCATACTGGGCATCCAGAGGCAGTAAACTGACCCGGCTTTCTGGCTGCAGGTGGGGCTGCAAAGCTGAGTGGACCGCCTATGGGCTGCTCATCCATAGCAGATGGTAAAGGAGAGCAGAAAGAAGGAAAGCAGGAACCTAAGAGCCTAAAGTTCCCTCATCACTGAAGTCTCCTCCACGGGAGGAATTTGTTGAAATCCCTTATACATCCAACAAAGACTCTGCATGTGTGGAATCACAGGAAAAGCCAGGGCGCAGGGCTGAATTCAGCAGCCATGCAGCCTGCTTGTCTCCCCACAGAACAGATGGGGGTGGCATCTTGACAGCCAGGAGCTGGGACACATTGGTGGATCACATGTTTACAGTGGGCAGGACTGGAGCGGGGACTTCAGGCTGCCACAAATAGTCTGAAGTCTACACCCAGAACTTAAAACGATGGAATATGATTTCAGCTTGATTTAAAGGATCTCAGAAACATTTTCTTTTAATGGTTTCAAGAGATCAGTTATCAAAACAGGTGAACAAATCATTACAATGATATAAAATATAATTCTACAGAGCCATATTCCCAAAGACTGGCTGCTGAGTCTTTGAATGACAAATCTGTTTCTGAGACCAACTGACAGTTTGTGAAAAAAACTGACAAAAAGGGAAATAGCACCTTGAGGTGTAAAATCCATTACTAATGCTGGTGCTTGCTGTAAGCGGGGGTGAATACACTGAAAGGATTTGAGACAGGTGAGGGTGCAGGTGCTGGGGTGGGGTGGCCTCCGCTCTCAGCAGCAGCGCGATCACGTGAGCGTGTATTCCTACAGACCTGAGTTAGGGTCTCCTGTTCATGGAGCAAGAGCAGCTTGGTTCCGGCCCCTTCCGTCCTCTGCTCCAGCATGAGAGAGAAGTGTTCAATGCCTTTGATGGAGAGCTTCTCTTGAAGGGTTAAGATGACATCCTTACAGAAGAAACATTGACAACATGCGATCGAAACCGAGGCAGCCCACCTGTGCCACCTACTGTGGCCAAACACTGTTGCACACATTGGCTTCAGATCTTTATATATTATACCTTTGGTTGGTTCTGAAGCTCGATGCTCCAAAGATCCCAAAAG
Source organism: Eidolon dupreanum (assembly GCA_028627145.1). Lineage (NCBI taxonomy): Eukaryota > Metazoa > Chordata > Mammalia > Chiroptera > Pteropodidae > Eidolon > Eidolon dupreanum. The sequence continues at coordinate 3,132,055 of CM053505.1, read as the reverse complement.
AGACAGAAATGAGACTTTTCTTTTACCCCTTCCTGGCTTCCCCTACTCCCAAATCTTTATGGAGTTCGGAAACGGGCCACAGGGCGAAGAGCTGTGTGAGGTGCTTACGTATTACCCAAGCTCTCAATCTAGAAAGATTGTCAATAGATGGCGCAATGTGGTCAGTTCAGTCCCCTTCCTTCTAAATGGGGTGGCAATTGAACACCTCTGAAAGCGGTCTATCCCGGGGTCAGCAAAACAGTGCCTGCATACCAAATCCAGCCCACTGCCTGTATGGGTAAATAAAGTTTTATTGGCAATCGGCCACGCCTATTTATTTCAATAGTGCCTATGGCTGCTTTCGTGTTCTCCTTTGGCAGAGCTGAGCAGTTAGTTTCAAGAGAGACTATGTGGCCTGTAAACCCTAAAATATTTGCTATCTGGCCCTTTACAAAACCCCTGCCATTCCCTAGCCTACCTTGCTGGAAGTGCAGTATGCTGGTGGGAAGGAATGTGGGCTTTGATATAGTCTGGTTTCTAATCTCAGCTCTACTGTGTATTAGTTGTGCAGCTTAAGGCAAGTAGTTTAATCTCCAGGTATCTCAGTGTCTCTGTCTATAAACTGGGGGCAATAATAACACCTGCCTCTGAATAGATACATAGACTAAATGAATCAACACTCAGAAAGCATCTATTGCGGCACATTTTGGCACAAAGTTAGGGCACTGTAACAATATACATATATTAGCATTTATTTTAAATCTCTGGGGAAGGTAGAATGGGCAAGCTTTGACAGCAGTCCTTTAAGGAGTAAACATTTATGATCAGAAAGGTGGTCCATGTACAAACATGCTTCCTGCGATGCAAAACTAACATCCCCAATCATTATCCTTTCCATGCACTTGAAAACTAGTCAAGGATCTCTCTTCAAGATAATTTATACTCAAATGCTAAAAATCCTACAGAGCAGTGGTATTCAACTGGGGCAATTTTGTTGCCCCATAGCAACATTTGGCAACTTCTGGAGACATTTTTGATTGTCACAAAGGGGTTGGGGATGCTGATAAGTATCCTATAATGCACAAGACAGCCTCCACCATAATTACTTGGTCCAAAGTAGCAACAATGCCAAGACAGAGAAACCCTGCCATACATAGAGTTCTTCGTTTTTATCGATCTTTCTAAGTTTTTGACTCTTCTCTGTGGACCTTTTTCAATTTCTAACAAAGATCCCACACCCACCCACCACCACCAAAAAATAATCATTCAACAGAAATGCCTTCACTATATTGAATTTTATTAAAAGACTCTCTGTTTCATAATTTTTGCTCAAGGCCCAGAAAAGAGAAAACAAAACCAGTCTTTGTGTAGTGATACATACTTTATAAAACCTTCTCTTGAATCACCTGGGAGGATACCGAAAAAATCAATAGCACTACTCTTTTCCTAATGTGACTCTGTACCAAGAATTTTGGCAATTTTATAAAACAGTGTCGTCTCCTTTTCATAACTATACTATTTCCATTTTATGCCTACCAGCCTGCATCTATTGCGATAATAAGGCTGTTAGGTACAAGATAAGATAACTATAATTTCCTGTGAACTTTTTTGCATTGCTTCCTGTCTTCTCATTGTCATCTGCCATCCTTAGGGAAATCAAACTCAGTCTAGTGTGGGCTCCTATACTAAAGAGGCCAGAGGGAATTAACAATAGGAGTCTCTTCTAAATTCAGATTTATTTGTTAAAAAATGCATTTAAGTCTTTACCAGTATCTTCAGATGGGGAAGGGGGTCCGATGGTAAGCACCTTTTCTGAGCAGTTAGTGTCACAGAATAAAGCCACTGTGTCAGAGGGAGGTATGATAATACAGCTCTACGGGTTAGTTAGGTCAGGGGCCTGCAGACTGTGGCATGGGGGTCACATCAGGCCATGCCCATTCACTTACATACTGTCTGTGCAGCAAAGGATTCATCTTGCCTAAGGAGAGCTTTGCCTCTTTACTACTGGCTCTTAGAAGGTAACCTCTAGGACCTCAGTGTGTCCCGCCTGATAGGAGGGCCTTTGTTTACCTGGGGACCTTGGGCCACACCAGATAGTCTACACTAACAATGCGATCTGTGGTGAGGACCTTGGGTCACGTGGTATGGGCTCACTCTCTGGAGGGGCTGGGTCCTAAGTCAGCCATGCAGGTGGCCAGCTGTGTCCACACGGCCCATCCGTACTAAAAACTGGATGCCAAGGCTTGGGTGAGTTCCCTGGTTGGCAGTGCTCTATGCATACTGTCACATGTCGTGGCGGGAGAAAAAGACTGTCTGCATGACTCCACTGGGAGAAGACAAGTGAAGCTCTGTGCCCAGTCTCTGCTGCCCTATGTGCCTTTTCGTGCTATTGATTTCAATCTGTATCCTTCGCGGGAATAAACTATAACTGCGAGTATAACAATTCGCTGAGTTCTGTGAGTCCTTCAAGTGAATTGCTGAACCCGAGAGTGGTCTTAAGGACCTCCTGAGTCTGCCTTTCTATGACAACAGCAGGGTTGAGCAGTTGTAATGGAGATCAAATGTCCCACAAAGCCTAAAGTAGTTACTCTCGAGCCCTTTCCAGAGAAAGTTGGCCAACTCCCAAGTTAGCTGATCAATAATTAGAGTAACATCTCACTATAATTGATTTTGAGTAAGAATAAGGAAAAAGAACTTTTTTCAGTCGTCACCATTTAAAATTAGCTGTCTTGTATGAAGAAAGTTAATATTTCATCTGGAATGATTTAGGGATGATTTAAATGCTCTACTGTCAATCTACTCTTATTGTCTGCTCTATTACCTGCTAAATCACTACCTATTTAAAGCAATTCAAAACAAGCTGCTTGCCTGTATCAGGACAATTGGAATGCACAGTGAGTGGGCCTTTGCAGAAAGGCTTCCTCTCATAAGGTTTATGCTGATTAATTTAAAAAACAGAATTAGGGGTTGACTATTGATAGACATTTTTAACATAGAGTTGATATTCTCTTGATACATTATTGTACAGATCATTACTAGATTATTTTTTTTACTTCAATAAAATCTTTTGCACTATGCATCTGGAGAAAGCCTATTTTAGGCTGATAGAGCATTAGGGAACAATCAATTTCTGAACACACTTTTATCCAATAAAAAAGACTCTGTACTTTTTTTTCCAGGAAGGAAGCATGGGAGGAAAAACCTATATGCTTTGTTATAATACCCATTACGCAAATTCACCTATGGCTCTGAAATACAGTAGTCCCCCCTCATCCGCGGTTTCAGTTACCCGCAGTCCACTGCGGTCCAAAAATATTAAATGGAGAATTCCAGAAATAATAATAATTGTTTTAAATTGTGTGCTGTTCTGAGTAGAGCAATGAAATCTTGCTCCGTCCTGCCTGGGACGTGACTTATCACTCTGTCCAGCATCTCTAGGATCTATATGCTTCCCGCCTATTAGTCACTTAGTAGCCATCTCAGTGACCGGATCACCTGTCAAAGCATCGCAGTGCTTGTGTTCAAGTCACCCTTATTTTACTTAATAATGGCTCCAAAGTGCAAGAGTAGTGATCCTGGCTGTTTGATTATGCCAAAAAGAAGCCATAAAGTACTTCCTTTCAGTAAAAAGGCATGTATATATAGGAAAATAAATGGGATATATATGTATGTATGTATACATATATACTATATGTGGTTTCAGGCATCCACTGGCGATCTTGGAACATGTCCCTCACGGATAAGGGGGAATGACTGTAATAGGAATGCTTTGCGACTCTTCTTTTTACCTCTTCTCCTAAGAAGCATGCCTCATTTCTGCCTTTTATGCATCATTTCCATGAGATTGGTTACAGTAATTAAAAGTAAATGTTATCTTTACATTGTTCTATCCCTTGTTTTTGCTGGACACCGAAGTAGCAGATATTCAATTAACAGCTAACATCTTAATCTTGGTGGCTAACATAGCTGAAAACTCATGCTGGCTTTGGGCAGGGTGCCAAGACTTCTTGGTGACAGTCACTCTATTTTAATTAATCTGCAGTTGCATTAAAATGACTAACCGTAGTGGTTCATCACTGATAGCGTATTGCACTGTTTCGCAACACGCACACGCACACAGCAGAAACTTCTTAGTTTAACCTTTTTTGTTTTGGTTTGTTTTTAAGTATTCACACGCTGCCTTATTCGGAAGCAACCCCCCCCCCCAAAAAAAAAAATCTCATAAATAAACAGTTCTGAAAGAAGGTGCATGACTCACGGTGCAGCTTTCACTTCCTGTCTGGCAGTGCTTGGGTAGAGCCCGGCAGGACCTCTTACCTTTATGGAGGTGCTGGAGTCAAAGCGAAATGATTTGGTCTGCCCATTTTCCAGATAGACTTTCAAAACATTTGGCATAAAAAGAAGTGAATTGTCCTTAACTGTTTCCTGTTTAACAACAACGAAACAAGAGGGAGAGGTTTAAGTCAGCTGAATTACAATTCTGTTCTTTGTAGCAGCCACACATATCTATAATTTATTTTAACGCAACATTAAAAAAACAAAAACAGAAACAATTGAACTCTCTAAGGCCAACCAAAGTGTCCCTTTGGTGATATCCGAGTTCAGTTATTCATAGAAAAATTCTTCTTTTCTAGCTGTAACTAACTCAGTGGATTCAAATAAAAGTACTTTCCTCATCAGAAAATCAATCAGATGAGTTTTTTAATTTTTAAATCAAGGTTTCCCATTAGAAAACACGATTATAGAAATATTTCCTTTGTAACTAAGCCAGTGTTTGGGACTATAAGCCCAGACTTTAGCAGAGTTGTATGTCCCGAGCAGAACGAGAAACAGCAGTGATGATGTTTGATGCGATGCCTTTTGGACCTGGCAGAGGCCATAACCGTGAACCACAAGCACTAATCAGCTTCAGATGTAAAGTTATTTTGTGAAACGATTTTTAGCTCATTTAAGAATGTTCTTTAAACTCATGGGAGACATACGAGGACTGGGTTAGTGTGTTAATGGAGTAAAACGTTAAGTCTATAACAAACAGAACATAACTTAAAAATAACTCTAAAAGAGATGAATGAAACAACCCAAAGTAAACAACAGAAATGCATTCCTTTGAGTTTTCTCTGTAATTGGAAGTAAGGAGAGATGAAAGGGGGAGAAAGAAGATATGTTGGATGAGCTCCAAGAATCCTTGGAGCATAATGCATTACCCACGTGTAGTTGGTCATGAAGTCTCAGGAATGAAGGGGAAACCAAGCAATCATGAAACCATACATTCTTTTGTTTCACCAATGAGGAAACTGAAGATGACATGCTCAGAGGCTTGCTAATGTCCTACAGTTAGTCCATGAGAATTCAGTCCCGAAGTATTTCCATAACAGCCTCCACGCCTTTCACCATCTATTTCTTTCAATGACTTTTCCTCCCTCTCCTTCCCACTCCTGTGGACTTCACACGTGACTTTCCTGCTACCCAGTTCTTTAAGTTCATTTGGCTCCAAGTCCAGAAGAAATGACACACAGTGACTTGGAAGAGCCAGAGCAGACTGGAAGTGAAGATGGTCACAAAGGCTGAGGAGCAGACACGTGACTGAATGTCCCTGCCATACACAGGTCAGTGGTGAGGCAGAGAGGAAGCTGCAAGAGATGATCTCAGAGCTGTCCTTATACACCAGCTGCCTCGAACAAGCCCTGTTCTCTCCTGGGACAAAGTGAAACTGCCACAGCAGCTTCTACAGTCATATTCTCTCTACAGATGCATAAACTGATTGCTTAATCTCATGCACTGAAGCTCGAGAAAAGATGAGGTAAGTTTCACATGACCTTCCACGACACAGCGAATCCTCTGTGACAGGACTCTTCCAGTCTTAAGCTGGGACAGTCTTGTTCTGAAATAGTAATGTATGATAACTGCACCCAGAGACACGAGGTCTGATGAGGTAAGTATGACAGAATGGAGGAGGTGCAGAGGGGATGGGATGAGAGATGGCTATTGGGAGGATAAGGACACAACGAAAATGCTCACAGGGCATCACAATGTCAGACTTGGGCTACCTCCCTCAAGTATCACAATAGTTTGATTGGCCAGTTGACTCCTTGTACTCCAAGTGGGCAGACACAGGTCAGCAAGCTTGAGCTAGGAAGACGCTTGGATGTGCAGGAGTACATCTTCAAATTCAGATCTAGGACCACACTCAGGGAAGAGTCTGTGACCCATACAAGCATAGCATGGATGAGAATTTACCCTCATAAGTTTATTTAAATAACACTAACAGCAATAGCAAAACCTGAACCAAAAAAAGCTGGCATTTCACAGGTCCAAAAAATATTAGTGTGTTAGATTACAGCTTTCTAACAACTAAAAACACTATGCTAGATTTTTTTGGAAAAATTTGAAAATAAAGTATCCTATTAATGTTTGCATTATTTGCTTTGAAGATCAATTACGTGTCGGAGCAAAAATGATTTCTATCAAGACCTATTGATGGAAATCTGGGCAGTATCTCTTTATTTCTGCTTGCATACGTGAAAATGTTCTATCATTTTAACTTCTTTCCAGTTTGATTAGTTGAAAGAATAGAGACATTTTATTTTGAGTAAGAAAAAAAATTAGTGAAAACACAGTATCTTTCTCAAAATCCATAAAGGGATGTAATGAAAGAAAGCTTAGTTGGCAGAATGGGAAGAAAGAGGCAGAAGTTTCAAAGAGCCATATTTTACTCAACTGGAGGCTATGTCAGTGACCTCAAACCAGAAAGACTCATTTGTAAAATAGTGAGGTCTCTAACACTGGAAGCATTCAAGGACATACTGGACTCCTATGGATTCTGGTGATTGTTCAAGGCCTTTATGTGCCTGAGATTCCACACCCCTGTCCAGTCTAACCACCAGTTTCTGACTGATCATTCCAGTGGGGTACTGGCTTTGCTCAGTGTCTCAGTGACTCTGTGTCCTGAGCAGGCGACTGTCAACTCACCGACACCTGGCCGTTGATGATGACCTCCTCAGAGAAGCGCACTTTGACAGGGTTGGACTTTAATCTGGCCTTTTTTGCAGCACTAATAAATGCTGATTTGGGAGACTAAAAAAAAAAAAAAAGAAAAAGAAAACATTTTACCTGATTATTGGTAACATCATGTAAACCTTGTAACAGTTGTTTTCTATCTTTATACTCCCAGATATGCAATATTTTTTTACTTTTTGGTACATCCCCAGTTCAAGGATGAAACAGAAATTATGGATGCAATCGAAACCCTGAAATGCTCATAAATAAGTTTGATCTAGTCACCAGATCAGAACTATAAACAGCACGTTCCATGTTCTTACATCTCCAAGGACCTTTTAAAATGATGGCTGTTGGAGTGCCTAAACCCTGCTTTTAATACAGAACTTTGAGTACCATGTGGAAGGCTAGCTGCTGGCCAAATCTAATGTTGGGCTTATGCTGAGTTGATCACTAATTACGCATTTTAAAAGGTGTAGAAGAGGCACTGATTGGTCAAAAATGACAGATAATCCTATTCTTGTTCACATTAAGGACACATGGGCACGTGAGTGGGCAAGTACACACACACACACACACACACACACACACACACACACACACACACACACGTTTTATGTACCCAAACTTGAGCTTTAGCCTCTCTCTTGTTGGTAACCTGTGACCCTAGGGGCTTACTGGGCAGGGTACAGAGGAAGTCTTGACTTACAATTGAAAATCAACCTCATATTCTGCCTTTTCTTACAGGTTCTTTGTACTAGTTTGTATTGGAAAGAGGGCTGAGCGATGCAGTTCCTGTTTCTCAGAAACTGCAAGTGTGATGGGAAATCCTGCTTAGAAGGTTGCTGCGATCCCACGCTGCATGATCTTGGTAAATTTACTGCATCTGAGAATCATCCTTGTTGCATAAGTTTAATGAAACCTGAGGGGAAGGGAATTCATATCTAGGTGTCTGCACTATTTGTTTATTTTTAAAAAGAATTGGATTCCCTATTGAACCTCATATGGAAGTAAATATTTAGTTTGAATCATACAATTGCTATTTTATAGATTAAAATGGTCAAATATATATAGTACTAAGAGACTGAAGCTGTTGTGTAAAGAATTCTAGTAATTGACTCTAGAATCAACACAGAGGCTCAAACTTGGTGTATTGCATTAATCTCAAGGCACAAAAGCCAATTAGGGTGTCCCGCACTTTGACTTTCAAGTAAATGAAAAAAAAAAAAGTATTCTCATCTTTTTCAAATACAAGCATACTTGAGACCAAGTGAAAAAAACAATGCTTGAATGGATAAGTAAAATGTGGTCCATCCATACAATGGAATATTATTCATCCATAAAAAGAATGAAGTTATGATATATGCTACAACATGGGTGAATGTCGAAAACATCAAATCCAAGAAACCAGACACAAAAGGCCACATATTGCAGGATTTGATTTCATTTTATATGAAATGTCCAGAACAAGCAAGTCCGCAGAGACAGAAAGTAGATTAGTGGCTGCCAGGGGCTGGGGGCGGGGCGATGTAGAACGGGGTATGGCTTTTCCTTTGGGGTGATAAAGAAGTTCCACAGCTAGATGATGCCAATGGTTGCACAAGATTTTGAATGTACCTAATGCCTCAGGACCGTACCCTTTTAAATTGTTAAAAGGGCAGATTTATGTTATGTGCATATAATGCATAATAATAGAGTATTTTTTTACTAGAATAATGTAAAACACTATACTAAAACAAAATCACTGTTGAAAAAAACACATGGTAAAACGGGCGGGTATATTCTGGGGTGGAATTTTGCATTCATACTGGGGGAATCGTGTTATTCTGAAAGTTTCCCTCCACCCTCCACAGTGTCAGGCCTGGATGGATGGATGGATGGATGGATGGACGGATGGACAGCTCAGCCTCTGGAGCTTTCGCTCCTTCACTTGAGCAAGACATTTCAAGAGAATGACTGTCCCTTAAAAAACCAAACCAAACCAAACCAAACCAAAAACCAAAAGAAAAGAAAGCACTCCCCCAAAACTCTGAATGTCTGCTCCTCAAAAAGAATAGCTCTGAACGTGCTCAACGTGACTTTAAAGGTCCTCTTATACAGCTGACATGATGTGACAGTGGTGTTCTCATCGGTATCCTGGTAATTATAGGTCAAATTTAGTAACGATTAACGAACAAATCATATAGTAGTGAGTTCATTTGGTTTTGATGTCCCATTTTTTAGCTGAAGGGAAAACATTGTTCTTTCTCAATGATTTTAAGCAAGCGATATTTACACTGGCATGATGAGTTTAGCACAAGTGAAGGGGCTGTAATAAAGGTACTCTGTGAACAGACACTACTAATTAGATGAGACGTCAGCATATGGTAACACCCCACTTCTCCAACCTTGTTTGGGAATGAAGGATTTCACATGTTCAATGTACCAGAGACTGAGGTGGATGTCTCTATGCATCTGAATTCTTTAATGTAATATTTTACCATATTTTGTAAATTGTTCTACATAATTCCTTGCCTCGATAAAAAGTATATTTAACAGAACTTCATTTTTTTAATGCATTTCATTTGATATGTAATCTTAGAATATAGTGATGTTCCCATGGAAGTATATATGGCTATTTTCCCCAAAAGTTAAGTGGCCCCATAATGCAGAACTTGTTAAGCTGGGGACGAGTCTGTCTTCTCTCCCTAGCTATAGAACACCCACCTCTTGTAGCCTCATTTCCATATTTATTCACCATGCCCTAATGACAAACCTGGTAATCTAGGAAAACCTGAAAGCAAACGAGATAGCCAAGGGAGTTAAGTAAATATTATTTTATACATATTTGGAAGTCAACAGACTTGGGATGAAAGTCTCGCTAAGAATCCATACTAATGCATTTTTCTTATTCTGAATTTGTGACTATTTCATTATTTTTTATAATAATTAAAATGACTTTTGATACTAAAAACAAAGCTCTTCAAGTCTGAAGTTTAGTGAATTAGAATCGACAGAGGAGTGCCTTATTCCAGTGGTTGGAGTTACTTGTGATACATGGGGAAGGTAAACCAGTCATGATTGCAGTTTTAACTTGGATCTCTCTTTGAGGCTCAAAAAATATACAATGTGAACCATTCAAAACCCCGATGAATTAATTCTTAGCAACATGCAGACCTGTAGGTGCTGATCACAAGCACTTCATATCCTTTGGTGGAAATGACAAGTAATTACCATTCAGAATAATCAGATTCTCCTGCTGTTAATTAATTTTAAGATTAGAAGGCCTCTAATCAACCGTAGCACCTCTTTCAAAATTTGCTGTCGCCAAGGTGGCCACGATAAATGTGTGGCATCCTCCTGATGCTTTCAGATGCTCTTAGAAGTGACTAGAACATCATTTGAACAAAAATGACAAAGACAGGATTAAGTTCTAACACCAAAGTATAAGGTCTTGAACTTGCAACCCCTACAGTCCTACTTATACAGTAAGCATCGAGGGAATGTTTGGTGAAGACTAACTAGCCCAGTTATCTCTGGATAACTTACTTGGAGCCCCCTCAAAGCAGACCTTAGGACAAAGATGCACAAGCCGGTCACAGATCTGGGAGGTGCTCCCAGGAAGCATGGCGGGTAAGCAGGGAAAGGGCCATAGGGAAGGGCAGTATGCCAATAAAGCATTCATTGTTGTTAGGCGCCACTGTAAGCAACTGGAGCTTAACCCTGCCAACAGCCTTGGAGAACAAGGCAGACCACAGACTCGGGAGCTGTAGTGAGGAGAGAAGGGTCTGGGGTATTTATCCACCAGCTCCTGTCAATCATTGATGAAATGGCTGCTCTTCCGGAAGTGATAATTCCTCAGCACTTCTGGCCTGTTCCATGAGCATGCTCCTGTGGCCAGAAAAAGCACACAGGCAAAGAATCACTGGTGCTCTCAGTTGGAAATTGCGCTGACGTGCTTGGCTTGACACATTCCAAAGAAATATGGTCCCGGTTCTGATAGCATCTGCTATACTGGGGCTTCTATGAGGAGTGTGGCCACCCCTTGGGTATGTGGAACTTACTGGAGGGTAGGTGGGAAGTGAGAGGCAGGCAAGCAGGTCCCTCAGCTCTTTGGCCTAGAAGTAACCTGAGGGAATGTGAATCATGGTAGCTCAGAGACATCAGAACCGACAGTGACTTAGCCCAAGTCCCATTGAGTTGGGATTGTGTGAGGGGAGGTTACAGAGACTTTTTAAACACTCTGTGTCTCAGGTAAGGATGAACTGGGAAGTTCTGGAAGTTCTGGATTTGGGAACCGTGGAAAGGAAAAGAAGGAGCTAGCCAAGAAAGTTCTGTAATAAAAAATCGTAGCCATATAAGGAAAAATGATAGAGTGCCAGAACCAAACAAATAAAATTCATGAGTAACTCAGAAATTCTCCTAAAATTCTGTACAGAGGAAAAACAACTAAATATAAAGATTTATACATGAAGATATTCTTTGCAGAGTTATTTACAGTAACAAAACATTAAAGATATTACGAAGGGCTCAATGATAGGGAGTTGCTTAAGTAGATATCAGTTCAATGCTCATGTAGAATTTTTAATGACATGGGAAAATGCTTGATATGTTAAGTGGAAGAGGCAAAATAAAACTGTACCTACATTATGATCTGGGCTACTGACAAGGCATAGAACAAGACTTGGAGGAAACAGGTCAAAATAATTACAGGTTGTCTCTGGGTAAAAGATTTGCTGACCCATATTTTTCTGCTTCTGCATTTCCTTCTATATTTCCACAATTTTTTTTTCTAAGAAATAAAGTAAAAATGGTGAAGAGAGAGAGAGAGAGAGAGAGAGAGAGAAAGAGAGAGAGAGAGCACGAGCTCTTCATATTACTTAAAATATAATGCAGCAACCCGTTAAGAAATCTTTCTCATCAAAGAATTTCGAGGACCCTATGGTTTTCTACCAGGCCCCCTTCCCCGGGCCTCACTAGAGACTGAGTTCTGTGACTGGGTCACGTTGGAGTGCCCTGAGCCCATATGGAGTGTGACAAGAAGGTATAAACGCTCGTTTTCTGTCTTCACTGGACCTTATTATACAGAAGATATGCAACATAAAAAATGCTAGCCAGCAAGCTGCAGAGAAATTAAAGTGCTAATTTTTACTGTCAATTATAAAAGTAAAATCTATGGACTTTCTTTTGGTCTGGTCAGTCATCTGTTTCTGTATATCAATCCTGACTACCAAGAGAATGTTTAGCAAATAAATAAAACTCAATTAAATTTATTTTTAAAAAAGTAATTTGCTTGTAGGAAAATCCAAACACAAAAATATAGGTAAAAATTTGCAATTTCTTCTTCTCCCATCTGCTCTCCTCTCTACATTTAATGTATCTATTTAAGTAACTTTGGGATTTCAGCTCTTTCATTTCAACTGAAAGAGGAAGAAACAGCCTATTTGGGTTAGATAAGTAAGGGAAGACTTTAGGTAGGGCAGTCGTTCCCAAGTAGGGGACATTCTGCTCCCTAGGGCACCTTTGGCAATGTCTGGAGACATTTTTGATTGTCACAACTTAGAGAGAAGTGCTACTGGCATCTGGTGCGTAGAGGCCAGGGATGATGCTAAACCCCGTATAGTGTACAATGCAGTGCCCACGACAGAGAATTCTCCAGCACTAATGTCAACAGGGCCAATATTAAAAAGCTCTAAGCCAGCGTTTAGAATTTGTACTGAGACTTGAAAGGTGAGAAGTATTTAATTAGGCTGAGGAGGTCGTGGGTGGAATACGCGGTGGGCATTTCAGGAAGGAGGGCCGGGCAAAGGCAAGTCAAAGATGAGACTTCATCTACAATGACCCAGAAGGAGAGAGGGACCAAAGAGCAGAGGTGCAGCCATAAGAACAAGCAACCCGTGCTCTTAAATGTTGTGGCTTAATATTAACTTTCAATGTAGCACAATAGCAAGAGCTACCTGAATGCCTAGAAAATTCCAGATTATTTGTTAAAAGAAAGTTCCATGACTCAGCGATAGTAATGAGTACTCATATGAATAATAAGTCACACAGACTCAAATGGCAAAGACAGCAAGCAAAGTCATAAGACACAACCCTTAACTTAAAGGCAAAACTCCTCTCTCTAAATTTATTGCATGGGCAAAATGTTAGCCAATATTGCAAAAATAACCTCATTTGGAGTCAAATGGTTCAGATCTTGCATTGCTACTAGGTTATAAAGTGGGGAGAGATTTTCCAGGAAAGACAATGTCGACCTGAAGTTCTACTGGGAATTTATAATTGGTCAATCACTCGCTTCTTGTGCACATCATTTACACTGGCTTTACCAAAATGGACTTGTTCACTGCAGAGAAATGAAGAAGTCTGGGTAGATTTGAGGCAAGTGTGAGTGACATGTGGGTTAACTGAAACTATCTAAAAATGGACCAGCTCTACTTTCCGTGGAAGGAATCGTGGACTCAGGAGATGGAGGAACAGGGCGGCCCTCAGGTGGGGGTCTAACTTTCTCCTCATTCAGATGGGAAAACTGGAGTTCTGAGCAGGTGTGGGAATCGCCTGCTGTACTGCTGGCAACTGGATCTCAAATCTCGATTCCCTTACATCCTGCCATTGTGGTGATGGCTGTGTACCTCAGTCAATTTTATAAAGATCATTGAAGTGTATGCTCAAAATGGGTGAATTTCATAAGATGTGAATTACATCATGATAAAGTTGTTTGTTTAAAAAACCACGGGGACTGAAGACAGTAAGATTTGAATCACTTCCCCCCTCCTGACTGAGGATGCCGAATGAAATTATGATGACCAGATGCCCTCCAATAACCACCTTTAAAGTAGGTCTCATGAAATATCCAGTTCCCTACCAAATTATTTAGATGGGGGTAAGAAAAACAATCCCACTTCAACTTCCTACAATTAGATATTCCCATTAGATTTATGATTCTTGAACTGGAAACTACAAGAAAGTCTTGAGTTTTGTGTCATTTCCAGAGGTAAGAGTCACATAGGACCGGAGAGCTGATTTTCCAGATATTTAGGAAATGCATTACTTTCTTTTCTCTCCCATGATTGGGTTTGTACAAAATACAACTAATCAAGAATTCTGGACTCATAGTGCAAATGCATGCTATTACTCTCTGCTGTTATTCATCATTGTGGTTTTACTGGAGCAGGAGGAAGAGACTAGAAGCCCGAGATCATACGGTGGCACTCTTACTCACAGGACACTTACAGGGTAAGGCTGAATGACAGTCAGGAGTATTGATTCCTTGCAGCTTCTGTAAGACAGAAAAACAAACAGATTTATGAAAGGCGCAGAGCCTGAACTACAGCAGTAACAGTGTTCTTTTGAAATATAATGTGTGATGCGTTGGTGAAAGTTCCTTGGGCTCACAGGGCAAAGAACCAAACAGCTCCGAAGTGGGCTTTCAGACCACAGGAAAAACCAGAATCAAGTGTTCACCCAGTGTAACAAACAGCCCGACCGAAGCTTCTTCCCACGCGGTTCTCGTCGGGTGATATTATCTGCAATGCACAACAGCAGGGCACTAAAATAAAACTCACAGAGGGAAGGTTGGTTTTAGAAACATCATCTCAGACTCTTCACACTTTTCGCTGCTCTCAAAATTGATTCCCATTTTCTGATTTTCCTATAGCTGCTTAAAAATTTTTGGTATGATTTTCTGTAAGGGGGAGACATTTTGAAAAATTCCATCCATTCATTGAACATCGTTATCTTCTCAGGGTCAGCATCATGAAAGAAAATGTCACTGTAGGTTTTTTTTATGTAAAAACAGCTTCCCAGAAAATTCATTTTGTGTGGACCTTGGGCAGATAAATATTTCAGACGGCAACTCATGGGAAATATTGTTCACCATAGGGAACACTTTGTAGCTAAAAGCACAACAATGTAATATAACGGTTTATTTAATTTCCTCCAACTAACCCAAACCTTTCAAATAACAGAACCCTTGGGGAAAAATCATATTATGGGTTATAATAGTTTTTCTTCCTTCCTTCCTTTGTTCCTTTTTTATCATGAGTAGGAGAAAGGTCAGTTGTCACTTTGTTGAGGAGAAGCTGACTTTTCCTTCTTCAGGTTGTAATTAATTCCCTGCTTTTGCGATTTATTTCCTAAACGAATAAAGCGAAAGGGGGTCTGCCGCAGGGCTGTGCCCTTGGAGAAGCCACTAGAAATCGCATTTCCAGTGCCAGCTGCTCTGTGGTTTGGTCCACTCATGGCTGGCTGCGTTGGATCATGTTCTGCCGACTTGTCGCAGAGGCGGTGGGTATAGGCTCGGTGGGGAGGGCTGGGGGGCAGGGAGCAGTGGACAAGGGAAAGGAGGACTGGAACTCAACAGACTCAAGAAAGACTCGGAACATTTAGTATGAGGATGATGGTGGGGAGGGCAGTGCACTGCTGACGGCGGCCCATCTGCTCCCATGAGTTCCCAGTTGCCAAGCGGTGGCACAGAGTCCCAGTAACTGGAGCAGACAGCCAGTATTCCCATTAGATGGGGCGACACGGCAACAGCATGATCAAAGAATTCAATGGATAAAATGCACAATCGTGCATCGCTGGTGAGCATGTCAACATGCGTAGCTACATGCAAAACAGTGTGAAAAGTATAATACAATTTACACAGGCTGAAAATACATGTGCACAAAACAGCCATAATAGGATTAGAATAATGCAAGAAAAAAATGACAGGATACACACTAACTATAACAGTTTTCTCCTGGGGGAGAGGAGAGTGGGTGTGAACATAAATAAATAAAACCAGAGAGGGGCCTTGCATGGGTCTATGATGATCATTTTGTACTGTGAATTTATGAGTTTGATCAATTCAACTCCCTGTACCTGTGATTTAAAATAAAAATCCTAACTTGAAGGAAGATGCAATGTGGGGTAGTCACGTGTCAGCAAATTTATAAACTATTTAAGGGGTGGTGGCTCTCGGAGATCTTTAAAGTAACTCCGAATTTGCTCACCAAGACAGTGGAGAACTAGAATCCCAGGTCCTCAGGCCTATCCCACAGCGCCAAACCTAGGTGGCTTTAACATAGTCCCTGGGCTTCCACTGTTTCCCACACAGCTATCTCAATATGAGGGACAAATATACAGAAATACCATGAACAGAAGCAAAGCACTGCTTCTGAGCCCTCACTCGTTTCCCTCGTTCACAGGAAACAAGAAGCATCCTGCAGATAAGAAATGGGATGTGGCTCTACCAACCGAAGAACGCGTGAGTATGACAGCGTGGTAGTGGGCCTGTTTGTCCTGCCTGCCTGGTCTCCTCTATCCAAGTCCGTCCCCCGGCCTCATCAGCCGAGCACAGCTGATTGGCCCCCAGCGTTGAAATGAGAAACAGATTCCTCTCTCCAGAAGAACTAAGAGACACGGTCAAGAAGAGCTGGGGGCCAAGTCATCTACGAGGCTGAGTAGAAGTAAAGGTTACAGATGCTAATGGTCCCCCGAGCAGTCCTGGGTGCCACCATTCCTGAGGGCTGGTTGATCACCATTCTGTTAGAAATAAAATAATTCACGTAAAATATCTCAGTATGATATCTATCAGCAGTTCTGCGAGTGGACGTTTGTTTGTTTTTTAGCATCTGTAAAGTACTTAATTATCACCTGCCAGATAAGAAGAATAAACTCCACAGTGCTTTGGGTCCCTTAGGATGCCTGATCCAATCCAAGGAGGAAAAAAGATCGAAGCCACATGTATTTATATTTTACAGGATGCTAAGATGATTAAAGCAGATTCAGCTGAAGCTTTAAGCCAGTAGATGCTGATCACTGTGATGTGCCAGAGCAGCGTACTATAGGACTTCCAAAGGAGGTACTAAAAATAAGAGTTTGGGACCTGTAACTCCTTATTCACTGTGGGATATGACCCATGACTTAATTTTTTAAAAAAGGCAAAGGGGACAGGCTGGTGGAAGCAGCATACGCCAATAGAGCGGAGGCTACATCTGGAAAATTTGGAGAATTTTCTCGAACCTGCTTCATACATTTATGGGCCTGCCTGAGGTTTCATCAAGGGGTAAGGCAGAACTGGCCTTGGAGAGCTGTTATGAACACGCAATAAGCAAATAGAACACAGCTGTGTTATGATTCCACCCTCTGAGACTTACCTGTTACACTTACTCTCAATTTCTATTCACTTAAACACTTACTTGAATACATTATATTCTTTGAACCCAAACAATCCTTGACTAAGACAGTGAGTGCTGAGACCCCTAAGAAGAAACAATTGAAAGGTAAACATTAGCACGAGGGATGAGGTGGTGGGGCGGGTAGGAGAATGGATGAGTCCACAAGGCTGTGGGAAATATGCTAATTTTCTGTAGAGCAATGCTTAGTGACACAGTATTTATTTGTTCACTGCTAGAAATGGAAGCAGATATTCACGGCTCCAGTACAGTCTATTAGGAGTAGACAAGCCCCTGAAGAAGGCCATTTGTCCTTAGATGCTAAGAAAAAAGGCATAGGTACTGTATTAGCTTCCTATTGCTGCCATAATAAGTTATCACAAACTAAGTCACTTAAAACAATATAAATTTTCTTTCCTTACAAGTCTGAAGGAAGAAGGTCTGAAATGGGCCTCACTAAGCTAAAATCATGGTGTCAGCGGGGCTGCATTCATTCTGGAACCTTTTCCAGTTCCTAGAGACTTCCGATGTTCCCTGGTTCATGGCCTCTTCCTCCACCTTTAAAATTGTCAGTGAAGCATCTTCCAATTTCCCCGACTCATTCACCTTCCTCTTTCACTTGTAAGGATGCTTGCGATTGCATTGGCTCCCCCTGGTTAACCACCCCGTCCTTAAATGAATCACATCCGCACAGTCACAGGCTCTAGGGATTAGAACACAGACATCTTGGGGGAGATCATCATTCTGTCCTACCACAGATATTAACTTTACGAGTTAGCTAGTGCTACATAACAAGTTACCACAAAATACACACATTTATTACCTCCCAGCTTCTAAGAGTCAGCAGAAGGAGCACGGCTTAACTTGGTCATCTTTTGCAAGCTCTCTCATGAGACTGTCATTAAAGCACCACGCAGGGCTGGGGTCTGAGCTGAAACCTCGGTTTCCTTTTTGGGACGCTGAACCACTGGCCTCAGTTCCTTGCTGCAGTTGGCTAGAGGTCACCCTTATTTCCTTGCTATGTGGGCCTCCCCAATATGGTGACTTGCTTCCTCAAAACCAGCAAGGGAGAGAGTCTGCTGGCGAGATGGAAGTTACAATCTTATGTAACATAAGCATGGAAGTGACATCCCATCACCTTTGCCTTATTCTATTGGTTAGAAGCAAGTCACAGGTCCCATACATAATAAAAGATGGGGGAATATACAGAGCTATGAATATCAGGAAGCAAGGATCATTTGGGCCCATCTTAAATTCTGTCTCCCACACTAACAAGGAGATTCATAAATGAGGAAACTATGAGTATCTCAAAAGTAGTTTCCACCCACGAATTCACCTCACACAGATTTTTTTTTTTTTTTTTTTTGGTCAAGAACATCAGGAAGAAGCATTACTCAGTATACTGTATTAACTTGAAAACATTTTTCAAAATATATCTTTTATTAATGGCACTTTAAGTCTTTGTGTCTATAGTAATTCTCTATAAATTGCCTGAAATATAAACTAGATTGATTTTAATTTTACTGTTTAATGAATAAATGAAGTTATCTGAATTGAAATAAAATATTTCAGCATGTTATTTGTCATCTGGACTGGAGACACGCTTTTCTTCTGTTTTCTCTCATCTATAATTATTTGATTATAACCTGCCACACAGGAAGAATTAACTTCATAATGTTTTGTATCCCTTAGAATTCCTAACACTAAGATTCTAGGAGGAAAAAAGAAAAGATCTAAGCTTTTTTAAAACAGCCTCACCAGAAAGCTTAGGACTCAGAATGGAAGATGCCACATTCCATTAGTCAGATAACTTCATTTTATGAAGGCCTAAGACAGCCAAAGATTTTAAAAAATCCAGTTAGAAGCACATTTAGAGAAGTATTACTTCATAATAAATTCCAGGTAAATTTTCTCCTTTTGAGAATAATTTCCAATTGCAGTGCCAATATTTTATAAGTAGTTGGGTTTGTTAAAAACATCATTTTAATTCCTGAATCACAATGCTGAGCCACAGAGGAAAATAACATCTAACAAATCCTAAGTCACTCCTATCAAATTCGCCTTCAATTCCTCTTCATTTCTTTAACAAAAAATCTTCTCTTAACCCTTTTTTCTTTTTTTTTTTTTTCTTTTGATGGAGAGTCCCTGGAAACATGTTTGGGACCCCTAGCATCAGTGGTTGCAGGTCATGCTTTGGTATCGCATCCGTTTTAAATTTCACTGGATGTGATTCTGCTGCAGCAAGCAAAGCGATGTGAGGAAGAAGCTCAGATTTAGGCTGTCGGTATTAAAATCCCTTTCATCGATGAAGCTAAAAGCTTGTGCCCTCTTTTTCTTGGAGCGGCATAGTTTGGCACCTTTCTTTAACTGCCTTTCCCACTTTATATGTGCACGATTTTAATACTGCAAAATGTAACCATATCGACATGTGCTAATGTATGTTTCCCTTTTAGACCAACCAAATCGATCCCTTGATCAACTCAGAGGTTGATTGTAATTTAACAGAGTTGCAAAAAGCATCGAGATGTCTTTAGAGATTGGGAAGGCAAGACAAAACAAAAACAAAACAACTAAAATATATAGGAAGATATTTTACGTCAAAATTTGAGAATCTTGTTAAAAAAAAAAACAGACAACAAAACAAAAAGAAGTTCAAACAAGTGAACTATGAGATTTTAAACTTCAAAAGTGAAAGTATCAATCTATGAACGCTGAAAGGCTACGCTTTTAAAAGGCAACACAAAGAGGTTATTTAGGGCTAGCTATGAAAGGATTTTACAAACTGTAAAATGACATTCTAACGTAACTCAAATGCTTGATGTACGGTATTTTTATTTGGAAAGACGTGTGGCGAGGCACAGGGAAGGGGCATTTGAACTCTCACTTCTAAGGTAAATACATGCACACATAAGATTCTTTCTTCTTGTACTTCAGAGTTCTTCAAAGAGATTAGAAAAATATTCTTTTCTGCAAGCTAGTGCTTCTCAGCCATTAAACTCTCTGTGGCAGACAGCTACCACTGAAGGAAATAAGAACAACCAGTTAATGGCATTTCTCCAATGATGCTTTGTTCAGAGAGCCTTTCTGCAACCCTAAGAAATTATGAAGCCACTGGGATGCCTTCTATTTTCTCTTCCTATCTGAACCTTGAGATGTAAAAGGAATATTAAGATTTTAAGAACATCAATAACCAGCTGTAACATATTCAGCCTAGTCAATTACTGACAAAGCTGGAGGAAATATTGTTTCCCTTTGTTTTCAGAAAAGTCGCCACAGGACGATTACGAATGGAGGTTTAACACTTCATCTAGTTGACCTTTCCAACACTCTAAACAGAGTTTGTAATTATCCACTGCATCAATGACTAACAGGTATGGAAGCCATTAGTCGGAGAGAATGGAAATGGCTGGCGAATGACCAAGCATTCAAACAAGGTCTACACATGATGGCCAAGTGTGATCTGTCGCAGACTTTATGAAACACTAACACTTGACCCATTTTTGCTGAACCTTGCCTTTACCTTGAAAACTGTCAAGGAGGGGAATAAGATTATTTGTTATTTATGAACATCTCAGTTATGTTCAGGGGATGCTGACGAAGAAAATGAGCATAATGGAGCCACCATAGTCATCACGGTAATAAAGACAGAGAGGAGATGCATCAAAGTTCACTTGTCCAGTAGCACTGACTTGGCTTCTACCAGTTCTACAGCCATCTCTCCTGCTACTATTTTATTGCTGAGCCAAGAAGCTCGCCAGTTCGGTAGCCAAAGGGAAAATGAAGAGATTTTAAGGAAGACCCTTATTAAGCAATATGTTAAAGAGTTCACCCTTAAAAATGGGATGACCGTACTGTTTGTCTTTTCCCATCTGCAATATGGAGGCTCCAAAGATGGCGCTCAATGAACCATACCTTTTGGTATTAACACTTTTGTGTCGTCTCCTCCCCTGGGAATCTAGACTACTTCTGCGACTTACTTTCGACAAACAGAATATTGTGAAAGTGGCAGGACATGATTTCTGGGCCTTGGTTAGAAGAATCCTAGGAGCCTTGCAGTGTCCACATGGGTATCTTGGAATTCTCACTCTGAGGAAAGCCAACACCAGGTAAGAAGTCCAATAACCCTGTGACCACCATGTTGTGAGGAAGTTAGCCATGTGAAGAAGCAGTGTGGAGAGAGGGAGACTTGCCTGGTCAGCCGCAGCTGTGTTAGCTAAATCCAGGCAATGACACAGAATAAAGAAGCCATCTTGGATGTCCAGATCAAGCAAGCTGTCATGTATGTGGCTCCAGACCCAGCTGTCATTTAACTGCAGCCAGATGAGAGACAGCACTGAGAACCATCTGGATAATCCCAGTCAACCCACAGAATCATGAGATTAGAAATTACTTTATCAAATTATTACATTTGTTGGGCAGCAACAGAAAATGGGAATATTATCTGTCCATAAAGACTTCAAAACAATGTTTTTAAAAAATTGGTAATCAAAGCGGTCAAATGGTTTTGAAATTGAACATGTCTTCCTTATCAAGGAAGGACAAGTGTCCAATCTAATGACTCTCCAGAATACTATAATGGAGACCCATCTTTTAAAAAAATCTGTCATGCAAACGTATGCGGACATGTGCAAAAAGGATGCTCTAACTGCTGAAAGTGGGGTTAACACAATTTTAAGATTAGTTATTGATTTTTGGAGATTAGGGTAGAGAGGAAAATAACTAATAAGCTTTAAGGGAGAGGAAAAAAAACTCGATTAGGGTGTTGGATTAAAAATACTTCACTACAAAGAATAGAGGACACAATTGCCGGTACATTCTGAGGTATATATTTGACCTTTGCAGAGAAAGGATTAAAAGCACACTGAAGTTTTAGGTTTAGAATTAAATAGCTTACATACAACCAATCTCTTGAATATAAACCCAGGGAGAAACCAGATTTCTTGGCAAAGTCTAATTCACATTTTACTGAATGTATTTAAGGCTTACGCTGTGCTTTTCTTTGTGAAGAATATTAGGCTATTACGTTAAAAATCCAAATAAATGATGCTGTGATTATCAAAATTAACATTTTAACGAAATGGTCTCATTTCAAGCCCTTTGTTTTATTGTATTTTTTAAAACTTTGCAGTAAAATTTCAGGTTAGGGATTCTGAATTTAGAAACTGCTGCAAAGAGTTTGATTTGCATATGATATTGGTTTTTGGTTTGACCTAAATTTTTTTGTCCCTTTAATTTTTGCTGAATGAATGTTGTCTTTGGCCTTTGAACTGCTTACCTTTAACTCGTGGAAGAAACTGGTATTATATTTATGATTTGTAAAGGGCAGAAGGACCTCTTGAGATAAAAATTATTTTATATAGACATATAATACTAAATAGCTCTCGCATCATTCATTCTCTCAATAAGTATTTATTGAATATCTAGGAGGTGGTAGGCATTTGAGATCCATTAGTGATTCTCAGTGGGGAATAATGTTGCCCCACAGAGGGCATTTGGCAATGTCTGGAGACATTTACGGCTGTCACAACAATGGGGATACTACTGGCATTTAGTGGGTACAGGACAGGTACAGTGCTCAACGTCCTACAGCACACAGGATAGTCTCCCCAAAGCAAAAAATGTTCAGCTCAAAATGTCAACAGTGTCAAGGTTGAGAAACCTCAGGCTATCATATCGGATACCCCCTCCCCCAAAAGAAAACCACTCTCTTGACTTGCAACACCATAGAATAGCTTGACCCTATTTGGAACATTATATTAATATAATCACATAGCATAAACTCCTTATTTTTATTTCTTCTTTCACTCAGCATTGTGCTTGAGATTCATCCAAACTATCACATGTCATCATATGAATGTACCACAATTTCTTCATCCATTCTACCACTGATGGATATTCGACTGATTTTCAATTTGGAGTTAGAAAGAATAAAATTGCTTTTAATATTCTTATATATGTCTTTTGGTGACTATATGTATGCATATGTGTTTAGTATATACTTAGGAGTGGAACTGCTACGTCATTGGGTATGCATGAGTTCGAGCAGAGATCCCTGTTATATTTGGCTATATCATTCCCTCCTGATTTTGTGACATGTACATCTCTTTAATTCTACAAACTCTAATAGCCTGCTTTACCTTATTCTTTTACTTCTTAGTGTCTGACTGCGCTCCTTCGTCTGCCAGCTAATGGAACAAGTTGTAGTCCATCAATGCATACTGTCATCTAAAAATACATTCTTAAGTACATGTGGCGATTAGTACTATTATGATTGAAAGACATCGTGTTGAATAAACAATTGATTTACGTCTCACAAAAGAGAGTTTGGAGAAGAATGTCTGAAAGTTGCTTAGGAAGTAAAATCTGTCGGCTGAGTGAGGACTGCAAGAAGATATGAGTACGTAACATTCAACTCACCGAAACTAAAGAGCACAAACTCTACCAAAATTATTGGGAGCCCCAAAGCCCTGGTGAGCAGTTGGTAATAGTACAAGCTCATCAGGATATGTTGGGAAAGGACAGGTTTAATTCACATCATCTCATTCATTTTTGGCTACTTTTACTTGCTTCCAGTATGAAAGCAGTCTTTCCATCGTCTTTTTGCCTGTCTGTATCTTCAAGGATGTGCTATTTGAAGAGTTAAATGCAAAAATTTCCAAGAGCATTGCAGTTGGCTCAGAACATCCAAAGAACCCTCTAGACTTCTGGCTATTTCAATTCAAATTCACTCAATAAAATAACATTAAAATCTAGTTTCCCTGTTGCGCTAGCCACAGTTTAAGTACTCAACAGCCACAAGTAATTAGCGGCTTTCATAATCCATCACTGCAGAATGATTTGTTAGACAATGCTGTTCTAGATGCTCACCTAAAGATACTTCCCCAAGAAACACCAAGACGATCCTCCTCCAAAATTTTAGCACGATCTCTATTTTATTCTAAAGGAGGGGGCAGTGTAGCCAGCTGGATCTGATTGTGAGAAGGCACACAGAGACAGAAATGACGCTTGGGGACATCGCACTGAATAAACCTTGTAGCAGCTCATTCTCTTGGAAAAAAATTTAATAGTTTATCCCTAAAATTAAGAAATAATATATTTTTCTAAAATAATATGATGATTTTCAAAGATTTCAACTAATACCATTTCAGTATTTCCCAATATGTTCCCCTGTGCCCGAGTGCACACAAAACTGGAAAAAACTTTGAACAGCAACAATGACACATTAAAAAGTAGATTAATAGCTAATTTGTTCTAAATGATTACCACGTGCCACACATTGTACCACGTATGTTACTTGTGTTGCATAATTTGAAGCCTGTCGATATCCCAGTAAAGACGGTACTGTCAGGCCCATTTTGGAGATGAGGAAACTGAGGTTCAGAGAGATCGATTAAATGGCCCCAGTTTACACACTCAGTAAGTGACAGAACCAGAGCACGGACCTGTGCATTGTGACTTCAAAGCCTGTGTCTGCGTTCTTAAGTTGTCCTAGAAATTCAGATATGGGTCTGGAAGCGCAGAACTTAGAAGGCACCAGAGTGGCCTTGTGGCCACCTTGCTAACACTTCCCAGCATGTGAGCATTATTAGTGCTTAAAAGGAGCTTCTGTTTCTTGTATATATTTGGGGCAAATCACATCACCCCACTGGGCTTCACTTTTCTCAACTGGAAGAGGAGGGAGCTTGTACTAAATTAGTGGTTTTCAAACTGTGCTCCATGCAACCCTTCTGAGAGGGTGACACATGTCAGTGGAGAGAGCCCTGGATACCCCTGTGTCTTTTCAACCAGAAACCCTCCACTGCTTTATGCACTGCGACTGTGGTTAGGTTCCTGTTGAAGATGCTGGTGCTAAAAGCAATAGGAAGATTCAGGGGCTGAATGATCACTACTGGTTCATCAAATTCCAAAAGGCTTTCATTGGCAATTGTAAATTCCATCCTGAATTTCTGTGAAGGTGTCCAGCATCCTCCTCTAACTTAAACTTCTTTTGTTCAATGAAAAGCAAAGATAACAGTTTTATTGGATTTGGTTGCTTTTCTATTCTTTGTATTTTGAGAATGACAATAATGTTGTCTGCTGTTTTATGTTGCAAAAGCAGAGCATCTCAGTAATAATCACAACACCCTAGAAGAGAAAGATAACACTGTAATCTCAATTTTACTGATAAGGAAACAGCCTTGGAGAGGTTATAGCACATTTAACAAAGTTGCATGGCTAGAAAGTGGTGGCAGTCAGTTGCCTGACCCTAGACTTTGGGCTTGGCCAATGACTTCCTTTGGCCAATGGAAGAGGTACAGAAGTGACAGTTTACCAGATCAGAGCCTACTCTTTGTGAGGCCCTGTGTATTCCTGCCTGCCCGCTCCTGCTCTGTATCAACATGTGTGTATCACATCCTAGCCAGTGCCCTGGTCCAAAGAGGATGAGAGACCTGTGATATAGACGTGAACCTAATCTGTAGCTCTCAGGCAAGCCCAGACAGATCAGCAAAGCCATCCCAAAGTTTTCAGATGCATGTGTAAGAAACGATTATTTCCAGATACAAAAGGACAAATATTACATGATCTTGCTTACATGAAATGTCTGGAACAGGGAGATCCACAGAGACAGATAGTAGATTAGAGGTTACTAGGGGTGAGGGAAGGGGGATGGGAAATTTTCTCAATAGATATAGAGTTTCTGTTTGGGGTGCACTGAAAAACTTTTGTAAGCAGGTAATAGTAATGGTTATATAACAGTGAGTGTAACTAATGCCTTTGAATCACACATTTAAAAGTGGTTAAAATGGCAAATTTTATGTTATATATATATATATATATATTTTACCATAATAAAAAAGACATGCTGTTGTGTGAAGCCACTGAGATCTTGTGGTTATTTGTTCTGAAGCAGTAGCTGACTGACACAAGTGCATCTAAGAATAGGGCAGACATCACAGAGAAAGAAGAATGAGAATTCGATGTAACATCCAGTATGAGTAAGAGAAGAAGAGGAGGAAATGTCAGATTCAAGATCTGGTCTGCTGAATGAAATCTCTCCAGGTTAAAAATAAATTAGGTGGTGGGCCAAGGAAGGAACTGATTGTTACAGCAATTAAAAGAGACCATTTCCAAGTGGCTCATGCCATTTCAGGGTCATTCTCATGGGGGCAGTGGTGTCAGGGGGTATGCAAGATAACTAGAGGGATTCAGTGAGCCGAAAACATTTTCGAAACATTAAAAAATGTGAAGCCAATACAAATTTGGAGTGTGAGAGACTGGAAGAGATTAGGAAGAGACAGGTAGTGTCATCTGCCAAGTTGAAGCTGTTAGAAAGAATACTTCATATCCTGAGTCAATTCTTAGGGGGAAAAAAAATCACATTCTTATGCAATTCAAATCAATTTGCCCTGACAGTTGCCTTCCATTTCCCTCTTAGTTTAGAAGATATTTATGATTGATTCTGCTCTCTTTCAGCTCTTTCTTCACCCCTGTTCACCCGTCCTGTGGTGCTCTCACAATATAGGGACTTAATATATTTTTAAACGATAAAATTAAACAGAGGGCCAGAGACTGTAATGGAATATGTGGCACAATCACAAATGGGAGGTGGCAGTCGAAGTCTTTTTTGTGTATATATTGAGGGGCTAAAATTGTTCAAGAAATGAGGTGTTAGCTAAAAGTCTCAGCAGCAAGCGATGTGGCTACAAAATGGAAATAATAATAATGATAATAATAACAGTCCTGCTTAGAGGATTGTTGTGAGAACAAATTATATATGGGTGAACTGCTTTCAGGATCTTGGAAGAAATGTATTATGTAAATTCCAGTTCCTTTTCATTATTTTTCCTTGAAGACTGCCAAAAAAAAAAAAAAAAAAAGATACTAGTGGGTGGATGAGAACAGGGATTGAGGGAGGAAACGGAGAGAAAATAATTCAAAGAAGCCAGTGATAGAACTTTCCTGGCCATCGCATTTGCTAGAATAAATTTATCTACCTAGCCACATGGCTATGGAAGCGGCGGAGTGATTTCTCCCCGCTGCTCTTGTCCAGGAAATATATAGATTTTATGTCAGTTGAGCTAAGAGCATCCTCTCCATCTCGCTGACATGGCTATTGCCTTCACTCCTATCACTGTGCTCTTTGTTTTTAGCAGCCACTGAGAATATTCTCCCCAGGCAACGAACTGTGAGTGCCTGGTCCCCTGGGCAGACACCGATACTCCGTGCTCTGGGAGAGTTAGCATGCAAAGGTCAGTTGGTGCAACCACTGTTTGAAACCGAGCATTTCAGAAAGCAAGGCTGATCAGCAGCTTGCTGCTATTTGTAGTGAGAGAAGTTAAATTCCTATCTTGGACTCCGTGGGTATGTTCGCATTTGTCAGGTGAGATGACCACGAGAAGCTTATGGCTTTCACGACAACCAACACGCGAATTGTTTTTCAAATTAATTCATTCAATAACCGTATTTGGAGAAAATATCTTTTTTATCAAGAAGCGGAATGCCTCCTGTCTCCTTTCTCTGTGGTCTGTTTGGGAGCAATGTGAACCATCTTACTGAGGTATCATGCTGATCACATCACTTTCATTCCCAAAATCCTATGCTGATTTCCAACTGGACCTCAGGTTTCAGGAAGATTCTGCATGTTTTTCTTCTGCCAGCGGCTTCCCATTTACCTTCACTTACATGTCAACTTTAAAGACCAATGGAATTCGTTCCACAAATGTCTGACAAGCCCCTACTATGTATCAAAGACTATGTAAGGATACGCCAGTGGACAAAACAGAAAATAAGTCCTGCCATCTGGGGCTGCCACTCTGTGAATCACATGGGACTCACTAGGGCATTTGGACAGAGGATGCCCCAGCTGGCCGGGAGTGGGCCTGGGCAGCCCCTTCCACCCTCCAGCCATCTGTACTCTCATCCAGAAGATACAGAATCTGGACCAGATCTCAAACTACATGGATGTCTCCTAGAGACCCAAAGCCGTTCATCCTTTCGGCTGATGAGTCTCCTGCATTAATCGAGCTGTTTTGTTCAATGTCATTCACCTAAAACTCCCTGCGATCTTTTCTTCAACAACCACCTTTTTTTTAGGAACACTCTCCAGCAATCATTCCAGGAAGCCTTCCCAGATTACTCCATCTGCCTCCAGGCCTACTGGTGTCTATGGCAATCTCTCATCAAGCAGAGATGGCTCTGAGGGGCAGGTGGGGCAAAGACTCTGTTTCTCAAAGAAAAGAGGGAACAACTTGGGAAAAGTGAGAAACAGGCTGCTTGGTGACTTGAAGTCACATGGCTTAGATGTTTTTTTTGTCAGAAGGTTACTTTGCATAAGTTTCAATAGGAACAGGAACTTGGAGGGCTAGCCAGGATGTACGTAGGCACACCAGTATTCTCAGAGGAGCTGCAGGTCTAAGTGATCATTTATTTCACACCTACTGCATGCTAGGGACTGTGTAAAGCTCTTCACGCCTAATATTTTTCATGCACTCCTTCAAGTATGCTAGGAATTAGGTATTAATAGTCCCATTTAGAGATGAAGATGCCGAGGCTCTGGAAATTAAAATATTTGAGCCCAGCTGCCGGATGTACAAAAACAAATCCTCATTTAACAAAGCGGATCCATTCCTGCTGCAGCAACCAACCGGTGGTCCTTCCTACAGAGTCGGTCGCAGGCACGACCCTGGCACAGAATCTGGGGGGTGAGTGGCCGGATGAAGTCGGATAAGGTATGAGAGATGCATTGCGCTCTGCCCTGACCCATACATCTTCATAAATGGTGATGCCTGCTGTTGTTGTCATTAAAGCATTATTGTTTTATTATTACGAATTCCTGTCCCCGGAGCCCTGAGGGAGGGCATTCTTGAAGATACAGAGGAGAGTCCAGCTCAGTGATGGAGGTGGCTCATTTCACTGCCACGTAAAGAACTGCTCTCTCCACCGACCACACATGCTGCACACATTCTCGGAGCTTCTGTCTGAGCTCGCCAGAGCGAAGGTTCTGAGAATAACTCCCGCGGGAGCGGATGTGCTGCTCTAGACTGCTCTCAGCCGTGACTTGGAAAGGCCCGGGGGCGTGCCGGTTTGCAGAGCAGGGTTCTAAAGCGGGATCTTGACACCTGCTCAGGTCGGCAGCCTCCCAGGACGGAATTCAGTCTCACAGGTCTGACAGTCACTCTCTTAGGCCTCGTCAAGTCACGGAACACTGTCCCTTGCCTGGGGTGCATGTCCCAACCAGTATGGTCCATGTGAGAGACGATAAGGAAACACTGGAAACCATTCAAGTTCAAGTCATCAGAGCCAGGTCAGCTCCTAGTCACTATCCATCCCTGCCTGCAGCCGGCCTGGGCTGGCCTGCTTGACCCTCATCATTTCTAATCTGTAAAATAACTCTGCAAGGTGGTTTTCATTAGGTCCGATTTACCTGTGAGAAAATAGGCTCTAAGAGGTTAAGTGTCTTGTCCAAGGCCACACTGCTCACCTGAGGCTCATCCAGGAACCCCGCCCAGGCCACGTGCACGAGCGTTCTGTCCCTCTGTTCTCAACAAAGTCATGGTCAGTGCCCACATCCCAAAGGTTTGCCTTTCTCTGTTGCCTCATTAAATCCGCCCAACAAAGATACACGCTGTGTTCTCCTTTACTGGCTCCAAGCACATTCCCATATCATTTCTTTTAATCTCCATAATGCCACTGACAGGCAAGTGTCACTTTCTCCATTCGGTAGTTGACTAAACTGTGGTGCAGAGAGGCTAAGCAATTCATCCAGTTCACCTAGCAAGGTGGGATGTGACAGCTGTAAGGCAGAGCTATTGCGGATATCTTAGAAACACAAAATGGGAAGAGGACAACTCCAGCGTGTGGGAAATAGGAGAGCCCTTGGCGGAGGATCATAAAGAAGGTGGCATTTGAGCTGGATCTCGATGGCTGGGTAAGAGCTTGCCAAGGAAAGGGGTTTCCAGGAGCACTGAGATGACAGTAGTTCTACAGGCAGGAATGTCTTGGGTCTGGTTAGGGAATAGTGCATTTCCACGTGTAACTAGAACACAAGATAGGTGGCTGCTCTTGAGAGAGAGAGAGAGAAGACTGGGAAGGAAGACTGGGGGATGGGACAAGAGCTTACGAAGACCCCATTGATGGAAAAAAATTCCGGTGAGGATCACTCTTCAGTGGTAGAGTCATTACAGAAGGAGAGTGTCCTGTCACTAGGTAAGAGCCGCAGAAATGATCCTGCCCAAAGAAAGCCAAGTGGAGTTACAGGTGAAAACTGAAATGTATGAGTGCGATTTGTGTTTTTAGTGGGTGTCATACAGCAGGGTAAGCTCTGGAATCCCTCTTGCTACTACTAGAATTTAGAAGAAACCCATTAATTTTTTCAGAAGGAAGCCAGACACAATAATAAAAGTTTCCAAAACCAGCCAGTCAAATCTGCATCTCATTAATTCATATATTCATTTATTCATTCATTTTGTTTTTCATTCCATAAACATTTAGGTATCTGGGACCATTTATTTTTTCTGTAACAGACCAGATAGCAAATATTTTAGACTTTGCGGGCTAGTCTCTTATTACTATTCTACTCTGCAGTCGGAACACAAAAGTAGCCTCTGACAATATGTGCATGCCTGGGCCTGGCTATGTTCCAGAAGTTGACTTACAAAAATAGGTAATGGGACAGATTCGGCGGCAGGCCACAATTTGCCACCTCCTACTTTAGGAGACCCTCCACCACCCAGTTCCTGTCTTTCTCTCTAGTCTTTTCACAATGCTTTCTCCTTTGCTGGCCGAGGACAGCCACATTGTCTCTCTTTCTCCTCCCCATTTTTTGCCTGGTTGACTTTTCCTGTCCTCTTGGTCACAACTTAAATGTCATCTCCTTCTTGAAGATTTCCCTGAGTCTCCTACTCCTACGCCATCATTCTCCCTTACAGTGTCCGATTCTTCTCCTTTATTGTACTTACCATAAAATTTGTTTATTTTACCTCTTACTGCCTATCCTGACTAGACCGCACACTTGATGAGGGAAGAGATCAGGTCCATGTTGTTCACCGCTCCATAACCAGCATCTGCCACCATGCCTAGCACATAGTGGGTGTCTAATAAATATTTATGGAATAAATACATTTCATTTCTCTGAGTCTTTGTTTCCTCACCTTTAAAATGGCAGTAGCCAGACTTGCCTGAGAGGACTGCTGTGTTGGTTAAATATTTCAAGCACCCAGGAAAGTGCTGGACTCAGATAATTTTCCTTGCGTTTGGTTCTCGTCTGCATAGATATAGTCTAAACTAATAGGATCATTTCTTTAAAAAGCCATCCACTCTTTCAAATGGCAATGAAGTGGTTGGTGATCTATCACCCCAGTCAAAACACTCAGGCTACGTTAGTTGCATATTAATAATCCGAATTAAAGATTAGAAAAGCATGGTTTTCTTTTTTAAGCAGATATTTTTTTCTAGCTAAATTAATTCACTCTCAAGTCCCTTTCCTAGAGATAATTGTCAGCGAATGTGGAATGCTGGCTTAGAAACAAACGTTAGATCATGTACAGGTGGTCTCTGACATTAGATTTGATGTGTTTTTAGAAAACACAGCAGAACTTGAACTTATGTACCTTTGTCTGCCTTAGACATCCTTGGGAATTCTAAGATGTGTTGATGGAAGCAGCAGGAAGAAAGCAAGTGCAAGGAGCAGTGAAGGCACCAGAGATGCTCAGTACACAGGGCAAATGTTGATGCCAGGGACTTCTGCATACATCATCCAGCAGGAGTACTTGACTCTGTTCAAAACAAACCTTCAGGCTACTGAGCTGGTCATTGCCTGAAAGGGAGGGGCATGGTGAGCTAGAAGTCCTTAGGAACATACATTCTCCAGGGGGCAGTCCCTAACCAGTGAGTGTGTCCTGAGGTGGAGGGGGCGTATAAATGCTCCGTCTCCCTGCCTTGGATGGGACAAGCGTTAGGATACCTAGAAGGTATTCAGACCTCTCCCGCGGATTGTGTTGAATGTATCCACCTGGGACTGCCTGAGGTGACATCTTTGTTTCCTCTCCTTTCCTTCCAGGTCCCACCTCCCTACTCCCTTAGTCATTTTCTTTGGGAACTCTTCATACTAAGCCACTTGCACGTGGATCCTTATCTCAGGGTCAGCTTCTGGACTTCGACCTGAGACACAGAACAAGTGCTTAAAGGGGAAAAAATCGGTATTCTCTCTATAAATGCTCATTTCTATCACACGTCCTAGTGGTCATAATTTGGGGAAACTTTTTCTGGAAAGGATACAAGACAAATACAGCTTACTTAAAAAGTTTAAATAAATGCCATTCGACAATTTCTGAACTAGAAAGAGTGGGAGAAGAAAACTCATTGCAATTAAACAAGAAACAGACCGGACTAAAAGTAAAATCTCCTATATTAAGGCCATACCGGGAATATTTTTTCTCTATCAAAATGTAATGAAATAACCATCATTAATAAGGATCATTCTTTTAAAAGGATGATTGGAAATGTTCTTTTAAAATGAAGAAATGCCAATCTGCATTAGTCTTACATAAAGATTCTTCTGAGCAAAGAGGTAATTACAGCCTGACAAATGACTAAAATAGCCTCGATTCTGTTTCTTTTTCGATCCAGAGGTGGGCAGATACCATCCTAGTGCCTCTCTGAATTATAGCTTATAAAACTTGGAAGAAAAAAATTAGATCTATTGAATCGCAATGTTTAGACTATATAAACTTGGCAACTATCTTCTCCTTCCCCCTCCTCTCCTCACTATCCTTTAAGCAAATGAAAAGTTTAAGTTTCCTTCTTCAATGGTAATGGTTAGAACCCCTTCTTGTGTTGACAGGGGTGCTGCCTGGTTTCAGTGTGGTCCGCTACAATGGTTCTCAACTGCTGTTTCACGTGGCGTCCATGTTTGACTCTGGGCTCTGCTATTCACTGGCTGTGTAACTCTGGGAAAATACTATAGTTCCTTGGGCCTCTACAATCTCATTTATAAAATAAAGAAAGTCTTTTCTGTTAGGCTACACTTTTGTTAGGGTGAATGGTATTATTTACTCATATATATATTAAGCATGGAAGAATATATAGCATGAAAATAATACTGGCCTTCAGTGGATCAAATATTTCCCACGCTACTTAATACATAGATAACTTTACTTTGCAGGAAGTCAATTTTTCAAATCTAGGCTTTGTTTGACATCCACAAATGTAAAATTCTCAGTGTTTAAAATTCATATGGCAAATTATACATGGTCTGCTATTCCCATAAGGAAAAAAGAGAATGTTTTGTTTTAACAAAACGGCTTTGTCTGATTTTTCCATAATATGACTATATCATCTTTATTAAAAAAAAAGAAAAGCAGGATTTCACCTATTTGTTTAGATTTGTCTTCTAGGACTGCTAGAGAATTACTCAAATAAAAGCACTACATGACCATAAAGGATACTGAATATATATAAGTAGTTCTTTGGATTTAAAACTTTTTGATAAGATCTGTAGTCATTAGAGGATTATGTGGAGTTGGTAAAATAGTTTTTGAATATCTTTGAGTTCTCCCAAAACACGAGAGAAAGCAACTAAGACAGCAAAACCAAAACCCCATGGACAACATCCCCAAGCAAAATTAGGTGGTGACATAGCCCCATAAATATCAAAATTGGGGCTGGTGGAGACAAACTGCCCATAGCAACTATGTGGGAGGAAATGGAGGGAAGGGGAAGGGGAAGGGGCTCTGATGGCTTAGAGACCAGAAAGACCCTGCAATTGTCCACAGGTTCTCACAGGAAATGGGAGAATCTCATCCAGGGAGAGAGAGGAAGCTGCAGATATCCATCATAAGTGAGTGATTGGTGCTGAGGCAGAGTGGTCAGGCACCCACACATACTTCCCTGGGTAACTGTCACTCTGCTATTAAAATGGGCGACAGGTAGCATCCATATTGGCTCTGTTCTGAGAAGGTAGATGCAGCATATCTGTCCAAAAATTAGGAAAGTCTATGGAGAGCAGAGGTAGGTTGCTGTTTGTCTTATGGGTATTAATATGCATCGTGAGTATAAAGATATTAGTCCAAGTCAAATGTTCAGGGAGAGAGCAAAAAGGACAAAGAGGTTACTCAGCTAATTTCAATAATGTTCATAGTAGGAAACCAGGCAGAAATTTTAAAGACAGGTAAGTGGGGGGCGGGGATAGAGAGATTACATAGACATTAGTCTAATGACAACCACTAGAACAAAAATGTGCATCTTCCTAATTACGACTTGTGTGTATGTGTGTGTGTGTGTGAATGAAAAAATGATACGATGTGGGGATCAGAAGGATATAGAGCTAAGTGAAAAATGCAAAACAAATAAAAGTGCGTCTAGTTTACTACTGTTTCTAAGAATGGAACGGCATTGGAATATGTGCTCGTGTTAAACAATGGAAGAACGAGCCAGAAAATAAAACATAAGTGCTATATATGTGGGAGGAAATAGGGAGGAGAGGGACAAAATTTATACTTCTCTGAATACACAGTTTGTAGATTTGACTTGGGAATCATGTAAATATACATAATTTTAAAACACAGTTAAATAAAATCTCGAACAATTGCTTATAAAGTGAAATAAAGAACCTGTGAATACGGTCGGTGGCATAGTTATAATAATACATGATTTTAAAACAAAATTAAACAAAAAAAGCCATCCCTAACAATTGTAAGTAAAAGAAAATAACTGAACTTGTGAATTCAGAGGCCGAATGACACAGAAAGGAACTGTCCCAAGGGACTTCAAAACAATATTTTGAACAACCTTGTAGGATATGCCATAAAGACAAATAGAACTGCAATAAAAATATTTTAAAATGTGCTTTGTAATCAAGTCATTTGTGTACTGTTGTTATTCTGAGGCTGGTGTGTGTGTAGTGTGGGATAAAGTTGAGAAATAATGACGGGATCACTGAGAATTGGGATACACAGTTTGAGTAAAAGGAAATAAAGATTTAAGACTACATAAAAGGTTACATAAAAACTTTTTGTCCTAAATTTGAATCAGACATATTGGTGTGATCTCATGATATATTTTACGTTTAAAAAATGTACACATACGTCTGAGTTCTATCCTTATCGATAAGCACACTAGTATTCCAATGACCAAATACCATTTCCTGCTAGAAGGAAGCACGGCTCCTTAGACAAATGACTGATTCCAGATGTGGAGTACCAAACATACAAGCCAAACCTTGAATATCATGTCTTATCAGAAAGTCAGGACACTAACAGAGATTATTAGTGTCACGTCAAGAGGACTCAACAGCCCTCCAGAATCAGTTCCCACTTCCCAAAGATGACACAGATTGAGCTGCAACATGAATAATAATATCAATGGATTTAAATCATCGAACATATTTAAATCTATGAGTTCATGATGATACTTAAAAAAACCTGTTTTTTGGGAATGCCAATGAAACAACTCATTGTTTTGAAAACTGGTTTGGAAAAATGGTAAATAAAAGGAGAGAATCAAGTATTTGTCCTGCTTTTCACATGAACTGTTCCTTGGGGTAACCAAACTGTTTCTCTTTGCACAGGCATCCAGCTAATTAACTGAAGAAAAAATGATGGAATTAGAGTATCACCTCTCTGTAATCATTAATGAACTGATAGATATTGGCAAAGATTATCTGTAGTTGCTTACTTCACAGAAAGAGACTCAATCAGGAATCATGCACCTCTAGACGAGGAAAGCACACAGCACCCTCCTTAAAAGTGGATCAGACTCATATGAAAAACAGGAGGACAGATCATGTGACATGACATCCAGAGATGCGGTCAGCAAAATCCAGGCTCTGGGAACCTGTGCAGGGGTCCCCAACCCCCAGGCCAGCTGACTGGTACTGGTCCGTGGCCTGTTAGGAACCTGTTTGCATAGCAGGAGGTGAGCGGTGGTCCAGTGAGCAAAGCTTCATCTGTATCTACAGCCACTCCCCAGCGCCAGCATCACCGCCTCAGCTCCGCCTCAGATCCTCAGGCGTTAGATTCTCATAGAAGCACCGGTCCCTCGTGCCAGAAAGGTTGGGGACCGCTGCTCTATAGAACAAATAATCTGTTTCTCTAAATATAAATAAATAGTTCTGGCAGATAAATAAAAAAGAGATGGAAGGAGAAACTATAGATTAAAACAATCTTAAAAGATGTAATAACGAATCACAGTATATAAACTTATATGGATCTTGGTTCATATATACTTCAACAAGAAATTATTTCATGAAACCATGGAAGATATTTGAATAATGACTCAACATTTAATAATACTCAGAAAATACTGTTAATTTGTAAGGTGTGATAACGCTATGGTGGAATTTGACTTTTTATAAAGAATGTTTATTCCTTAGAGATACATACTGAATTTATTATAGATGAAGTGATGTGATGTCTGAGGTTAGCTTCAATATCATCGAGGGCGGGAGGAGTACCTCGATCAGCTACAACTTAATGACTGCCGAAGCTGGGTGACAGGAACACTGGTTACCTATGCTGTTCTCCACACTAGTGACCTGTTCAAAATCTTCCATGATAAAATGCTATCAAAACAACCAGCAGCCATGAACGACCAGTTTGTAGCAGGAGCTGTGTCCTTCGGAATGGTCTGACCATTTTTTTTAGCAACGACCTGCAGATTTTCTTTGCAGAACCAGCTGGCCAGACAGGGCTGATCCCCTCTCCATCACACGACGTGGACCTGGCCCTGCCTCCTCACCCCCAGCACAGTCCAAACTCTAGGCCAGTGAAAGCCCTGTCTGGGAAATCTGGTTGGATTTAGTGGGAAATGGGGATCTTTCACTCACTCAGGTTGTTAAGCTGGTAGCACGCAAACCAAGAACTCTGGTTTAGTCTTAACACTACGTGGACAGAGCTCTCCTGAGAAAGAAGTCAACACGGGACAACGGGCGAGCTGAGATGGAAGGCGAAGCATTCCAGGTACTGTCCAGGCTCAACGCCCAGCCCCCACCATGCCTGACAAGCTCTGCCCACCGCCTGTGGAGTCCCACGGTCCAGGAGACTCGCTTTCTTGATTAATAAGCCAGTTTGAACTATGTTTTGCTTTTGCCTCAAAGGTTCTTACTAATCGCAACTATGCCATTTTTAAGACATACTGTATATTGAGGGCCCAGGGGAGGGACTTTCTTCATGGAGAAAAGAAACAAATTACAGGGGAAGGCTACTTTTAAGGGTCTCCCACACGCTGTATTACTTTGTCAAATAATGGAAACTATACTTCACTGTGCTTAGGAAACATAATACATGCAGGAAATTAAAGGGTGAGAAATGTGTGTGGTTTTTTTTTTCATCTTCACAGTTTTAGAAGGTTTCTCCAAACTTGATATTTTTTATTATAAACCCCAAGAGAGGTTTCCTTTGTTATCATGTTTGGCTATTCAGTTTTTAAATTACGAAGCTCAAAGTTACTTAGCTACCCTGAAGTGCTCATCAGAAAGAATATTCCAAATGCCATTTCTGGAATTCAGAGAGAGCTGATACTGTTGATTGGGTTCAATGAAGAACAGTCAGTTCTACCTCTAATAACCTTGATTTAACATTAAATATAAATGAAAACACCCTGGAGTTTCAGAGCGTGTGATGAAAATTCGGTGTTGACATGCCTCTTGTAAAACTCCAAGAAAACCCAATGCACAAAGCAATCCCATTTGTTAGACATAGAGATGTAGACTACTTTGTGCATAAAAATATAAATGGACTAGCAGCAAGGAGCTAAGAGGGAGAGAAGGATGTTAAACAGCAACAAGTTCTCATCTGGTGGAAAAATACTGAATCTTGTTTTATGGGTCCTTTACTGTTTGATCTAGAATCGGTAAGGAATTTTGCCTTGGTTGTTTAAGGTGGAAATATTCAGAATACAAAAAAGCAAAGGTGTTGAAATAAAAGTGAAATCTTATTTGGAATAATAACATATTACAAATGCTTCTGTATGAATGACAGGAGCTACAATTTTTTTTTGTACTTTTCTGTCTAAACATATGTACCACATGGAAGAAATGAATCTATATTTAATCCTTTAAGTCGTTACCTAATGGGCTATTAACTGATTTTTAATGTCTACTACGTGGTGGTATATAATTTGGCACACTTAATAAGGACTGATTTAAAATATGCCGAATACTAATAAGCAAAGACATTAAAGCAAAAGCAAAATCTTATTTGGACCGAGACTGATTTGATAGACATTTGCTTATGTGTTTGTATGTGGAATCAAAATGTATCTCAGAGTGGACAAACGACACTAAAGAAAGCCCTCATTTTCTTTGCTTCTGCATTTTGTGCACATTAAAAAAACAAAAGAGTATGTAGTGTGCACCAAATTTTTACTCCATAACATTAGTTGTAAGAAATATCCCATTTCTTTATATTTCTAAGTAACATCTGTCTCTGTGTTGAACTCTTGCCGGCCCAGTCATTTAGTGGGAGACACATCCTCAGGTATGTCT
Organism: Eidolon dupreanum; assembly: GCA_028627145.1. Taxonomy (NCBI): domain Eukaryota; kingdom Metazoa; phylum Chordata; class Mammalia; order Chiroptera; family Pteropodidae; genus Eidolon; species Eidolon dupreanum. The sequence continues at coordinate 3,093,487 of CM053505.1, read as the reverse complement.
TGAGAGAGTTCACTTCTTTGCCAAGGTCAGGCGAGGTTCCTAGGGAGTTTGCTCGGCTCTCACCATTCCGGAAAACTCCTGTGGTGGTGAACTCACTCCAACCATTGCAGACTGGTCCACTCAGCGTCTAAGGGTCCCTGAGACATCGAGTGGTGGCATGGTGTAAGAGAAAGTCCACACCACAGATGGACGTGGGTTGACTTCTGGGCTTCATCAAGTGTTGCTCAACTGACCTTGAGCCAATTACAGAACTCGCTACCACAGTATAGAGCCTCCCATGCAGTTAGCACTTGTCTGATCCTGTTTCCTTAACTGCAGATGAGTCCAATTACCCCCAATCATAGAGATGCGCTAGGATTTGGTTTATGTAGCCCAGAGGGTTTAGTAAGTGGTAGCTGCTTCCCTGTTTCTTTTTTCTTTATTCAAAATTCAGATCAAGTGCCTTTTCCAGCAGCTTCTGTTTACATGAAAAAAACAAGGTAGCAAGAGTGGCAAGGGTGTACAGAATCTCTGCATCTTGCTTGTTCAAAGCATCCTTTTCGGCCTCATCCTATAGATTTATAAGCCAATTCATTTTATAGTCTATTTATAACTAAAATCACTCTTACCATTTAGCTTATGAACATGGAGGTCTCTGCTACCACACCATCTGGGCTCCCAGCAGGGAGGGGGTGGGTCTTGATAATTGCCACCTCCCTGCCCCCTGCTCTGTGAGCAGGGACAGGTCTTGCCTCATTACCTCCCTCCTCTCTTCTCAAGATCTCATGGATATTCTGCCATCTTGGAACATCACCACCCACTAGGGAATCATTCATCTGCGGGAATTTGAAAACTGCATCCTCTGCATCTACCACTTATAACAGTATATGTTCAAGGTAGAAAGGTTTGTAACAATCATCTCCAGTGGGCCGCAGTGGTATGGGGGCACCACCAGAATTTAGAGGATGGGGTCACAGATGCTAAATGTCCTTCTATACAAGGACAGACCTGTACAGTGAAGAATGGTCTCACATAGAATGCCTAGAGTCTCCCATCCCAACCTCGTGGGGTTGGGGAGGACACGAAAGCTGTTATGTACCCACATTGACAGAGCAGGTTGGGAGATGCCTGGTGTAGACCCATGATCTTCTCTCCTTCCCCTCCGCTCAATGCAAGTCTCATTATCACACTCTCTGCCTCTTAATGACGAGAAGGGAGATTACATAGCATGGATGCTGATCCAGTCAGAAAAAGAGGATGATATTTACCTGCAAGTTCACATGGAAATGATGTTTATGAGGCTAAACACGGCCCTTAAAACCCCACACAAAAGGGCAATAAACACTGCATTTTCACAGAGGAAAGACAGCTTATTGAATTTAATGTCAAACTAGAGGTCATCTTCAGTGTGGGCATAAAAGCAGCTCTGGTTTTGCTGCGTATATGATGTGACACTGCATCAATGCATGGGGGCAGGTTAATTCCAAAATGGGAATTTAAGGCATGTACCAAATACCTCACTTACAATCTGTGAGCGGAGTCCACGGTGATGTGAAGAGGTTATGAACTGTGAGGTCAGCAGAAGTGAGGCAGATAGAGATAATACAGTGAATGATACTGATGGAGTGACGAAGGTATTTGGAACGTATAATGTGTCAAAACTAAAATCAACACATATGCAAGAGCACGAGACAAGCAATGGACCTGCTTCTGACCCAATGGCTCTGCTTCAAGATGATCAGCTCATTTAGATTTGATTAAAAAACGATAAAAATAAATTGTATGTAATCTTTTTACGGGTAGGTAGTGTTATATTTACTTCTAGGGGTCTTTCTGCAAACATTTCTTTCTTTTCATCCGTGCTCAGCACCGCACTAGGCACGAAGGCTAGCTTAATGAATAAAAATAGCATCTGTGCAGAGACTGGCGACACGCTCTGCAAACTGGCTCCCTGCACTGCCCGGGTGCACAGCTGGACTCCGCTTAGCTTCCGGTACAAATAGAGTCATCCCTGTGGCTGCCCTCCTGCCAAATGAAGGGAGAGCGGAAGTGCTGCATACCCCTTTGGGGTCTGGCCCAAAAAACTTTCCACGTGCCTTTCCATCCTCTTCCCGTTCTGCAGCTTGACAGGGACAGACTAGAAGCTATGTGCTAAAGATGGCAGAGCTGCAAAAGGGGCAGCATCTGAGTTGGGTCCCTGGATTACACCCTGACAGAGAGCTGTCCACCACTCAGGAGCACTCACTAGGGATGTGATGTCATTGGCAACCCCCTACTGTGGGTTTGTTACAGCAGCTGGTGTTATCCTAATCCTGATTCCTGTCATTAAGAACCATACAGGCTTATGACAAAGAAAGCCAAATTCACAAATAATGAGAACATTGTGTGGTACAGATTATAATAAAGATGTATATGTATTTCGGGGGGTCAAGATATGAGAGTTATTAACTTTGGGAGGTGATTAGGGAGAAATATGGAAAGCATTACAAAAATCTGTGATGTGTCTCCCCCCCATCTCTCCACTTTCCACAAAGAATTTTAGGTGGCCAGATTTCATCATATTTGCTTTATCTTTATTATTATTGCTAGCAAAAAAAAAAAAAAAGCCCAGCACCCTCTGCTTCCTTTCTCTCCCTCTATGTCCCATTATCTTCAGATTGGGTCTCTTTAAGTTTCATTGGTTTAAGTCAGGAATGGCCAACGACAGCCTGTGGGCTAAATTTGGACCATCCTCTGTTTCTGTAAATAAAATTTTATTGGAACGCAGCCACACCCATTGGTTTACATATTATTTATAACTACTAAGCTCTATAATGGCAGCACTGAGTTGTAACAGAGAGCATACGGCCTGTAAAGCCTAAAATATTTACTATCTGGTCCTTTGCAGAAAGTTTTCTGACCCCTGATTTATGTCATTCCTCACTTAATCTCACCCTCAGCCGGGTAGATGCCAATAGCCTCTGAATCGTTCCACACCCCCTTCACCCATATGACGACACTGAAATCACTCTTCTTCTAGCCACTGCCTTATCACACTGCTGCATACCTATGTGGTCCCCCAAGTCAAGTTCACTGACAATTATTGCTGGATTCTAGCATCTCCGGGGTGAACCCTGGCTGTCTTTGCAAACCCTGAGTTTTAGGTTTTTTTAAAAAAAAATCATTGCTCAAGTTGTTGTCATCCTAAAAGACTAGATTTCTACCTAGGTCCTCACTGGTTTTGACTGAATACCAGGGTTTGTGCTCTAGTTCTCTACTCTGCAACTTCAAGAGCGATAATGACAACGTCTGACACCATGACCCAATGGATTACAAGTCACAAAGTGCTCTCACGTGCATTATCTCATTGGATCCTTAGATAAAGGCTAGAAATGCAAACTCCTACCTACATTTAAAGACTAGGAGACCAAGAGCCTGAGACTTAAGCAATTTACTCACAATCATTCAGCTACGGTGATGATGCTGATGATGATCTTGATGAAGACAACAACAACTCAAACTTATTAAGACCTTATCGTGTGCTCTTACTCCACTAAGGGCTTTACCCACTGTACTTTATCTAATTCTTACAACTGCATGAGGTAGGTCTTCATTTTATAGGTCAAGTAATGAGGATTATATAAATTGAAGTCTTCGCCTAAAGTTACACACAGCTAATCCACTGCAGAGGTAGGATTTGAATTCATATTTTTCTGATTTCTAGGTCACATGCTTTTTTTTTATCAGGTAGCAGGATAATATTTTGAAATATTTACCCATGTTGCCCCCCCACTCCCACATCCCCATTTCTTTGCTCTGATGAGGTCTATTTCTTTGCTCATTTGTTCAAGTAGACCACGTAACACTCATCACCTCGAGACAGAGTTGTTACAGGAGTAGAGAAATGGCTAGGTTCTAGGAACAAAGAGTAAAAACTACAGGCTAGGAAAGATAGTAAATAAATCAACGTAAAGCTTCCTCCATGTCCAAACGAGGACTTGGCAGGGGATGGAGAGATGGAGTGAACCTTAGGGCAAGCAGAAGAACATTGACTTGTGGATACCTGAGAAAGAGCAGGCATGCTCCCCTTTGCAGAAGCTAATCTTTCAGAAAGAACCAGTTGGAAACACCCAAATAGCCTCGTGGGATTAAAGGGCGCAACGACCTGTGCTTTCTTTCCAAGTTAAAACTCTGGGAAGGTGACAAGATCCCAGAGGGAATTAGCCCTAGAAATGATCCTACATGCCAGTACAGGTAAGGAAGGGCACATGCACCCAAGATGACAGAGAAGTGGCTAAGGAAGGGTTGACAGTGGTGAACAAAGGATGACACAGTAGCTCCCTGCCTAGGTGAGTGATCAAAGGTGAACCAGATGGGTACAAAGATATCTAAGTGAATTCTAGTGAGATGGATGATGTGGCCTAAGGGTGGATATACATCACCTCGCCCAACACTTCTTCTCATTAAACCATTCTCCTAAATTTAGACTCAGTACCATGGAAAATGGGATGAACTGACCAGACATTAGGAAGGGGATTTGGAATAAAATGTGGATTATTACAGTTAATAGATAAATAATGACATACGTGCACATCTGAGTGTGTGGCTGTCTATAAAGGTACACTCTGCCTTTGAGCTCCTGAGTCCCTTCTGGGGTCTCTGGTAAATGAAACTTCTACTTTAGTCCTGGGCATGTTCTGATCACAGGCTCAAAAAGACTTTTTTGGAGGGTCTTTTCAGCTACTTATAGAAAAGGCATGGAATAATTTATAAATTTGTAGTTTTAAAGGTTCAATAGAATATGGCATAAGGCCCATGGTGATCTCCTTCCATGTTTTTCTTAATACAAGTAAGACGTTAAGACATTCAGTAGTGTCAACCATATGAGATCACTGAAAACTTGCCCTAGTTTAAAATTTTTTCTGGTTCTTTAATCTTCAACAGTCATTTTCCATACGTGAGTTGCATAAAAGCATCTATAGTAATGGAGAGATTCAATGAAAGTGGGTCATTAACAAAATCTAAGGGACATTAAAATAATCTGGGTGAAGCCATTTTTCTTATTAATTTCCACCATTATATGTCATTATGCCCTTTGTGAACAATGGACTCAAATCCCCTTTTCAATTTTATTCTTATTAGAATGTTTTCCCACACATTACATTTTCTAGAATCGCTGACCTCTTTCTCCCCAGGCTCTGTAATTTGCAATTGTCAGAAAACGTGGACACTGCAAGTGTATTAGGTGAGACCACAATTTGTAGTGTCAGCATACCAAGGGGCTGTTCTTTTGTGTGTTTTTTTTTTCACTGAAATTGCTTGCTGGTCTTACTATAATAAGGCCTTATTATATCATATATCATCATGCATATTTTATATGCCGGATGCTCGGTAGATGGTCTTTGCTTTGTTATTTTACTAAGCAGCACTGTTATGCATCTAAGCCCAGCTGAAATTAGACAGGAAGGTGACCTTCTTAATATATTCTTTTGCAGACACAGTAGCCCTGGAACATGATCTGACTTGACTTTCCATCATAATTCTGATGAAGAGGGACTGATGAAAAGCCAGACGAGCTGAGATCTAATTTTTAGATGGGTCCCTTCTAAATGGTTTATTTTGCTCTTATTAAACTTGCCAGTCTCCCATCGACTGCAACAAGCGGGTAGCCCTGAGCACTTCCTACCAAGATCAAGGCAACTGCTTTGTAAACCTGGGAGAGGAGACAGGATATTTGTGCATGAGCTAAGAACGAAAGTGTCTATGGGGTGCGGATGCTGAAACCCAGGTTCTAGAGCGCAAGTGCAGATCTGCTGTTTTCTGGGCTGATCAAGTAAGGACTTGATATGCCAGATAGCTCGGTTTGTCCCCTTTGGACCACCACGTCCCAGTAATCTGTATTGGCTTTCTTCTACTCCCACTGCACGCCTCCCTCCTTGCCCTGAGCAAGTGCTGAGGTTGAGCAAGAATTTCAACCTCTCTCAGCCTCAATTTTCACTCCATAATTTGGGTACAATAATCAGTACTTGCTTGCAGGACTGTTGTAAGGAATATAGAGATGAGCAGGTTAAGAGCGTTCACCCAGGAGCCAGACTGGGTTTCACTCCACTGTTTACTAGCTATGGGATCATGGGCACGTGTGCCTCAGTTTCCCCATATTTAGATTAGAAGTAACCATTGAACCCATTCACCATTGTGAGGACTGAATGAGTTAACATACAAGTGCCGAGGACAGGGCATAATAAGCACCAGGTAAGTATTAGCTGGTCTTGATACTAAGGAATGAAAGGGTTTAGCAGAGGGTTAATGTATAATAAGGACTTAATACATGTTAACTGTCATCATCATTATCTGTTGGGATGCCATCAATAACATTCTTTCTTTTTTTCCTGAAGTGTCAAAAAAGTGACCCTCATAAGTTACACACAAAGCTTTGACCTTGATTGTGGCAGTGAGTGGCTTATGTCATTTGTGGGAATGTATCTGTTTCAGGAAGTCATGAATACTCCTTTTGAGCATTCTCGTTAGAGTTGTCGGAATAATCTTTCTGGTCTTCAAGTGAAATTCGTATATTGCTTGGCATGAGTTACTTAGTTACTTAGGTAAATGGAATGTCACTAAAATGTAGTGGGTTTGTCCTTTATGAATTACAGGAATGATTAGTAACTTATCTATTCCTATACCTTATTACAGTTACTTTCTTATCAGAAGAAGCCAGCTCCTCGCCGGAAACGCTCTCCAACCCCCGGGGAATTAGTACAGAAGGGCTGATAGATGTGGGCAATCTTCCACAGAGGTAGCCATAGCGAGAGCACTACTCATTCATTAGATTGGCAGGAACAACCAACTTAGGTAATAAGAGAAGACAGCCAGAGTGACAGTTAGCTGCTCTAGTGCAGAGGATGGGAGAAGGACTAGCTTCCAGTTCTACCCTTGTGCCTTCTTACTATGGGGTGGGCAGCCCTCAGCTTCCATTGCCATGATGGAAAGGGGTAACACTGAGTTGCTCGTATACTTGGCTCTTCAATGTTACTTTTTGATAGAGACAAAGGGTGAGGAAGGGAGCCAGCATATTCGGTCTGCTGCCAGGGCTCTAAAAAGGAGATTGGCAGGGGAAGGGAGGTGGGTGGTCAAGGGACATTCTGATATTATACACGTGGATTTTTCCAGGTGGAGGGATAAATCAACAGTATTTGTCAGATTCTCAAATGGATCTCCAATCCCCAAAAGATGAGTGCTTCCAGTCTAACACGAACTAGGACATTTCTGATGCCACCTTGGAGGGGCAACTGAGGAAGGGCAGAAGCAAATTTTGAGGTTGCGGTTCATGACAGTCATCCAGGAAATGGATATTTCTGCATCTGCAGGTTGGAAAGTAAGTGTTCATCAGGAGAGTCTAGGGTTTCCAGGGACAAAGAAGGATCTACTTTACACACCTTCCTCCACGCATAAATCCTGCCCCTCAGGATCAATGGCTATCCCTTACTGCCATAACCCCATTCCTTCACACTCCCTCCATTCCCACCAAACATTCCTACCAATATCACCTTCCCCCTGTGCCTTCTACAGTCGTAAATATAGTGCAATTAATTAGAGGTCTCCTTCTCGAGGGCAAGAATCATGTTTTAGGTATTTATACATCCCCAGTGCCCTATAGGACGTTTGCTACCTAGTTAATGCTCAATAATTGTTAAATTCCAATAAATTTAATTGGGTTGCCTAGCCTTGGGAGATGGGGCATGATTCATAATGTATATGAGAAATTATAACCCATAATTTTTTAAAATAAAATTCTGGAGACTGTGTTAAGTTAATTTGTGCAACTGTGAAAAGCCAAGGGAAATTATCCTTGGATACTTCTGAAGAAGAAAGCTATGGTAATTTGCAAAGGGTATGAACTCTTCAAAGATTTTGTTCCTCAACCACTAGAAAGTATGAGTTAGGGTTAACTTAAGAAACTATGAGATGAACGAAACTTGTCTGATTTCAGTGCATCAATTACAGTTCTTTTTGAGGATCCAGGAAAAAACCCAAATGTGGTTACTATAGCAGTAAATTGGTCTCCAAGAAACTCTTTCATTTTCTCAAGAAAAAAAATTCTATAATAGAGCAATCAAATAAGAAAAATAATCCACAAAGAAACACAAATGTATCTAGAAACAAAAAATGATCCATGAGCAAATGCTGAAGTGGAAGAAAAAAAAAGAACAAAACAAAACTAAAGCACTCATGCAAGTAAATGGATGCCAATTTTTAAAGAGAGAATTTTACGGTGTTATTAAAATGATGAGTGTTTTTCCAAATTTCCTTGGTGGCTAAGAAAATGGAGTATTTTATTATAATAGAAAGGGAATTTATCTTATGTAAGTTATAGACGTTAACATATATATCGGCTGAGAAGCCCAATAAAAAAGAGATTAATATATAAGAGCTAAATTTCTAGGTTAGTATACATATGGTAGACAGATGACTAAACTGATGGGAAAGCACAGGGAATTTTTCTAATGCATGAACTTTTTCGTTAATGAGAAATACATTATTATTTCAAAATTCTGGTTTAATGAATTTAAAGGTATTGGCGACAGTAAGAACTCCATAACCAGCTGCATTGCATCTCTGTGAACTGCAGTGTCACTGTGCTTAGATTTATTTGCTTAAAATAAAGTACCTTGCCACTTTTATAAAGATAAATTTATTGCCCTAAGATTAAACGAGTCCATTTTAGGATGACACGCTCGCCACCTCAGTAACATCCAAGGCCTGTGTGTGTGTGTGTGTGTGTGTGTGTGTGTGTATGTGTGTGTGTTTTCACTAGCAAAGTTCCTTTAAGTCTGAAGATTCCCCCAGTCACTCACTGAACACATTGTCACTGAGCACCCCCCCATGAGCCAGGCATTGGGCTAGGTCATGGGGACACGGCAGGGGACAACACAGACAAGGTCTCTTTTCTCATGGAACTTAGAATCCAGGTTACCTGATCTGTAACAAGCTACATTCCAGATTTGGACTATGACCTATCAGTGACATACTGGCCAATGGACACTCAGACCACATTCTAAAGTGAGGGGCAAACAAATGGGATCCCCCAGAACTTTCTCGGAGGAGGCCCAATGCAATCAACTACTGCCAGCCACAGGTTCCTCCTGCTCCCCCCTCCTTCCCCAGTCTGCGTGAGAAGCCCAGAAAGGGTGGGAGAGAGAACTGTCACCTGGCTGGAAGGGCCGTGACCAGTGAGAGTTTCCTTCCCCTCCACTGTGATGCGGTTAAGTGGACATCTTGAAGAGCAGCTGGTCTTGCGGGCGCCTTACCCAGGAGACCCTGAGCCAGACCATCCATGTACGTTGTTACCATGTGGCAGGGTGGCTTCTCAGGGGGCCCTCCCTTCCTGCCACCAAAGAACTCACACGTAAGCTTCACAGGAGAGCCAGCATGTAGCTACCAGAGACATGAAGGGTGTTGACAGCCAACGCTAGTCAGAGGAGCAGCTACCAGTCACCACGAGAGGCCTCTCACCACAGGAAGCATCGCAAGAAGCCCTCAGCTTTCTCTGTCCTATCACCCCAATGACCAGCCCAGAGGGGCCAGGCCTTGAGAAGGGAAAAAGAGTTTTATGTACCTGGAGTAGTTCATGGTGTTTAAAAAGCAACCATGTTTTCCAGTCGACCCATTTAAAAACCACAATCTCTTTACTGAGTATGTGAGAATCTTGCAGTAATCACAAGCCCAGTTTGAGAAATTCTCTATGTGTATTATCTGAGGTTTTAGACAAATTTGGTTTAACCAAGAAAATGCAGTTGGTTACCTTCATAGCTCCTAAAGCTTGGCAAACTTTTTCTGTCAATGGCCACAGAGTAAATATTTCAGTATTTATGGGCCACGGGGCTCTGGTGCAAGTATTTGACTCTGCTACTGTCACGCGAAGCATTCACAGTCAATATGTAAATGACTGGGTATGGCTGTTCTTCAATAAAACTTTCGTTTGAGTTTTGAAGTCTGAAGTTTGAAATTCATATGATTTTCACGTGTCGCAAAATATTCTTCTTTTATTTTTTCCAAGCCTTCAAAAGTGGTAAAAAATCATTCTTGGCTCATGAGCTGTGCAAAACAGGTGGCAGGCTGGATCTGGGCTACAAGCTGTCATTCGCTACCCTCTTTTAATTGGTTCATTTATTCAACAAATATTCACTGAGCTCCATTACAGATGAAGTCCTAGAGAGACTTTTGTTTACAGAGACGCCATTTTTCTTCCATAATACATTAAAGCAGAAGGGGAAAAAAAAAATCTTTCTAAACGCCCCCGGAAGGATGGCTAGGAAATGATCACACTTTTAGATAGCTTTTCTCCATCTCTGTCCTGCAGCAGGCAATTCAGTCACAGCAAACCCAAACACAGATATTTTATTCCTTCTGTCATCCTCCAGGCACAGAAATCAATAGGACTCATCACGGAGGCACGTGCCCAGGGGAAAACAAAATGACTGCGTGACCTGCCATCAGGCCCAGACATGGCACTCCAGGAGGCCAGCCCATCAGGCTCAGAGCCTGTCCTGATGAGTGACGTTCCTGCTGACACCCACACGCATCTCCCTCCTGATTCCCGCATCTCTGGTCCACAGTAAGACTGGAAGTGTTTGTGGGTCTCGCTCCTGACACAGGGTGAATGTGACGCGAGCCTCGGTGACCGCTTCTGTGTAGGTGTTCTGTGGAGAACCGGATGCCCTACGAGGACAGGTGTGACTTTGCAGCCAGCTGTGAAGGCCCCACTGTGTTAAGCCTGGACTAAAGTCAGGGGACCGACAGTCCTTAGACTGAGGGCTTTCCCAGGACGTGGGCCTTTCTATGCTTGACCACCCTGCAAATGAGTGCCCTCCATTTCTATTTCTCCCAGGGATGCAGGAGCATCCGGCGTGTCTCTGTGAAGCAGAAGCTGAACTAGGCTTGAGAAAAAAACATCCTCTGGAAAACCCCAGAAATACTCTACCTAATACCTCCCCCAAAGTAACAGATGTCCTTTTCATTATGAGAGAGCAGACATGATACAAGATCTCTTCCTCAGTTTAAAGAGTTCTGACCCATGCATTCCTTCTTATAATAGGCACAGCTTCGTTTGGAAAACTTCTAGACAGCCTTTTTGACTTAAATGCACTGAGCGAGTGTAGCTCCAATAGGCTTCTAAGATTCTTGACCAATATTTTAACATGACAAAAAATATATTTTCTGGTGCCCCATTAAGAATATCACGCAACAAATGATTTACATCCATGATAAAACTGAACCAAGCAACCAAACACGTTTTAAACTGTCCTAGCGTTGACCCAATTATCCTTTTGCCTGGGTTGATGATTTCAAAACTCAGTTAATGAATCACTCAGTCAAGGATGGAAAAATCAGTGAACTGTATGTTTTTGTAGCTATGGGATTATGTATATAAAATTACTCATCACTTAGACTGAATTCAGGAATTGCATTTGATCTTCTTGATTACAGAATATCAATGTGTTAGTAATTTCGGAAGGAAAATAAAACACAACCTTTGGATATAGCGACAGAAATAGGAGTCAAAAACAAATTTCAGCTGAAGTACATGCAATCGGAATGCTAACACAGAATCAGCAATTAGGTGTTTTCTGGTTAATGGAGCACGCATCTGTATACTAGAGGTCAACGTCACCAGCATTTTCAAGGTAAATGTGAGGGCTTGCGTTTCTGTCTTAAGCTGGCCCCCAGGAAGCCCTTCCTTTGCCGGATGAGGCCTCAGAGCTGTGCAGCGGCCTCCTCAGCAGGACAGGGGACAGAAGATTGAGTCACCCACCTGACCAGGTCGATGACCCGTTCCCTCGGTGCAGCACTGACGGGCTCATCATTGATCATTACGATCTGATCTCCTGGGATCAGCTTGCCTTCCGAGGGGCCACCTGGAGACAAATGAGATTGAGTGCGGGTGAGAAGACCATTGCCGATCTATCGACAGCCTATGCTCCTGATCACAATTCACTGTGAGCAAATGGTGCTACGGGCAAAAAACCAAACCCAGCTCCACCTGGGCGTTCTCAACATCCGTGCTTTTCGAGAAAGAACTGGGAGCCCTGGATGAGCCCGAGGCCCAGGCCCCACCCTGGCCAACTGGATCAGATCTTGGGAGGCGGGACTCAGGCATTATCATTTCTCTAAAATCTCCCAGGCAAGGTTGAGACTCAGAGGCCTAGTGGCGCTCCTCACACTTTACCAGGAACACACGTCACCCAGGACACCTTGTTGGCTTGCAGACTGATTCGATAGGTTGAGAGGGTGCGGGATGAGATGATGCATTTGTCACAAGTTGCCAAGGGTTGCTTCTTCTACTGGTCCACTGGCCAAACTTTGAATATTACGACTTCTAAAAGATGGTATTCCCCCAACAGGTAGCCGAATCAGCTGTGTTGATGCCCACAGCTGTGACAACTTGGGCACACCACGAGTGGAACTAAGTTGCATTTACTTACCCATTATGACTGGGGAGTGTTCAAGGAAATGGGGGTTTGCTCTCAGGAAATCAGGGTAATCGGATCTGAGCATTTTAATAATTCTTGTCTGACAGATGGGAGGAAGGACGCACAGCTAAAGCTGGGACTGAGAAAGGAGTCATTCCTCTCAGCTGGGAGATGAGGCTGTTAGGTCATTTTTGTGGGGCAGACTGTGCTTAGATGTGTCTGTGGTCACCTGTGATTACAGAGGACTCTTGTTTTGGTCCTGATCCATCATAGTCAGCGGGAGGCCTTGTCTGATGCTCATGTTGAGTGAAACTGTTCACGGTCAACAGGAGAACACCCAGGCCCGGCTATGAGCGCCTGCCAGCTCCCACTGTCAGGGGCTGCTTTTCTCTTTCGGTTGTTCTTCCAAGGAGGAAGTAGGGAACTACTATTTGCTGGGCTTTATTACGCACCAGGCAATGGGTTAAATTTTCTGCCTAGTAACATCCCTGAATGCTATAATCCCTTCCATGTAATGAGATAACTGAAGCTCACAGTGATTAAAGAATTGGCTGCAAGGGTAGGACTGAGGCTCAGCTTAAGACTTGACTCTTCCAAGTTCAGGGTGGCGGATATCTCATTTGAATTCGCTCCTATAGTTCAAAAGCTGGTCACTGTCAGGTCTTTTGACACATAAAGTTAACGCCACAGCTGCGTGAAGCTCACATCTATATGAAATAAAACCTATAAACAAATAACTTCAGTTATCTGGAACATCCTCACGTTTAATGTATTTTCTTTTCAAATAAGGACATGGTGCTATAATTTTAACTTTATTTCCAGAGGTCTGTCAGTGGGTAATAGGAGCAGCTGACACATTATGCTTCAAATATTGTCACTATTACTTTATTTAGTAATTGAAATGAACACTTCATACCCAGAACATGGAACTCGAAGTCGTTCAGTTGTTCTCAACCCACCCAGACACTTCGCATATGTGTCACTCAAGCAAATCATCCTCAAGCAAAAACTTATCTTCTTTCTGGGGAGTAAGAAAAGTGGGGGGAACCTTAACATGTCCCCATATCAATGATAGGAGATGTTCATTTCAAGCCGTGGGAACGAAGTGTCAGTGTTCACACACATAAGGAATTCTGAAAATCCTTTGGGAGACTTTTTATAACTATTGGATAATGTGCAAGCAATCACTCCAATTCAGTCGAACAAACAGTTAGAAATCAAATGCTGGTCAAATACAGAACATTTTTCAAAATAATTATTTGGATGATGGATGTTAACTACTCTGATGAGAAAAGCACTTGCTCGTTAACAGGACATATTCATATTTGAGACCTATTTTTTTCATCATATGAAAATATTCGTTTAATCAAGAGATTTGAATCAAAAATCCTAGAGAGAGCAACATATAGTTCCTTCCAAAATATGAGGCAGAGGTACATATCAGAGAATCGTCTCGTGCCCTTTCGTCTAAAGCCTGGGTTGTCTAGCATAGAAAATTTGGTCACGCTGCTGAAATCACTGGGAATGTCAGTAGAGTCATTTTTATGATAGACACCGTTTATTTCAGCAGAATTTTCACTCCTAAAAATGACTGGAAACAGTAATCTTTGACCTCTGTTTTCTCTTTTTCCTACTCTTCTCAAAATTGTCTAACACTACGTGTTAGTATCTGAAGCTAAAGAGAGTTGAGGGCAAGGAAGGGAAGAAGTTGAAGGAACGGGGAGGCAATCCAGGAGATTGAAAAATAAGACTTGAAATCTCTAGTCAACTCCCAGGAGGACACCTCCTTGAAAGAATCTCATAACAAGATATGTCAAAGTGTCGCGCTAGGACAAAAGAGCATGCCAAATGTGATCCCATTTAGAAAAAAATATGGGTATACATATACGTATAATGCTACACATATATGTATAATATTATGTGTATGTACACATGGAATCACCTACTATATACATGCTCTCTGTGTATACATTAATAATGCTTAATTCTGAGTGGTAGGTGCTCAGGCGAGTTGGTTTTTTGTTTTCTCTTTCTCCTCTATATTATTTACTGCATTGTATTTTTCACGAAGCATATGGATTATTTTAATAAAAAGCAACAAATCTCTTTTGTTTCAAGGATCAAATCCTCAACTGCATCAAGCTCAGCAACTCCACAGAGAACTAAAATATGATCTATAGCTAATGAAATCAAAAGCTCGGCAGGCAGAGCAAGAAGTTGTGTGCCGAGGCTACGGTAGGAGAGAAAAGGAAACAGATTCTTGTCTGCATGAGTTGAAAGTGGTTGACTATAGCTGTGGTGCTGGCCCGGGGCCTATTATGTCAAAATAATAAAAAACTGAAAAATTAAATCAACTTCAAAAATCTGTATTAGCTCACTTAGTTGCCTTTCATTTCTCTTAACTGACAAACTCAGCTGCCCAAATACTTTAGAGTTTAATAATAATAAACATCATGGAATAAGTATGTTGAATGTATTTCATTCTCTCCCTCGCCCTATGAGGTAGATACTACTATGATCTTCATTATCCAGATAATGTAGAGAAGTTACATCAAACTGAAATGCTGGAGCGTTAACACGGAAGCTCAAAAATCTAATAAGGGGCAGAGATAGGATTCGAATCCATCAAACTCAGGTGGTCTAATGCCAGAGTCTGCATTCTTTACTACTGAACTCTGCTACTCATCTGCAAAATCCCAGAGAGAAACAGCACAGAAGATGGCTTCCTTTGGTCCGAAAATAAATCTAATATAAGCCCATTAAAAGAAGTACATAAATATGTATAAGAAATGAATAATTAAAAGAACATTGTCCTGGGAAAGGCAAAGGCAGCCCACTGCAGGCAACTGGATCATAGTGGATCACGTTCAACTGTGTTGATGGTGGAACATC
This sequence comes from Eidolon dupreanum, assembly GCA_028627145.1. Lineage (NCBI taxonomy): Eukaryota > Metazoa > Chordata > Mammalia > Chiroptera > Pteropodidae > Eidolon > Eidolon dupreanum. The sequence goes on along the minus strand of CM053505.1, from coordinate 3,078,167 downwards.
TGTACACTCTAACGAGCATGACTGCGGCAGAGGACGTTAACTATCTGATCATACTGTAGATTTTAAGGGATTTACCATACGCTGTATCAGTCAGCATTTACTATGTATGGTAAACCACCCCAAAACTCAGTAGGGTATCCAATAATCGTTTCTTCTCATGCTTATGGGTCTTTAGATTGACTGATCTAGGCCAGGCTCGGCCGGACAGTTCTGCGTCACACTGCAGATCAGGCCATACTAAGATTTAGGCTGTAGGCTGGCTGTCCTAAGTGTTCATTTTGGGGCTCAGGCTGTAGGGGTAGCAAACACTTGAGGGAAATTCTCACGGCCATGGCAGAAATCCAAGAAATAAGCTCAAATGCATAAGCATATTGCAAGCCTTAGCTTATGTCATCTTTGCTGATTTGCCATTGGCCAAAATCAGTCCCTGGTCCAGCCTAAAAGCAATGGGGTGAGGAAATACCTCTGTCTCTAGTGGGATAGGAGGGGAGAGCATCTTTGTACAATAATCCAACCACACCAATGACTAAATCCTACGATAAGTTAAATACCACTTCCTGCTTTTTGATCACTAAGGAGACCATCATGAGCTTCCTAAATACAGTACAGTTGCCTGCCTCTTATTATTTCCATTCACACATTAAGAAATGGGTCATTTCCATGGTTACAAATGATGGATCAGTGTTTTTCTAAGTCAAAGGAGATAATGGATTGGGTAGTCTAAATCTAGTTTGCAGAGCCATTTTGTCCCTCCAGTGGGCCGACTCCATCTAGGTGTTAGGAAAACTCGACCAGCCTCCGCAGCCTGCAGCGGAACCACATGCAACTTCTGAAACTGAACAGTAGTCATTGTGGCAGGGTGTGATGGGTGGACCGAGGAGCAGGGTCGGATGCTTACCTGGTGTGACTGAGCGAACGACCACTGGCTTTTCACTCCCTGCCACGAAGCCGAATCCCAGGACAGGGTCCCGCCGCATCTCCACCTTCCGCGGGGCCGGAGGGATGATTTGGCAGCTTTCTAACCGAGGGTCGTCAAATGGGATCGCTTGTGTCATGGGGCTGTGAGAGGAGCACACACAAGAGAAAAGGGGCATCAATGTGAGTTAGGCCATTGCCTGGTAATCGCATTCTCTCCAGCTTCAAAACTTTCTGTTTGGTGGAAAGCAGGAAAGGCGTCGGGAGACCCATAGTCATGCTTCTTGGGTGGCCTTCTTGGTCCTGGAAAAACCAGGGCCCATGTTCGCTTTAGGTCTTTGCACTGACTGACTGTTCCCCCAAACTGAAATCCTTGTCCTGCAGACACCTGTATGGCTCACCCTCACTTCTCCCAAGTCTCTGCTCAATGGTGACCTGCTTGGACTATCCTGGTCACACACTTTAAGAATGCAACCTTACTCCCCCCCACCCAGACACCTTTACCCTCTTTTACCTTTTTCTTTTTTCCATAGCACTAATCACTTGCTAACATGCTGTGGAATAGACTCATTTTTATGTTCATTTTTACTGCTTTGCTCTTCATGAGGGCAAGGAACTTTGATCCCTTTTTTGTTCCAGGGGCCTAGAACAGTGCCTGGCACAAAGTGGATTTTAAATAATGAAATTAAAAAGCAAAAGAAAAGATATTTCTTTGTGGAAAACTGTCAAATTATAACTGATATGCTGAGACAGAACCTCAGAGAGTTATGGATATTTAGTAGGTAACGTGCATGGCTTTTGGCTCCAGGGAAATTGAAGTGACAGGGATCATTTTGGTGGTAGTAGGTTACCTTGGTGTCAGATACATTCCCCCTTTCCAAAGAGGTTGAAAAATTAAACTTTGCCATTTCTTTTCCGGAGAAATTTTCAAGTGATTGAAATGAATCTTTTTGTTAACACCGAAATTTCAGGAATCTTTATCAATAATACAAACTTGAAATGTTTATAGCATTCGACAAATTTGTAAATGCTTCCACAAATATCTTTTCGATCCACAAAACAATCTTGAGAATGAGGGAGCAGAGACGGTATTATTTTCTTCATTTCCCAGTAAGGAAACTAAGATCAAAAAAGTAGCTTCTTGTCATTCAGGGCCCATGGCTGGTGTGCCACAGCGTCAGGTCAAAAACCAACTCCTGTGACACTTAATGAAGTCTTCACTTGTGCACATTAGCCAAGGCAGACTCCTTCGGAGGGAAGAGTTATTAGTATGGACTCTAGAAATCTCCTTAAAGTAATGTAAGCCAAGATTATTTCGATGACATAGGCTTAATTCAATTTTCTCTCTCTCTAATCTTCTTCAATAAATAAAACCAGATCATTTTTAAATACCTCGAAAGATGCTACTCTATGTGCCGTCTGGACAACATATTGTTCAAATGTAATGAAGAAAGGCAGAGAGGGAGGAATCCTGTTGTCCTTCTGTGTAATTAATAAGAGCTAAGAAAAATCAATGAAAACACTCCAGGATCCATCCTTTAGGTATATATCACTGACTAGGAAAATAAAGTTTGAAATCCCTTCCAAACAGAAAGGAAATGTCTTTTCGATTGAGCAGCTTGTGATCTGGAACATTAGGGCAAAGAGAAGTGTTAGTTGACAGCTAACATGTTGTGCTGACACTCATCTGTTATCTTATTTCATGTTCAGAACCCCCCAACAATGGAGCCAGGTGAGCTCAACCAGACTCCTCTCTTTGCAAATGCCGAGAGGAAGAATATCTGGGCCAAGGTCACAGTCTTCTCAGGTGTGAGGCAGCTACTAATCACACCAGGTTTTCTGATTCCAGGTATCACACGCTCGACCAGCTATGTAATTTGCAAGGACAGTGCAAAATGAAACCACGGGGCCCTTCATTCAAACATGCTTAAGAACCTCAAGATGGCAGAACATGAAACCCAGCCTAGGGCTGTGCGTGACTGCATGGGTCACATGCCCGTCAAGCTGGCCCTGGTCGTGTGCTATCCCCAATGTCCCACCACCACTCTAGAACTAGCTAAGCTCAGAGAGGCGGAGTACTGGGCTCAGAGCGAGGGGTCTGTCCGATGGGGACTGCGGATGTTTCTGTGAACCTAGAGATTAGATGTGGCTACCAAGGTGGCACACACGCCTGGCACGAAGGGAGGTGGGCAGACCCCAGTAGGTAGAGGGTCACATGCAGAGGCCTGGCAGACCAGAATTCAACCCTGATTAAACCAACGAAACCAATGCAGAGTGAACCCCAGTGTCTAGAGCAGGAGCCTCGGACAGGGCCCTGGGCAGGAAGGGCCTAAGACACATGGAGCAGGTGGGGAAGTCAAGGCCAGGAACCAGGACACCGGGAGGGCGTCTGATGTTCCTACAGCAGGCCCCACTGGGCGTGAACTTGACCTTCTGACATTGATCCCTCACAGGCCTGAAACAGGCATGGCTGCGAGTGCCTGGGGGAGAACGGGGCCACTCGAGGTGGGGGTGGACACTGTTCTGTTCTCTTGTCCCCTCTGTAAGACAGCTCCAGCTCACAGCGTGCAGTTCTTGAGCTCCCTTTGGAAATGAGTCTCACCTCTAATCCCCAGATGGAACAAAGGACAAAAGGGAGGGGAAATCCACGGTCTTAGATTCGGGCCCTGAGCTCTGAGTTGGCACCATAATCCACAGAAGACGTGTTCGAAATAAGGAAGGCCATAGAAGTGAAGTAACTCGCTAATGGTCACCTGTGTTTCAGAACAGAGACTTGAACCCTGGCTGGTAGAACTCTCAATTCCAAGTGCACAGAGCGACTGGGGAAGACCTGCTGCTGCCGGGTCTCTGAATAGCTTCCAGCCATGATTCCCGAGCTTTCCTACACTTCAGAACCACCCAGGAAGCATGACTAATCCCTAGACCTACGACATCAGAGTATCTGGCGGTGGGAGCCAGGGTCAAGTTTTAAAAAGATTCCCCAGGCGATTCCAAAGTGTGGCAAGGTTTTGGGGGCCATTCACCTGCCCGGGGAAGGGTGGGTGCTGGCCCGCGTTCCCGATAAAGAAAAGGGGACACAGATGATGTCCCAAAGATCACCTCTAGCATCCACTGTAAATGCAAGTTAAAATACTGAGATCATCTATAGCTTGATTATTATCTTCTTCCTACTACCTGATGAAGTAATAGTCTCAACTTTTTAATTCATTACTCACTTAATAACTATTATATTATTATTTTATTAATACCTGGTATTTATTAAACACTAATTTCATGCTAAGCATTTTCCGAAGTGCTTTCCATATGTTAGTTTATTTACTTCTCCAAAACAACTCCACAATGCATTAATCAACAAATGTTTATTGAACGCCCACTGGCTTCTCAGTTCTGGGGACATGATGGGAACAAAAGCAGAATAATAAAAATAAAATGTTTACTCTAGTGTTCAGAGACAGAATAAACTAATAAATTAGTAAAATTTGTGGCATATCAGGTCATTATAAGCGCTAAGGAGAAAATTACTACAGGGAGGGAGGATAGAGAGCTACTGCGTGGGGGTACTGCAGTGTGGTATCAGGGGTCCGGGAAATGCCTGCGCGAGGAGCATTTCCGACAGAGGGACCATCCAGTGCTAAGGTCCTGGTGAGAGCATGCCTAAGGCGACAGCCCAGAGGCCAGTCAGTGGTGGGGGGAGGCTGGAGGCGGTGAGGGGAGTGGTAGAGAAGTGATGGGAGGGGGCGTCTTCCTTCACACACAGGGTGTTTCCGGTGAGGATCGACCTACGAGCACCTTGTCTAATGCAAGTTCTGATGTATCCAAATTGCATGAGGCATTTTTCTTTCCAAGGAGCGAACACTTTCTGGTTTGCACAAGAAACACACAAATGCCCAGGTATAGGGTGAACCTGAGAATCGAGATGGTCATTTGGAGCGACACTTTGGAGCCAGACTCCTGGGATTTAAATCTTGGCCCCATCACTTCCTAGCAGTGTGATCTGTATGAATGACTTCATCACTCTGTGCCTCAGTTTCCTCATCAGGAAAATGGTGAAAATAAGAGTAATGATCTCATAAGACAGTTGTGAAAATTAGATGAATGAGTAAACATAAAGCACTTAGCAAAATGTCCGGCATATATGAAACACTCAAAAGGCACGAGTTGTTATTTTCATCTCTTCAGGTCAATGACTAAAAAGGAATAGGTTTCAGACATAACGAACTCATTTAATTTGAAAATATGAAAACAAACTCAATAAAGTTTCAAATACCTATAGCCCAACGCTCAGTGAAATGTCTCAGAAACCCTAGGGAAGCTCTGAGGCCTTCGATTTGAAAAATCGTATCAAAATCAATGACACAGTAAACACAGATTTAAACTGATATAAAGGAGGCAATATGTATAAGAATATAGAAGAATAAAAGAAGAATACAATCCAGGTTCTCCAGCAACCGAATCGCTGTTGGTAAGATTTCCTCGACCATGTTCCCGGACCACTAAGTGAACATGGAGCCCAGGGCTGGAAAGAAGGCCGGGTCATGGGCACAATAAGCACTCATTACGTTGAAAGGGTGGGACACAGGAGTAGGCCCTTTCATCTCAGACGCTGCCATCCTGTGTGTCAACAGAGAATCTGACAGTTTGTCCCTCTTACTTCATTGTCGTTTCCCCACCCAAATAAGGTTTAAAACACAGCAAATGTGTATTTTTGTGGTCGCTGCTTGTGCTAGCATTTGTTTGTTGTTTATGTTTTGATTCTTTTTGATTGGCTTGTACTGAGGATAACCTTCCGATGGTATTATCGTTTTCTTGCTCAACAGGTTATATTTTCAGAATAAATTTTCTAAAAATAATCAACCGCTGTCTTTTTTTCAGCAAGAATGAATCTACACGAAAACGTTCCCCCATGAAATATCATTTTGTTCTTTGTATTAAGGCTAGCACTTTTTGGCTCTCTCCTTGCAATATTTTTTAGAAAGATGCTTGAGTCCTTTTATAATGAGCTGAAAAAGCAGCGTTTTTTTATCTGCTGAACATGCTTCAGTGAATTCTGATGCTGAGACTAGAAGAATACAACTGATGAGCTACATAAACCTCTGGCCCCAGCTCCCAACCTTCTCCAACACACACACAGATAGGCCAGGAATCTATGATCTGAAAACACAGACTATGTTAATTATGGTGGAAGCTGTGTCCAGAGATCGAATGAGCAATTTTCCCATTTCCGACAGATTCGTTTCAGAAGAAATGACGGTAATCCTGCTGCCTACCTCCCCATGACGGCAGGCAAGCGCTCTCCTTTAACCTTGGAGCCTCTCTTCCTCAGCAGAAATAAAAGATACATCCAATGTATCGCACAGAATGACTTTGACTAGTATGAAGCACCCTGTAAGAAAACGTCAAATCATTCTGGTTTCCCATGTACTCATCGAAGCCAGCAAGGTCCTGTTTTGGATATGTGCTGAGTAGGAAAATTCTGGAAGGAAGAATCAAATTTAGAAGCTATTACATTTGCTGTGGAGTTAAGGAATCTAAAAAGATGGTGGTAGGTGGGACACCAGGGTACTTAAGAGTGGAAGGAAAAAAAGTATAAGTAAATCTATACTCCTGAGTACCTGAATGATGCTTCAAAAGGTCACTGTTGGTGTCACCTTTCATGGAGGGCCAGCTGTGACTACATGAGAACATTAAGCATAGATATATTATATTCACACCTTGGTAGCACTGGTCTGGATGGTAGACTGAATTATTCTTCATTTGCTTCCTAGGATGTGGCTCGCCACTGGATACCACGTTAATTTTCAGTGCCTTCCCATTACCTACAGTACATATTTCTTCCTCCTTGACTCTGTTAACATCTCACTGCCCAAAGCATGGTGGAGCCCAGACGTGAGAAGTGAAAACGTTTGTGTAGTTGGCCATGAGTTCATGCTTCTCTATCATCACCATGGTAAGACCTCAAGGTAGCTGCTGTCCCTTCAGACTGGACAAAGGTGGTACAACTAGAGCCAGCACCTCAGTGAGAAGCCCAGGGGAGCAGAGTTGCCCAGCCCCCCAGCTTTGACCAGCCAGCTGAATGAGGGGTAAGAAATAATGATTGTTTTACAACACTGACTTTGGGGATTGTTGGTTATGCACCAAACGCTCACTCATACAATCTGTAAATAGTGCTTTTAATATTATTTTAAAACCCTGATATTCCACATCCTAAAAAGATTCTCTCCACCAACCTTATTCCCCACATCATTCGTGATTAAATATGTTACACTGGACAAATACCACAGATGCTTCCAAAGGAAACTCCTGTCCTCATTGTCCCTGTAGAGATGGCAGCTACAGGGTCCCCATGGTCTATTCTTCACTGGATTTGGGCAGTGGTGGCTCCCGACTCAAGGGTCAACAGTTCATTAGCCCAATTGTGGCCTGTGAGGAAGCCTGATAAGCTCCGAGCAAAACTGCAAAGCTAGGCAAAGCAGAGTTCCCCAGGACAAGAATGTAAGTAGGAAAGAAAAAGAAAGAAGCCTGTATTGTTCCAGCTGACAGGTTACCACTGAGAGGGGTCGGAAGGTAGGTCAGACCCCATGATAGGTTTCTAGCAGGTGAAAATTATGATGGTCTATGTGGCAAAATAACGTACGGAACAAATTTTTTCTTGGTTCTCAGTTTTTTCCTCCCCCAGGTCTAATAAAGTGGGCAAGTCTCATGCAGTCCTTCGCCTTAGGGAGATGTATTTACTAGGGCCAAAGCAAAAGCTGACTGCAAGAAACCCTCTTTCCAGAAATTTGTTTTTCTGAAAGTCTGAGCAACGCGGCTGAAGAGGCAAAGGCAGGACCCTGTGGGGGTGGCAGAAACTTCAGGAGAGCTTGGTGGTATGCCTAGCAGGGCGCCAAGACCCACACACAGGCTGAGCCTAGAGAAATGGCAGAATCAGTGAACTTCAGGGGACCACGCAGGCTTGGACTAGGGCATCTTAGGACCAGTTAACATGGACTGAAGGCCACAAAGGCTGCTTGGATTTCTGCTCTGAAGAGATTCTCAGGACTTCTGAATATTCAACATGATTATATCTGCACTGCCAACCGGCAAGAATATAACACGACGATACACATGAGTTTAGGGATAAGATTTATATGTGCCATGTGAGAAAAGAGAAACTATAGGTAAACAGAACCTTTGAGGGAAAGGAGAAAGCACAGTTGGAAGAGATGTGATGAAATTTGGAGAGAACCCACATGGTGGAGTGACATCATGCTAGGAGAGCCCAGACTCCACCTAATAAGGACCCTGAAGCTTCTTGCATCTGAAACTACCTCCCAGTCCTACTTTCCAGGAGGCCGGGGGCTCGGCCACTGTATTTCCATTCTCATCTGTCTACAGGACTCCACCTCTCTTATATAGGAATTTTTATACTCAGGCCCCACTTTTTTTTGGCATATCTGGTAAGCCTCATTCTTTTGCACCCAAAAGAGCCTAACCGAATCCTGCCACAGGAGACGAGTTAAATGTAATATAAACGTCAAGAACTGCACATAATGCGTTTCCAGCTCACAAAACTAGTGAGACTCATGCTTTTTGTCTTCACAGATAGGCATAATGTGGGTTCAGAAGAACATAACCTTCAGGAATCAATTCCATAGGCCATCGTCAGTCAATTCCCAAAACATGTCCGGAGAATTTAAAGATATAGAATTGTTTAGTCGCGCTTTGAAACTTACATAGCACTTGAAAAGCCAAAGGAATCCAGAATGCTTAAGCTTAGAAATCGTAAAATGTTTAGAGGAATCCTGTTGGAGAATTTTAGGAGGGTGTGAAACAAATGAAGCTGCTCCTTAATGGGTAGACTAAAAACGAAGATTTTAGGTCCCTTCAAATTAATTTACAGATTTTATGCCATCCAATAGAGAGATCTCCACAGTCCTTTTTAAAGAATTCGATAAAAAGAATCCTAAATTTTATATGATAATATCAAAGAACATTCTGAACAAGAAAAACGCTCTGATTGTCTAGCTGTATGAGACACCAGAACCTATTATAAAATAACATTTAGGATGCTGAGATAATAGCACAAATATACAAAAGTATAAAACGATGGAACAGCTTTGACTAGAACAAAACAAGTGTTCTAGGGTAAATTGAGAGACGCCCACCCACTTGAAGGGATTCCATGCAAGCTATGGCTCCAAAGAAATGGAAGTGCTTTAGCGTGTCAACAATATGATTGCTTTTGGAACAAAACCATTACAGTGCAGTAGAGTGGCTATGAAAATCTTTTGTCCTACACCGGGGTTATTGACTACCTGGTGACAATGAACTCAAACATTTTTAGAGTAAAGGAGATATTATATTAATAAATGAGAAAGTAACTTATTTTATAAAAGAAATTTGGATTGTGGCAAGAATGGCGAGAAACAGATGTTTGGAAACGATTGTAGCACTGTTTTGGTTTTATTGAAAATTACGCAAATATGTATCTATAAAAATAGCAGCCTTTGAAAACTTGGAAATGAATTTTCCTAATATGTTTAATAATCAGCCGAATGAAGAATTTCAGTGGATTGTGAACTCATTTGGTAAATATAGAAAAATACAACATTTTCCATTTGGTTTGTGAGAACAGTTGAGGGACATCAAGGAATACAGAAACTTTCCAGCTGAATGTCAACAAAATCACTTGCGTAGATGGGATTGAAAAATAGTATTTCGTGATCTGGTGAGAAAGCTGGCGAAACACTCTGTCCATTTGCCTTTTCATATGTTTCTGTGGTTCTTTTTTTTCTCCAATGACAATGATTAAAATCAAGTAAAGAAATAAGCTGAACTTGCAACCAGACCTTCAAATTTTTATTCCATGAAATGGGAAACCAGGATGCCCGAAAATAAATAAGCATCCTCAATCACTTTGCTGTCATTTAAAATATTAAGTAATTGTTAATGCAACAGTGATAGCAAAATGTTTACAAGTGATCACAATGTGTAATTCATCGTATTTTACCATCTCATTATAACATCTTTCTTATATATGCCTTATACTCTTCATAATATATTCTTTACAGTAGTAACTATATATAAATTATAAATAAATTAATATACACCAGGGGTACGTGTTCAAAAGCCTTTACTGATAGGAGTACAAAAGCAAACGACCGGCAGATCTCTGTTCTGTATGATCCAGGGCGTCCCCGACTTACGGTGTGAGCCCAAGCAGGTTGGACAGAATCATTGATATTACACAGCTCACCGCAGCTCTTCAAAAGGCCACCTCTCACATTCAGAAATATTCAGTGGCATTTTTAGATACCTGAAAATGAAGTTCATGTCAGGGCCCAGGGCAGGCTGCCCCAAGATATTCTACAATGGTATATTGATTATTTTGAATTAAAGTTACTTAAGAAACTGCCTGTGCAAGAAGAAAACCCTGACCTCTCTGTCCCCCTAAAGGCAAGAAATAAATCTCCCATGTGACTTGTGCTCCGCCTTCTCCTGAGAATGAGACAGCCTTATAGCCCAAGAGTTAAAAGAATCCAGAGCGGAAAGTTTATATAAACAAACCTGGTAAGACCTTTACCAATTTACTACTTAAGGCCAAACTTTTTGGATTCCTCACTTAGGAACACCCAAATCTCACTTAGATCCTTTTCTGATGAGCATTGCCTTTCTTCGTCCTGTCAATTTTTTCACAAATGTATAGTTTGGTCATTTATTTGATCTTTTTTTTTTTTTTTTTTTTTTTTTTAATCTGAGCATCGTATTATGGTGCTCCCATGTGCACGTATTAAATTGCTTTCTCCCTTCTGTTAATCCAGTCTGTTGTCAATTTCATTTTTTTTTAATTAGTTTAGCTGTAAGAACTAAAGGAGGGGGGATTCTCCCCATTCCGGACAGCGGTAAGGGCTCACTTCTATGACTAAGAATGTCTGATAGAAGTTAAAAGGGGCTAGTAAGGAAATCACAGGATCAAAGGTGTGAGCTAACAGTTCTGTTTTAAGTAAGAACTTGTGATCTCGTAATCTTTTCTGCATTAAAGTAATTATTCTTAGCCCCTACCTAGAGAATTTAGTTTCCTGAGACATAAAACTACATTACTGCCCAAGGTTACGCAGCGTTTTTTTCCAATTTGGTTTTGTTTGTTTGCTTGTGCTTCCCCTGTTCTAAGCTCAGAACACGTGAACTGAAACCTCACTACCACCCAGGCCCAGATCTGTGGCTGGCTCCTTTTCTTCCTGCTCTGTGTCCTGGGAGCTTTGCTCCTATGGGTGTCATCACGTTGGTCCCTTACCATATGGCTTCCATTGGGTTCAAACAATGGAAGGTGCTGGCAGGAGAAAGTGGGGTACAGAGAAGACAGAGAGATCAGGGTATTTATTACTCCTGTCCCCTCCACGCTTCGAAGAAGTTCTGGAGTGACCATATCCACTCTGATTATGGTTCATGTCACATCAGCCCCTCCTCCACAGTTCCAGAGCTTACTGTGCTCCATGCTAACAGGTCCCAGCTGCTGCTAGTTTCCTGGTTCCTCAATGGGACTTGTTGGTTTCCTTCACTGTGCCCAAATCCATTCATTTCCGGCTAGGACTCTAAACCATGCACCTTGCCTCTCTCTTCCATGAAGCGACCTGGTCACTCTCATGAAACAAACCCTGCCCCTTGGATGGCACTGATGGGGAGTCTCTTTGTCCTGGCTTCCAGTGAAAAATTTAATTCTAGCTGCTTTTTTGATTCTTAGCCAAGAGCAATAAATATTTCTGCATTGGGAACAGCACTGAGATGATTTATTCAACTAAAATTTATTTATAATACATCAACTATACTTATATTTATACCAATGGTTCTCGAAAAACAAATAACAAAACCCCAAGACAAAAACCTATTAACATTTCTTTCTGAATGAAACACATTTTCCACATATAAATCTTTAAATATGATGAAGACTTTGGGTTCATATATGGACCACTGTGGAATCCATTTCTATTTGCCTAATTTAAATGAAATATTCTTTTTATCTTAACTGCGGGTTGTCTCTTTGTCTCTCTGCCAAAGTGTTCTCAGTAAACTTCTATCTTTGGTCAACATTACCTGCGTAGCAAACGTACCAGACACACAGGAAAATTGACAAGAGGGAGAAGATCATTAAATTTGAGAGCTAGGTGAGACCTTGGCTAAGGCTTTCATGTTTTAGAAGAGTCAATTGCTCGTTTGAAGATCTTGTCTACCATTTTCCTTCAAATTGGCAGAAATTAATTTTTCAAATTCAATCAAAATCAGTCTCTTTCATTATTTATGGTGTATTAAATTTATCTACCACTTATTCAGTAACTGTTTAATAGAAGCTTTCTATATGCCCGATGCCCAGGATATGGCTGAGATTCACAACAAGCTTATATTGAGTGCAGGCATCAGCAAACTATATCGCCCATGGGCCAGAGCTCACCTCCACCTGCTTTTGTAAATAAAGTTTCATTGGGACACAGGCATGCTCATTTATTTATGCATTGTAGTTGCTTTCATGCTATAATGGCAGAGATGGTCTGGCCCACAAAAGCTAAAATATTTCATTATTCGATCTTTTACAGAAAAAAAAAATAATTTGCCAAACCCTCTTCTGTGGAAGGAATGAGACAATGAAAATCAAATAAACATAAACTATATCACATATTGTCAGAGGCTGATAGCTTTTATGAAGAAAATGATGGCAGGATAGAGTACTGTTTTAATGAGATGGCAGTGGACACCTTTCTAAGGAGTTTACCTTTGAGATTCGAATGAAGTGAGGGATTGAGCTAGGAGGATATCCATGGGAAAAATATCCCAAGCGGGGGGAACCTTAAGAGAATAGTTTCCAAGCCATTGTTTTACTCATGCATTCATTCCTTTATTCAAGAAAGTGTTAATGAGTGTTAATTTACTATGATCTTCTCCTTGGTTCTACACCATCAAAGAAATTCCAGTGCAGCAGGAGGAGCCAGCGATATAAACATATAAGTAGGATAGATTGATAGAGGCAAGTATGATGGGAGGGTATGCCCCATAATGCGGGGATGCAAGCCACGGGGTGGTTGATCTAACCGAGAACGGTGAATGGGGGACCAGGAAAGACTTCACAGAGTAGATACGGAGATGACTCTAGAGATGTGAGGCAGTGACCACCATGAGGATAAGGAAGGGAATTACATTCCAATCTAAGGGAACAACAAGCAAAGCCGTAGAGGCATAAAAGAAAGTGGTGTTTGGAACAGAGGACAGTAAGGATTGCTCGTCGGGTAATAGGGAGAGTGCTTAGGACACTGAGCAGTATCGAGGAGGAGAAATGAGGTTAGAGAGGAAAAGTACAAGCCATGTTAGAGCACTGTGCAATACCTGCCGCACGCCCTTCAGGTAAGCCAGAGCAGCACATCCTCCCTGGACAGGTCAGGGGCTCTAAGATCTATAAAGCCCTGGAATGCAATGAGTCGAGGAAATAAAAATCCTGAAATTCTCTCTAAGTTCTAGGAGATGAAAATAGACTATCTTAGAAAATGAGGTTAACATAGTTTTTAAATATTAACTTGAATGCACATATAATTAATTTTATTTATGAGTCAGGATATTATTCATTTTGAGGATTACAGTTCAAAGGAACCAGAGTTGAAAGAGAACCCAGACTGACACATTTTTTCAGATATCCTTTCAGCTTTACTAAATGAGATGCAATAAATCGAGGATCTATTAGGGCTTGGATAAATTAACATCCAAAATAGGTTCCATTAATCCATGATCAAATTTATCCTGCAAGGACTAAGTTCTGTTCATCAATACCACTTCTGAAAACCATTTCAACAATTAGTCTATGATCAACAGCCAGTTCATCTACCCAGAGAGATTTCTGTCATCGTTAAAGACGATGAATTTAGCACTTGCAAAATGCTTATCGACTGTGTCTTGTGATTCTAAATGTAGGATTTAAAAGGGCAAAATGTTTGTCAGTTTCCCTAAAGCGGCAAAATCTCTACAGCTAGACTGGTAATCAATTACAATAATTGAGTTCAGTTCAATGTGTTTAAGAGATGACTTTTTTGCTAATGACACTATAATGTGCCAGAGGCAATAATAATCAAGTCACATCCTTGGGTTGATTGAGATGCTGGGCAGAACTGGTAGCTCTCAACCTCACCTCACACCATCAACCCCAGATATGCATTACTCCAAAGGAATATTCGACCTTTGATTGAGATTTCTTGGGAAGTAAACATTTAAAACACAGATAGTCACACAATAAGCACTTCAGTTCATATGTTCTGTTTGGCAATAACCAGTATAAACAGTATGATACCTGGGTGAGTGTGAGTGAGTGTGAACTGTATTGGAGAAGAGGCTATAGAACACTTCAGATACCACTAAGGAGATCTACTCCTGGAGAATACATTGGTGCAACCACATTAGAAAACAATTTAGCTGTAAGGCCCAGCTTGTATTAGCAACCCTGACTTCTGAGCTGTTGGATAGCATCCAGGAGCAGGATCTACAGATCACGTCAGTGGTCCTTCTGTGACACACTGTGGTTTCAAGGGGACACTCCAGCTAGAAGCCCTTAGCGCTGGTGAGCAAGGTCAACCTCCGGAAAGTAGGCAGAGACGAAACCAGAGGTTTTGGTGTTCAGACCCTATTCAAGCAGGGAAGGTCTTCTATTTCAGTAGGGAGAAGAGAACAGTCACTAAGATTAGCATGGTTGATATCTTCTAGGATTAGGAATTGCTCATGACTCATTTCCACTTTAAAGTAAAAATGTTAAATTTAAAATAATTAAAGGAAGCACCACAGTGTTGTTATTTTTTGTGATATCTACTTCGATGTTATTTGCTTAAAAGTATTTCATTTTTCAGGCCCAACATAACTGATAACCTAAATCATACTTCAATTCTTCCCATTAATTAAGTCAGCATTACTCAGATATCTGTGTTTTTAAAAGGCATTCCAGGTGACTCTGGTGCAGGGTTCGGGACCACAGTTTGAAGAGCACTGGCTCAGCGGGAGACACCCAAGGAGCGAACTTGAGAGATGAAACAGACAGCCAACCTCCATACATCTTCACTACACCCTCACTACACAACCGGCTAGAGTGCCCGCCTCTGTTATAGCTTCCTAATTTCCTATGACTTTCTGGAGAATCTGAGTTTTTGGATGGAGAAGCATTTATGGGAGGTAATAACAATTTTTGGTGATCAACAATTTGATAACTTGAATTAACATTTGCCATTACGCTAGCATGAGTTCATCCAGCTCACTGTCAACAACTGAAAACAATGCAGATTAAAGGCACACATTTTACTTTATATTCCTGTGGCTGCTCCAACATAGACTGGAGCTGCCAAGACTCGGGAACATTCCTACCTGAGTATCTGAAGCTCAAATCAATTATTTTTTTTAGAATAATTAGCATGTCAGCAGTATCCATTTTACTAGATGCAGATTTCTTATGATCATAATTGACATTTAACAAAATATGGAACATAGACATTTTCAGTGACATATATTTAGCAACTTTATGGATGTCTAATTAACTTGTCACAATAGTACTCATTTAATTCAATGTAAGGGCTCAAAACTACTTTCGAACTTTATTACTGCGACACTTATTTTCAGGGCTACATAGCCATGGGGGAAACAAACTGTAGACTCAGGATAAAACACTGAGAGAATTTGCCCCAATCCTTCTCCACTTTTAAAAGAGAACATCAAAACTTTATGCTCTTTTCTCTTTCTCACAAGTGGTTTCCATTCTCTTCAATAATTTACATTCGTGTATCTAACCTTCAAGTCATATATTTTTTTAATCAGGCACAGCGGTAGGCCCTGAAGAAAAGAACTATTACCGTAACAGCAGCAGGTACTGCTAACATTCACCAAGCTTGCCAAGCACTGTTCTGGATTAAATGTATGTATTACCACATTTATTTTCACAACAAATCTACTAGGTGAACAGTATACTTATTATCATCATTTACAGTTGAGGGTGCTGAACCAAAAAGCAGTAAAGTAACTGGACTTTGGAAAGTTAGTAAGTGGCAGTGAACCTCCACTGAACCATTACATTATGAAACTACATGCTCTAAAAGAAACTGGTAAATAGTGCAATAGAGCAGAAATGATCCTCAAACAAATCCCAGGGAAAGAATAGATTATTGTTTTCAATGGACTTAACTGAAGTATCTGTTTGGAAGGTCAATAAGCTAGATCCCCAAACATGCCGTACACAAAGTTTCCTATAAATAGTAGATGTAAAACATTTAAGCAATGAAAGTACTAGAAGAAAATACTAAAGAATACATTTAGAGTTTTGGGGTAGGAAGGGCATTTCTAAGTATAATGTGAAATCTGGAAGCTTACAAAGGAAAAGACAAACAGGTTCAACTGCACAGCAATTTAAGAGGGCAAAAGCATAAGTAAAGTTATAAGACGAACAACACACTGGAAGAAAATTTTTGCAACATATAGAACTGACAAATATATAATATACGTAATAGATAAAGAGCTTGTACAATTCATAAAGAAAAGATAATCCAATTAAAAAATTGTGAAATGTATAATCAGTCACATAGATGAAAATAATATAAATGGCCAATAACGTTCTAAAAGATACTCATGGTCATCAATAAAAGCGAAATACTGATATGCCACTTTTTCCCCTTGAAATAAAAGTGTACCATGGAGCAATCTGTTTCTGAAGGGCCATCATAAGCTTTCAGAATTTAAATGTATATATTCTTTGTCACAGCAATCTTGTTTCTAGGCCTGTAGCCCAAACAGAGCTATATGCCCAAGGATGTGCACTACAGCCCTTTATTGGGGGAAAAAAAAATAGAATGAAACATGAGAATGAAGGAGTACTCTTGAAAATTAAACATATAATTTCATATTCAAATCAATGAAAGCTTGAAGGATAAGTCTTTAAAAAATCTTACAGGAAGTTGAATAAAAAGACAACGTGTTAGAAATATAAGAAAAGAATAACAATCACAGATGATCAACTCAGAAGATCCAATATACAATTGATATGAATTTCTAAAATAGAAAGAGAAAACAATAGGGAGAAAGGAATTATAAATGAATCTGAATAGTGTCTGAGCTGAATGACCTGACAACTTAGCCAGAGAGACTTTAGCCTGAAAAGAAAAGCACCTTCATACCTGGATGCATCACAATGAGATCTGAAGCTATCTAGAGAAAAATGATACATTGAGGATAAGGGAAAGAAAATCAGATCATCATCGAACTGTGGAACTGGAGGCCTGAAGGCAATGTAATTTGACTTAAACCTTCAGTGAAAAAATAATTTTCAACCTAGATTTCTAAGTCAAGTGAGAGGGCAGAGAGAATAAAGATATGTCCAGACATGTAAATATTTAAGAAATTTATTCCAACACATGTTTTCTAAGCAAGTTATCTAAGGATGTGCTCCAACAAAATTAAGATAAAAGGCATGATACCAAGGAAATCATGGATTCAACATGGGATGAAAAAAGACCAAAGTCATAAGAGGACAGTTTTGTAGTGGCCTAGGAAGTCATCAGGCCAGATTAGAGCAGAAGGAGGAATTGAGGAAGAAAGTACCTGGGAAGGAAGGTGGTTCCAGAGAACTGATGATACTCTTGAAAAGAATAAAGCATTTAAGATAGGACTTGCAAAGGAGAAAATAAGAACCAGCCAGAGACTGCTAGAAAAACAAAAAAGTTCAAAAGAGTAGCAATATAACCAGCAATTAATTAGGTTTGCGATGAATAATATTTTCTCAGTAATAAAAATAAAAACTCTTCAGTGAGTTTTTACATTTAGAATCAACCTACAGATGAGGCAGAAAAGACTCAGTAATGGATACAAAGCACTTGTAAATGATTTTAACCTTTGTATTATTAAAGACAAAATATGGAAGACAAAAGTTAGGAAAGGAAAGGGTAAGGAGAAGCAAGAGGACACATGAATTACACGTTCATTTAATAAGTAGAAATGACTAGTATTAGGACATGCTGTTTAGAATAAGAGGAAAAAAATAAAAGTGTAATTTATCGTTTAAAATCACAGAGATTTTTTTAGTTCTATGATTAGAGAACTACACCAGAAAAGGGGGAGTCCAAAAAGGAAGTGGGGAAAGGTGTAACCAGTGCAGCTCGTAACTGGCAGAATGAGTGATCAGCAGATAGGAGTCTAACACTGGTAACCCTAGAAATCCCAGTCGAGGCATGTTATTTATATCAGGAGTTGGCAGATTTCTTTTTCCTGTAAAGGGCCAAATAGTAAATATTTTTGATTTTGCAGGTGTGGGGGAATAAAAAACAATGTTTCCTCTTTGTAAATTCTTCTGACTTGACTTATAATTAAATTAACATAGATTAACAGGAGAAAATGACTAAATTTATTACATGTATACATATGAAGTTTCTATAAGAATATGAGACCCTACGACAGATTGGGCAGTTAAAGCATATATGCCATCCTGAGCTAAGAGAAGGGGGGTTTGTAGCTTAGGACTTTAAAGGGCAGGAAAGTAATTCACATGGAGATAGCAAATGTTTGGTAAATAAATGTTTGCTAGGGCATCTTAAATAACTAAACACAGAGAGGATTTTGATCAAAAAGGTCTTGTTAGGTTCCTCCCATCTGTCACACTAGTTCATATCAAACTACAGTTATTTATGATGGTATCATCCTTCCTGGAACAGGTGCTCTGTCTAAATTCTTTTAAACAGTTATGGGGAAGGTCAAAGTTTCTTCCTGAGCCTTTCTCCCCTTAAAAATAACCAGCTTAAAATAACTAATATTGCAAAAGGTATATTTTAGCATGCCAAGCTCTGCTTTCTCTCACAGGTCATCTGGTCTCAACACAACTACTGAACTCTGATGTTGTAGCTCGGAAGCAGCCATAGACAAATGCGTAAAGAATGAGCATGATTGTGTTACAATAAAACTTTATTTACAAATACAGACAGAGGGCCAGACTTGGCCTGTTAGCCACAGGTTGCTGACCTCAGATCTAGACATATGTGGGGAATCACCGCATTTACATAAACAATAGAGCGTGATTTTTCAAATGATCATTAGGAGACATTAAAGATGAACACTTAAAACTCCTTCATTTAGGTCTTAGGAGGAACACTCCCTCTTGATTCTTGACATCATGTCGCGAGCACAAATGCTCCACTAAAATTAAACAATGGTAGCCCTTTCCCACTGTTTAAGACAGGAAAGGCCAATGGATGAAATGTACTTAAACTGAAGATTTACTCCAGTGTTTGTCCAGATAAATCACTGATAAATGCATCTCCTTGGCAATTTTAGAACTGAATAGATTCTGATCTCTTTGAAGGTTGTGTAATAATGTATATTTATTTTCAGTCTCTGCCACAGTACGTGGCATAAAGTTGCTGTACAAAGAATGCTTGGAAAATGTAGATATAATTTAGCCAAACTTATCTATTTGGTTATTTTAAGTTTAATTTAATAATATTCCTTGCAGTTTCACAAAGAATCCTAGAGATGTTGAAATTTTAGAATGATCATTTTAGTTTTTAACTTGGTGTAGGCAGCTTTGCCTTATCTGATTAGAAGAAACAGAAAGACTATAAATCAAGATCATGAATCAAGATTCGAAACGTTTGGAAGGCTCATTTCAGGTCTTTTTGTACAGGTATTTGAAAAGCGATCATAAAAGCTTTCTAAAGTATTTTTAAGACAAAACTCAAAATATAATGTTGATAATTATCACTTATTAAAGTTGTGAGCAATAACTATTAACGCTGAAGGGGCAATCACATTAAAGTTCCTAGTTATTCTTCAGTTTAAGAAATTGTCTTCTCTCCCGAAATTGAAAACAAACAGAAAAGATTCCCAAGGGAACTTAAAGTCTATTGGAAATGAATTGCTTGTTTGTATTCCCCCCACATAAACACTGCATGAAAGGTAAAGCAAAGGAACCATTATGGCTTCAAACCACATAAAGCCTAGTCTACACACTGGAGCATAACGACATTTCATCATTTAATTATAGAAGGTCTCATATGATAATTATGCAAAGTAGACTGTTATTACATCTCAGATTGAACTCGGAAAACCAAATTTGGTGGGTGGAAGGCATCGGCTGATGAATTTTTGCTATGGTGCTTCGTGCTGTTAATCACAGTCATGAAATCAGAGGGTAGGGTGAAGGGAAAAAATGTTCGGTAGAAACATCTGGAAATAAATCTAACTCTCCTTTTCTGAAAAGTGCCGCCTTTGAAATGTTATGCCTATAAGTACTATTTTATGGGCATCATAAAATCATGCACAATTAAGAAGCAAATTAAGCCTGGAAAGGCCACAATTCACTCTGCATAGGCATGTCTCAGGAAGTGCATAATATGTTGAAAGCATATGAAAATGGAGGTTGGGTAAACAAAGAGTTTAAACACCTGTTTTCTGCTCATATCGAATTTAGGGGTTTATAGATAATAATATAATTGCTGAGACTTTTTATTTAACGTATGCCAAGTGAAAAGATAAACATTTTCTGTGTGTGATTATTATTGTGAAACAGAATGTAACACTTTCTGTATTCAATTTCAGATACGTTAAAATCTGAGATTTTTCACACCTGTGAGCCTGGGTTTCTCTCCCCACAGTGTTTTCCTTGAATTCTGAGAATTTGTTAAGGAGCAGCTGAATGAACAGTGGCCTGATCCTCTGGAAAGATAACTGTAGCGACACTTTCATGAATATTATCATCAGACAATAAAAGTTTCAAATGAAACACCTGGTTTTGGCCTGAAGGGGAAACATCATGTGAAGCATTAGCTTAATTTAAAACATAGTGGATGACATTTTTCAAAGACTCTAACATTCACACTTATCAAACAATAGTGAACCTAAAATGCCTACATCTACATTATGAAAATAATCTGACAATGCTCAGAAAGTAATCTGAATTATTTCAATGTGTCTTCAAACAAATATTTGAATCATTTTGACTTGGGAAAAGCCTTTATGCTATAAAAGCTGAAGTTAAATATTGATTTCCCAAAATACACACACACACACACACACACACACACACACACACACACACACACACAGACATATATGCACATACACATTCTCTCTCACACGCACACACATAATGGAATATTATTCAGCCATAAAAATGAAGTATGATTCATGGGACAATGTGGGTGAATCCTGAAAACATTTTGCTAAATGAAAGAAGTCAGTCACAAAAGACCACATGGTGTACGATTCCATTTCTATGAAATGTCCAGAACATGGAAACCAATAGAGACAGAAAATAGATTTGTGGATGCCAGGGGTGGGAGGCGAGGGGTAGAGAGTGATTGCATAATAATTAGTTTCCTTTTGGAGTGACAAAAATGTTCTGGAACAAAATAGTGGTAACAGTTGCTGTGACATTGTGGTTTCTAATAAGAAATATATATTTCTTATTATGCCCCCATTTCGGGCACAGAGCTCCTAAAACCATTGGGATTTACTAAGTGATGAGGATGACCAAGGTGTTTTTCGTTCTGTTAATGAGGTGACTTTTGGAAATCATGTAAGGATGGGAGCTGGTTGCCAAAGGACCGACCAATGGATTAAAGGGTTGGAACTTTCAGTCTCACCCCCTGACCTCTGGGGAGAGGAGAGAGGCTGGAGGTTGGTAGCATCACTCACCTAGCCCATGATTTAATCAATCGTGCATGTGTAACAAGGCCTCCATAAAAACCCAAAAGGATAGGGTTTGGAGACTATCCAGGTTGGTGACCATGTGGTGATGGGGAGAGTGTCAGGCTCAGAGGGCATGGAAGCGCTGTGTCCTTTCCCCACACCCTGACCTCTGCATCTCTTCTATCTGGCTGTTCCTGAGTTATATCCTTTTATAATAAACTGGCAATCTAGTAAGTAAAATGCTTCTCTGAGTTCTGTGAGTTGCTCTAGCAAATTAATTCATCCAAAGGAGGGGATAATGGGAACCTCTGATCTATAGCTGGTTGGTCAGAAGTTCAGGTGACAACCAGGACTTGCCATTGACTTCTGGAGTGTGTGTCGTGTGTGTGCATGGGTGCAGGGGTGGGGTGGTGGTGGTGAGGGGGAAGCAGTCTTGCAGGACTGAGCCCTTGACCTGTGGGATCTGACGCTATCTCCAGGAAGATAGTGTCAGAATTGAGTCGAATTATAGGACACCCACTGGTGCTGGAGAATTGCATGGTGGGTAGCTGGCGGACTCCCACCCAGTGGAACTGGGCACAGAATCAAAATTGTAAACATTTTGAATATGCTAAATGTCACTAATGGTAAAACTTAGGTTATGTGTATTTTGCAATAAAAAATGCATTAAAATATTTTCTCTTGAGGGGCTAATTTTCTCTCTGAATCTCCCTCATTCTCTTCTAGGCCCTTCTGGGGGCACTGCCTATGAGTTAGGATAATATTAAAAAGTAATTCAAGCTCCTTTGCAAAACACAAGTATTAAATTTCCTGAACCATTATTCATATGATCTTTTACAAGGATGGGAGTGGGGAGAAGAAGGGGGAGGAAGGGTATCCATGAAGGAAGAATCTGGAACAAAGGCAGATAAAATGAATCCTACCTGCTAGGGGAACATTTTACAATACTGCTTGGGCAAGTTCTTGGTCTGATAAATTGTATTTGTGATTCTGAGCAGAAACTGCAGAATTAGCTTCTGGTCCTCATACTTCTGGGTATCAATGAGCAAACAAGTGACAGCGAAAGCTGATGTCTGTATAGTCTCGCTAATAAGTTCAATAGCTATATTTAAAAAGATAGGCCAGTGATCCAGATCAAACCTTACAGCTGGCAACCAGTGCTGATGAATGTTTAACTTTGCAATAAATAATAATAGCAGAGAGACCAAGCTGCAAACATCAGATACTAAAGATGTCACTTCTTTTGAAGTACCAGAGGATATGATCCTGGCATCAGAACCATACTTCCTGTGTCTAATGATAGCAAAGAACAAGCTTTAAGAGTGGTTGAGACCAAAAGTTGACTGCTTTGGAAACAGCTGGTCGGCAGAGGTTCTAAGTGACTGGGCATAGCTTTCACATAGGCTTTTGGCTCTTTTAATATCTGGCCAAAGCCAGTTCTCCAGTAATTAATCAACTCTTAGCTCTGGCAACAAGGGAGTAGGAAGGTCACAGCATGCAGTGTGTGTGTGTGTGTGTGTGTGTGTGTGTGTGTGTGTGTGTGTGTGTGTGTGTGTGTAGGGGTGCTTGGCTTTGTCACTTACTAGTGTTTGGCCTTCAGTTTCTCCTTCTGTAATATAGCAAATATTTCTTGAATGCCTCTATTGTATAAGGCACTGTAATATGCTCTTCCCAAAGTACAAAGGTATGCCAGTATATTGATCATTTATTCTAAGCGTCTTCTATGCACCAGGCACTACACATATATTACTCCTCATCTTCTGACTTTGATTTAGATTTATATTTTATTATTCCCAATTTACAGAAGACATACCTGTAGTTCAGAGAACAAAATATTATTCTTATCCTGAGAAGTTTACAGTCCCATGAAGGCTGATAAATGAACTCATAATTTTAATACACTGGAATATTCTAAGTCAAAGAATCAGAGAATTCTCTCCCTAGAAGGTATTTGAGTGGTCAGACTGCAAACCCTTGTCAGATGAGCATATGGACACAGTGACCTGTCCAAAGAAAAATGGCAACTTAGTGATAGAAGTGGGGGCAGGTCCCAGCGTCAAGAACATAATGAAGGTTCAGAGAAATGAAGGTACCACAGGATTCTGGGACTCGACAAAAGTTTGATTAAAAAGGGAGTGAAGGAAAGCAATCTTAAAGGATCGTAGGGATGCTGGGAGAGGAGGCAAGGAAGGCGACGTGCAAGCTAAGAGTGTGGAGTGACTTTGGCAATGGGGGGGCAGTAAGAATAAGGCTAAGAAGGCAGCAGTGTTCAGCGGCATGTGTCCCCAGATTCACTGGACTGTCTCCCTATGTACATTCCCTAAACTTGCTGGGGCTTTCGCTCCCAACAGCTGGCCCCCGTGTCTCTTGGTGGGCTGACAGTGCTGGGCTGTCCGAATCTGCTCTCCCTGTGCACTCAGAGAACACGAAAAAGATCTATAATGAAGGAAAAGGAGGCTGTGGGTACATAATGGGGTAGAGTTCCTCCAGCTCCTTGACCCCAGAGCACAGATGGCTCTGAGGTGTGACCTTCATTGTCCACTGCAAGCAAAGGTTCACCTCCTTCCATGGGCCTTTCTTGATACTGCATCCTTGCTCAGCCTCCATCCCTTCCCTGTCCTATTTCCAGGCTCCCACAGGGGTGTTTTCCTAGGACGCTTCCTTATGACTCAATTCTCCAGAAATCCTTGTCTCAGGTTCTGCTCCTGGAGATCCAACCTGAGACAAGAGCCATATCCTGGAGCCTTGAGTGACAGGATGTAAGACACACCCTTAATGTAACTGGGGAGACT
Source organism: Eidolon dupreanum (assembly GCA_028627145.1). Classification (NCBI taxonomy): domain Eukaryota; kingdom Metazoa; phylum Chordata; class Mammalia; order Chiroptera; family Pteropodidae; genus Eidolon; species Eidolon dupreanum. The sequence continues at coordinate 3,053,802 of CM053505.1, read as the reverse complement.
GTGGAAATCTTCAAGCTTTGGAAAATGAATAGGCTGGTAATGTGGATGGACTGAAGAAAACCGGAAGACTATTTTCATCAGGCAATTATTGTTAGCTTGTCAGGACAGTCTGATCCAGTTCCATTATGCGTATTTTTCCATCTCAAAAAAAGAGAAACCAATGTGATCTTCAAGAGTTTACTTTAACATCTGCATATCTGAGGAACATACAGTGAAGGTATGGCAATTAATTCATGATTCTAGCATATGGTACAAGCAGATAGAGGATTATCCATGCATTTAATGAATATTTTTGGTAGCCTGCTACATGTCAGGTGTTGCTCTAGGAACTCTAGAGACAGAGAACCATCAAGGTCCCTGTACTCATGGGAACTTACATTCTAGGGAGATGGACAATAGAAAACATGAAAATCAAATATACATAAGGTCAGAGGCTAATACACAGTATGGAGAAAAATAACAGAGGAAATGGAAAAAGAAGTGTCAGGAGGCAGGGTGGGAGGTGGTGCCGGGAAAGGTCTCATTGAGAAAATGGCGTCTGAGTAAGAATCTGGAAGAGGAGAGGGAGTGAGTTGTGTGGACAGCTGAGGGAGGGGGATTTGAAGCAGAGGGAACTACAAATGCAAAGGCCTCAGGCTGGATGATGCCTACTTAAGTTCAAAGAATCACAAGCAGGCAGTAGGCTGGAGGGGGGATGGGCTGGGGGAGAGTAGTGGGAGACACGTCAGAGAGAGGGGCAGCAGGCAGGCCACATGGAGCCTGAGGAGGCAGTTCATTTATTCAGACATTCACCAAGTACCTACCAGGTAACAAGCGCCATGCTCAGCACTGGGGCACTCTGGCTGGCTAGGAGCATGAGTACCTGCCAACACCCCATTTTTTCATCCTTCCTCACCTTGCTCTGGAAGGTCTTTTCTTCCCCTCCTCTATGTGACTAACTCTTCCTTCTCTTTCAGCTCTCAGTTCTTACTTTAGTTAAGAAATCTTCTTTGACCTCCCATCTCCCAGGCTGAAGAAGGTGACCACTATTCTTTTGGGCTCCTATTGTATCTTGAGCTTACTTCCCGTAGAGTGTGGATGACACTGCATTGTCTGCGTGCTCTATTGTCATGATCCTTCACAAGATGCTGAGATATTTAGGGCCCGGACTACAGGTGTAATCTCAGAAGCTGCAGTGTTATAGTTCCTTGCACATAGTGGGTCCTCAGTAAATATTTCTGGGATAAATGAAATAATGTGAAGAAAGCATTCTTTATGCCCACCTACTCGACAAACTCAGATTTTAAAGGAACTGTTACCACCTCCTCTTCTTATTTTGGGTTCTGCGCCCAAATATTAACCTTGTAAGTAGGTCCATGATAATTTTTTTGGTCACTGCCTAGTGAGAAACAGGATTTTAAGTCTCTGGCAGGATCGGGATTGAGTGTTAGTGTCTGCCCCAATCACAGCTCTTTCTAAGATCTGGGTATCCAGAGTCAATAACGAAACATCTTTTATGTATCCCATCTCTAGAGGCACAGGAGAATTACTTTTTAGTCAACGCCATACGACTGTTGGCTTAAAAAAAGGTCACTGCATTAAGTCTGATTTTCCATGCTAATCGAAGACAGGAAGATAATAATCCAATATAGGATAATAAAAATTCACAGATACAGTTATGTTATACCAATTTTTATCTTGCTCAGAAATTGCAATAACTTGGACATAGTCTAGACCCAATTTAGTGCTGTACTCTCTATGGGAAAAAAAGTTTTAACAAATAATTTAATAAAAAAAAGATTGCATGGGGTTCTTTTACACTTTCTTAAATTTTTAGATACCATATTGGTAGAATTGATTTGCTAACCAGATTACAAATAATTTTTGGCTGTTACTTAAAGCATAAGTTCTTGACAATTTATCAGGCACTAATGTATATTGTGATGTAAATCTTAAAGTAATTATGCTATACTTACTTTTCAGATACCATATTTTCCAGTTCTAGAACTTCTATTTTTTAATATTTCTAGTTCTCTGCTGAGATTTTCTATGTATTCATTTATTCCATATTATCTTTTCCTTTAGATCATTGAACATGGTGATGTTCATCCACACCACCAATACTAGTCTCTATCGTCTTTTGTCTTAAGAACGGTTCACATTTTCCTGTTTCTTCATATGTCAATTACCTTTGGAATATATACTGGACATTGTGATTTTACATGGTGGAAACCCTGTGTGCCGTTATGTTTCTCTAAAAAGTATTTATTTCAATCAATTAACTCACTTAGACTCAAACTGCATACTCTATCTTATAGGCATGAGCTAAAATTTCAGTTTGGTTTACTTATCCTTAGCTAGATTACTTATGGATTGCTTGTACATGTGTGGTTCAGGAGTCAGCCAGAGATTTGGGCAGAGTTTATATAGAGAATAAAGGGCACGCTTCCTTGGCTTTCTTCTGAGATTCCCCTGCCCCTTTTACTTTCCAGCAGCACTGGTTGCCCCAAACTCTGCCCTCTTGTTCTATAGCCAGAAAGACTATAGGTTTTCTTTGGGAATTTTAGCCACTTGACATGGGGCTAACTGTGACATTAACAGCCATAAAAGCTGGTAAACTTATTCCTTGCCATTCCTTTCTTCTAATTGTCAACTCCCTTTGAGAATCTGCCTACCATCATTCATTTTCCAATGTCTTGTGGCAGGTATTTTAAAATTTTTGAAAATTGTGTCCAGAGTTTAGTTATTATATCGAAGATGATCAGTCTGGTAGGAGTTCCTCTGGCCATACTGGAAATGGAAAACTTTTTATTTTAAACCAATTTATAATTTGAACTTATTACCTATTTGAATAGCTTTCATCCTAATAAAATGAAGTTTTATTTATTTTCCCAAGACAATAAACTCCTACTTTCAACATCTTCTCTCTTTTCAACCACATCTTTTTCTGAAGCTTATAACAAGAAAGCATTTCGAATTTCCTTTTCTTCCGTTTCTTGGGAATACTTTTTAACTGTAAAGAAGCATATATGGAGGAAACTGAATTCAACTTCTCTGTCCAATAAGAATTTGGAGAAGGCACTAACTCAGTAATCAGCTTGTGACAGATTAAAAATTGATTTTTGTCTATAAAATCCATGGACTTAAATATACATAAAATATATAGATACAAATAAAATACATATTATATGTACATATTTTGTATATATAATATGTCAAAAGTATTGTTGCATAATGATGATGATATATAGCTAGACATCAGCTGCCAGGATGAATAGAGCATGCCCAGTCCAGTCCGATTCATGATCACTGCATGTGGGCTGCACTGAGGGACCACAAGGACTTGGTTGCAAGGTCAGAAAAAGTTTGCCCTGGAGTGAAAAATACTTGAAACACATAATGGGTCTGCTGAAGTAACTCTCCTTAGTAGATGGCTTTCAAATGTGTCCCCAATGAGACTGGAGTCTGCAGTCTAATCCAATTAAGAAAACTAAGATGGTTCTTGAGGGCTATCAACTACTCTACTGCATGGTGACAGGTATATGACAATCGCTGTGTTATCGTGAAATCGGAAGGGTGGTCTGAAGGGCGTCCAAAAAAAGCAGGGCGGAAAATTAGATTTTGAGACTTCATTCAGCATCGTTAGAGACAGAACTATTTTATCTATGATAGAGTTTGAGACATTTTTTTCACTAAAGTAAGGTTTTATGTATAAAATGATGAATAGTTCATCAGGCATTTCTATACCTTGGATGAAATATGTCCATGACTATCCAATTTATTTTCTTTTTACTCAATGCTCTCAATGCAGTTTTTTTTCTCTCCTATTTACTGCTTCAATTTTCCTGGTACTTGGATGAAAGATGGGAATATTCATTCCTTTGGAAAGTTACACTTTCCATTGTGAATGAGTTAATGACATCCGCTTTGGCATCCTAACTCTTTCGTGCAGTCAGGTGACACACACATGCCTACACATGTACATACAGATCATGTATTCTCAGTGAGGGTGATATCACTCCCAAGATCTACATATAGTACATAAACTTATATACAGTGTAAGTGTCTGTGGTATTAAAATTTCATGGAGAGGCAATGAGATAAAAATGTTTAAAAAGACTACTCTTGGTGGGGGAGGATAAAAAAAAGATCAAGAAACAGTGATATAAACATACACTATCATCTACCTATCTATCAATCATCTATCTATATCTATCTATCTACTATCTACCTATCATCTATCTATCTATCTATCTATCTATCTATCTATCTATCTATCTATCTAATCTATCTATCTATCTATCATATATCTATCTGAATACATATTAGCTATAGACACAATTATATGATAGATTTTATAGAGAGATAGATTTCATATCTATATTTTTATCAGTTTGGGGGTTTGTGTGAGTCAGTTCAATATGATGATCATCAAGCCCTTAGATCTGAAAATCACCCACTTCACGCAGTGGATAAAAATCACACGACTAGGGAAGGAGGCACATCCTGGGCAGATCTCATTACGGTACCATCTCATTAGCAATGCCGAAGCGTGGCCAGTCTGCGCCCGCATCCAGGCAGCTCTCCTATGTTGTACTGGGTTTAAATCCCTCAAATGTACTCTTCCTCACCCACCCTATCACCTCAGCTTTGGCCAGACTTGATGGCTGCCGGCTCCCTCGTCTCTTTGTTCACGTAGCCCTCTTGTGGTAGAACATCTCTTCCGCCATCTGAAATAAAATCCTACTGACCACCAACATTTACTCAAACACAGCCTCTTCCCCAAAGCCTTCCTAAGCCTCGCTCTGTAAATAACACGTCCGCAACTCCACAGGCCCCCTCAATTTTCTCCCACTGCACTTAGCAGATTTTGCTCATGTGACAGCTGTCTACATAAGGGCCTTCTCTCTTCTCCTGAGGTCTAGTCCTTTCCAGGAGACAAAGATGCTTTTTGGTGATTTATTTTAGAAACCCAGAGCACCTAACACAATAAACAGCTGTGGATTAAAACAAAAGTGTTATCTCTCCCCATATAACTAATAAACCTTTCCTGAGCACCCTAGGTATGAGGCTTTTGCTTCTGTGGGAATGGAAGGATGATGAATAAGCAGGATTCTTTTCCTTAAAGGGGCTCAGAACTCTGTAGGTGTCTTAAGACAGGTCCATGGATTTACAATTTAATAAGAATCAGAGGCTTAAAGTGACAGCTATCATGGACTTCGAGTGTCCCTGGTCCCTCAGAGAACTGTGGCAGGGCTAGGTAACAGACACAGCTCATTAAACTAGCCACAGAGTGAATGAATGTCCACCCCTATGTATTTTCTTACTACAGACAGAAAGTGGCTAAAGGTGGTGAAGTGAATCCTTCAAATTAAATGACCTTAGTTTCCTTTTCAGTTTCTGAAGAATGTGCTAAAGGCGATGCCTAAGCTTTTAGAAGCGACCCTTGCAGTGATGGGTTGCCATGGAGCCAGGAAAGCGCCACACGGCAGCATCCCAGGACAACTTCCAGAAGACACCCTCTCATCCATTTCCTCTCACGCTGACTCTTAGCCAGCCCCCTGCAACCCTGACAACGAATTTGGTTTTCTTACTTGAATTCCCAGAAAAGAGTGCCTGAGGGTGCTGTTGTGAAGGAAGAGACTTACAGCTTTCTACTTCCACTAATTTGGCCTGCAGGTCTTAAGCAGCTAAGGATGCATGTAATATAGTCCCATGGACAGACAGACACATTTCAAGTATCTGCATTAATGTGGGCTGTGTTCAGAGCAAGACTCTTTTTTATTTATCTTCCCCAGCTTTCGCATGATTTTAGAAGTCTGGATTAAACCTTTTTCTTATTTTGGTTTCATTAAAAAAAATCTGTCCAACTTGAAGTCAAAGCTCTTGTTTTTATAATAAGAGACTATAACTGTAGCTCATTTTAACTTTAAACTTGGCTGTGAGTGAGAAAGTGTTTTACTTTTAGAAACAAAGAACATAGCATTGGTGACTAGAAGTCAAGGATTTGGGTTCTACCTCCAACCATTAAAAAAAAATGATTCCATACAAATCTGATGATTTTCGTTCTATTTCTAAAAAAAAAATGTCATTGAGATTTTGATGTGGATTGCATTAAATCTGCATATTGCTTTGGGTAATATGGCCATTTTAACCACGTTGATTTTTCCAATCCATGAATGCTGAATATCTTTCCATCTCTGTGTCTTCATAAATTTCTTTTAATAATGTCTTATGGTTTTCAGTGTATAGGTACTTTACAAGTTTCTTTAGGTTTATTTCTAGGCATTTTATTTTTTCGTTGCAATTGCAAAAGGAATTGTTTCTTCATTTTTTCCTGCAATTTCATTGTTCGTATACAGGAAGTGAAATAAGTCAGACAGAAAAAGTTGAGAACCATAGGCTTTCACTCATATGTGGGATAAAAAACCGAAAGCAACAAACGAACAAGACAAACAAAAACTCATAGACACAAACAATAGTTTAGTGGTCACCGGAGAGACAGCGGGAGGAGAGAGGTAGATAAGGGCAAAGGGGGTAAGCTACATGGTGACGGAAGGTTTAACTTTGTGTGGTGAACGCACAGCGCAATATACTGATGACATATTATTGAATTGTACGTTTGGAATCTATATAATTTTATTAACCAGTGTGACCCAGTAAATTGAATTTTAGATAAAGAAAAAAGAGAGATTTGGGAACATATCATAGGGCCCTTACCCTGGGGTCAGTCCTTCATGGAACTGTACACAGAATTGGGTATATAAGCATGGACATGTACAATCTAGCTTCCTAATGCTGCCGTGACAAACTACCATGAGCTTAGTGGCTTAAAACAATACTGGAATGTACTACCTTCCAGTTCTGGAGGTCAGAAGTCTGAAATGGGTCTCTGTGAGTGAACTTCAAGGTATCAGCAGGGCTGGTTTCCTTCAGAGCCTCTGCAGGGAATCTGCTACCTTGTCCGCTCCGGCTTCTGAAAGCTCCTGTGTTCCTTGGTTCACAGGCTCCTCTCATCTTCAAAGCTAGCAACGACCGGACAATTCTATCACATCGGTCAAGTCTTTTTCACATCGTATTACCCTGACACTGACACTTTTGCTTCTCTCTTGCACATTTAAGGCGTCTTGTGATTACTTTGGATCCACCTGTATGATCCTGACTAATCTCCCTATTTTAAGTCAGCAGCTTAGCCACCTTGATTCCATTTGCAACCTGAATTCCACTTGGTCATTTTATGTAACATATTTATAGGTTCCGGGGGATTAGGGCATGGATGTTTCTTACCAAATGCATCTTCCTGGGGAAGAGGGTTGCTGGCTGTCAACAGATTCTCAAAAGTGAATTTAAGAACCACTGGATTCAACGCTAAAAGGTTTCTTGAAGCATTAACACAGTTTGATTCCACAAATGTTAACGATCTGTTATGTGCTCAAGGGTAAAAGGTGTAAGCTCGGGCACCTGGCCTTCAAATGTATCAGAGCTGAGTAATGGAGAAGGTCCCAAGAAAGATAAGACACGGTCTTGAAAAAGTAGGCCTTGACCTGTAAAAAATTACTTTTTTTTTTTTTAAACTTATCAAGAAAGATTCTTTGATGGTGTTTATGGCCTATTCAACAAATGAGGAAAATGAGAGGAGAGCCGATTTGCTAGATTCACAGGAAGACTGAGAGTAAATTCTTTGAGAATTCACATTACTCATGCACGTGTATTAGTTCTCTACAGATACGGTCACTTAAGGGACCTCCTTGATCTGTCATTTCCAGCAGAGAACAATGGATCTGGTGGGGACGATAGCCAGACAGCAGAGGGCCCCGCACCGTCCTTCCTGCAAAATCAGAGCTGCTCTTTGTGAGTTGGTAGGAGGTGGAGACGGACACAAAAGCTGTCAGGAAGGGAGACTTGTCTTCATAGATTTCCCTGTTTAATGAGCACCCTCAGGAGATAGCGTCAGAGCAGACTCATTTTTAATGTGGCATTTCATTGGGTTGAAGAGGTTAATGAATCCCAGCCCTAAGACTTCTCTCTACCTTTTGATGGGTATTTTTAACACTCCTCCATGCTTCAGGTGCCTTGGAGTTTAGTCTGCTCTTCCCCTGTCCACACACACCCAATAGCATCTGCTCATTCTCTAGCATAGTGCTTCTTAGACTCTTGGTCTCAGAACCCCCTTACATGCTCCAGAACTGCTAGAGACCTCAAAGAGCTTTTCTTTATATGGTCTATGTTTATTGATATTTACCATGTTGGAAATAAAAACTGAGATATTGAAAAATACTTATTAACTCATTAAAACAATAAACCCATCGTATCGTAACATAAGCAACCTATAAAATAGAACTCTATTTTCCCAAACAAGAAAAATTGTTGAGAAGAGGGGCACTGCTTTTCATTTTTGCAAATCTCTTTAATGCCTGACTTATTAGAAGGTTCCTGAGACTCTCTGTGCTGCTTCTGCATTCTACCTTTTGGGAGGTCACACACCCAGAAAATGCTACTGTATACTCATGACAGAATGAGAGTGAAAAGGACAACTAACATCTTAGTTTTATTATACCAATAGTTTTCACATCATGGACCTGTGATGGATCTTCTGAACTCCCAGGGTCCCCAGATGGCACTTTGAGAACCACTGCTCCAAGATGTTTTTCATCAGGGAGTTAGTACAATATGGACCCCTGATAAATGACAAAGAATTGATGGGCTCCAGAGAACATGTACTGGGGCTGAAGTTAGAGAAAACTGTCTTAAAAAGTGAAGTTTTGTTCTGTGATTCCACATTACCACTGTAAGTGAATTTAGTCTTTAAAACTGTGGGGAGCAGGAGGCGTTTTGGGGGTCTGGTCTCCCAGGCAGTCTCTGGTGGGCTGTTCTATCCTCTTTTCTCTAAGAATCCTTATACATAGGTCTGATTTACTTTTTATCCTTCATTTTCTTCTGAGAGTTTAAACTAGAAGACTTTTTAAGCAGTGATTAACCAGTGACCTAGGAATAAAAGCAAATTTCCTTTTCAAGCCTCCTTTAATAAGAAAAACAGAGCACTATCATGCTTTAATTGTACAAAGCCAAAGCACTTGATCGGTGTTCCCTTTGAAAATTTCCTGGCCTAGCCTCTCAATTATAGTGAGCAACTAGCTTCAAATGTTTTATTTGGTACCACCTTCAATATGAGACACTGATGATGGGAATGAGTCAAATTCTAAACAACTTTTATTTCATGTAGAAAGTAAATTCTTAGCTACTCACTGTTAGCAAACTCTTAACTCAGTGGTTATCAAGGCTGGTAATTTGGCCCCCTAGGGGACATTCGGCAATGTCTGGAGACACTTCCGGTCATTCACAACTGCGGAGGGGGTCGCCACTGGCATCTAGTGGGTAGAGACCAGGGATGCTGCTCAACATCCTTCAGTGCACAGGACAGTGGCCCATCACAGAGAAGCATCTGGCCTCCAATATTCAGTAATGTCACAGCTGAGAAGCCATCATGTTTTAAAGAATTGACTTTATCTTTAATTTTCATCTTAGCATGTGGAGATGCCTTTTTCTAAAGGTAGCATTTATTTTGTTTTCTTAAATGGGACCATAATCACTTCTCCTGCAATCATATCTTTTAAGGAGTTTTCAGAACCCTAACATAATTACCTTAATATGTTTATAAGAAGATTTGAAAATGACTGAGTGCATTATAAGCTACGTTTAACATCTGTCACTTGAAAACAGGGTCTCACAGTTAGCTGGGAGACAATGGGTTAATCTAAGCTTAAGAAAAGTAAGAGAAAGCCAAATAGGCTTTTTTGTTGTTGTTGCAAGAATCACCATAGGTTTGAAAAGTCTGGGACACACTGCAAACCTCCAGGGGTATATAATGCATGACATTTGGGGATCAGGAACTCCCTTCTTTAGAAAGTCATTTGGAGAAACTTTAAAACAAGATGAGAAGTTTCAGAATTTCATATATGTGAAATGAAAACCCAATGAATCTTATTCATAATTTCGTGCTATTTTCTTTGCTTTAGGAAATATTCCCTTTGAAAAAAAGGAATAGAAAACAAAATCACTATTATTTTATACCAATGTTCACTCCTAACCACACAAAAGAACCCTCTCTGCTTTCCAAATTATATAAACATCTAACCCCTATGCTATACACCTTGCACTAATATAAAATCATACTGAATGTCCACTGTAATTGAAAAAAAAAAAAGAAAAATATTTCTCCTTTGAAGGCAGAAAAAGATATCCTTAAAATCATAATAAATTATAACAGTTTAAAGTCACTAAAGAAAAAAAAGAACCGTTTCTGAAGCAAATTAGAACCTCAGTGACCTCCTGATTAGTAGACCACAGCCTTAGAGCCCGTAAATTTAGAATCAAGGAACAACAGTAATTAGGCGACTCCTTTTCAAAGTCCTCCAAATCTGAGAGTATGTATCATATCATGTAACTATAGACACAACCATTTGAATGGCGACAAGTCAGGAACAGATGCCTCACTGCAAGGCTAAGAAAGAGGGCCACGAGCTTCTAATTAAGCAGCCCGGAAAAGTCAGAAGATGGCCCGATTATTGGCAATTACAGAGTGGAATTAAAATTTATCATCTACAATTATGGGACAGAATGACTGCTCTGAGCTGTGTTGTCCAATCATTAAGACACAGTTCATCAAGACAGAAAGCCTCAAATGGCTTCTATGAGGAAGGAGAAATCAGACAGGGAAGAGGGGGTGGGGGGGAGGGACACCATACTTGTTTAGTTCTCACTTAGCCACTGTCATGTTCAACATTGTGTAAATCACACTTAAAAAAATTATATGCAGCCCAGACTTTGTCTAGTGTGCCAAACGTTTAAATTAAATTGCTGCCGTAACAATAGCTATCAGCAATAAATATGTTTTAATAACATAAAGATGTTTTATATGCTAGTTAATAAGGGGTTTTCTTGTGAACATTTATGTCGTTTTCATTTAATTATTTCACAGGTACGCCTAGCTGAAGACTGAATTATTCACTGTGGGCGGAGAGAGCTCAATAGTTCAAGAAATTAAGGTCAGGCTTAAAACTGGGTAAAGAATCTTGACCTCAAAGTTGCGGTTTGGATGCAGATGACTTAGAGACATTTAAAACGAAAGTGGTGTTTATTTTTATTTACTGAGATAACAGTACTTCCTGTTTTGTCACCAGGTTCTGAGGAAAAAAGCTGAGGGTAGATACCCATTTCATAAACAAACGTCAGAAAGAGTGGAGCTGAGCTTTTTCAAGGAGATTACAAACCGGATGCTGCCCTAAGACACCTGTGGAAGGGGCAGTGGAGTTATCTGGCTAAAACTGGAGCCTTGCCTAGGGCAAGTGGCTTCACCTCCTGATGACTCTTGGGAAATTTACTTGCCTCCAAACTGGATAACAATGTAAAAGTCCTTGGCCAACTACAAATGCTATTTGATTTTTAAAAGTTACACCGAAGATGACTATGAATTGAGAGCATCATGCGAACCCTCAAACTCAGGGTACCTGAAGCAACTGAAATGTATTTGGGGCATATTGGGTTCCACATGGGAGCCCCTTTTTAAAAAGAGACCTGAATTTAACCTAAGGCGGCTCGGGCAGGGGGCACATCCATAGAACCACCTGGTTGTTGCTGGATTTAGATGAGGAAAGGAAAGCGGAAGGGGAAAGGGGAGAGATTATTTTTCACCTCCTGGGAGGAATTGTTTTGAATGCAAACGCTGGAGGTGTGTGATGACACCTTCCCTCTCCTTCAAGGGTGGGGGGTGGAGGTGTCTCTAAGACCCAGACAGCTGCCCTCCCCAGTAGAGGGACAGGAACCTCTGGGCATTCCTTCACTATGGAAGGAGAGAAAGGCTATGAAGAATCAGCTGCAAAGGAGTCCCATGAGTGCCAGAAGAGGTACTGGGAGGCCAGGGTCTCTAACTGGGTGCGTGAGCTAGGCAAGAGAGAAAGTGCTTCTGAGGGGCCCTGCAATCAGACAGAGAGACGCCTGTCTGAGAGTGGAGGCTCTCAAGGTCAAGGCCAAATGAGGAAAACTCAGAGACACAAAGTTGGGAAAAATTAGAAATGCCACCTTCTAAGCTGTTGGAGAACATTTAGTCACTGGGGGACATGGGGTGGGACTTGGAGATGGACTAGGAAGGCCACTCCTGCAGGGTAAAGCAGGAAATCACCCACACCTGGCTTGGTGTGTGAAGCCCCTTACCATTTCAGCACCTCAGTTCCTCATCTGTAAAATGGGGATAGTACCTACGTCACAGGGTAAATTAATCGAAAGCTCCTTGGACAATCCCTGACACAAAGTAGGACTCAATAAACTGCAGTGAGTTGAATTTAGGCAATACTGGCGATGTTATAAAATTTGACAAGTTTTACCTAATTTTTTCCCCTCCCAAATATTCTTCCCTTTCAACCATTTAAAAAAAAAAAATCAAACTATTTTTATTCCTCTTTTCCCAAATTCATTGAGAGGCATGATGATTGGAGTGTTATTCCTATAAAGGTGAAAGAGCAGGGTTTTGGGGGGTCAGGCTGGCAGATTCCTGAGCTTTGCACCCCCTGTTGTGGAGCTGGAGAGTTACTGGACCACTTATATGTCTTTGCTTTCTCAGCTGAGCTTCACCCGAGCTGTAAATGAGTTTAGGACTATAAAGGGCCACGCAGGCAATCAAGAAATGGCTTTTGCCTCCCTCATTTATCGGGAGAACATCATATGTAGTTATCACATTAACTACCCTCGGATCCTCAATCAACCAGTAAAGGAATCTCAGCAACGAGGGCAGACCAGGCTCGGAGATGACAGGTAGGTTCTCCTTTACTCTGTCACTGGCCAGAGTGACCACGGTCCTCGCTTAATTTTCTTGGGTCTTACTCTCCTTGACACCAGAAAAGTAGTGTTCTTCAGGAGAGGGCACGAATGTACACATGATCACGAACACTGTTAGATCAATCAAAAATAGGCTAGGGGTGGGAAATCACACTTTAGCACAAAACTGTGCGTTGCCCTCTTGCTCACCTGATTCTGATTCTGTGGGAGCTATTTTACAACTCCGTAAATTGGGGATAACTGACAGCAACGCAAAATCATTTTTGTCCACAGATAGATGTGTAAATTCTATCCTGTCCTGTAGGGGAGGTTCTATTATTAATTTCCCTCCCCAACTACGGAAGCTAAGTTTGCCGCCATTCACACGTTCACTTCCGTATTCCTCAATGACACCTGAGTCATTCCTTTGGACTCTTCTTTAGAGTGATCATATCATCATAGCAATTTCCTCAGTAATGACTTAAATAAAATCTGCCACGGGTTCATTCTATATCTGTATAAGAGTTGTGATTTTACCTTGTTTTGAAAATTATCTTTTAATGGGTATTTATGAAGTAATTATTGTATGCTAATGCTGTCTCAGGTATTGCTGTAGAATATGCTACATTTATCTTCAGAATGAACCAATCAGAGTAACTGCTCAAATTTCTCTAGTTTAAGCACATTTACTAGTGCTCAATTCCTTCTGCTGATAACTCTTTGGTTTTTTAACTAAATTCCTATGTTATTAGACCAAGAGAAAGAAATATATAAACTAAATGATATGTTATTCTACAAACGCAAACCCCAAGTAAGAGCTAACAGCAAATAGAAAATTAGGAGCTCGTTTTTTTAAAATTCTGTTTTCAAGTTTCCAGCTGAATTCCTTATAGACTTTGAAGAGTAGGCAAAAAATATCACTCTTCCATTGATACAGGTGAATAGAATCATTCTCATTTTGCCAACTGATACACTGAGCCATAGAGGAGAACATATCTTAATGCTTAGAATCAAGGGAGAAAATTTAAACTCCGAGTCCCCTGATTTCCATCTTAAAAGCATTTTAATACAAACTTCCATAAGCATAACTAGTTTTCTTTACTGCAATTTACCTAAATTTCTACTTGAAATATTCTGAAATTTCACTCTTCAGTAATATCTTCTGTATTCAAAAAGTAGATGTGATTTTGTAGACCATGTAACTCTGAAATGTCCATCACCCTTGTAGCTGAGCCATACTGAATGGTCTGAGTCAATGGGTAGGAATCAAGTGATGTCATACTTGTTATCACTAATTCATAATCCTAAATCAGCTTTCTAAAATGATGGAAGTAAAACATGCTTTAAGAGAAAAATCTGAATACTACAGACTATAAAATGGAAAATATGGATCTTACCCAAGTTACCCAAATCCCAGGCCCATTGCCCCCAAATCGGTGTTAACTGTTTCTAGTGCATCCTTAAGTATTTTAATGGTATACAAAATTCGGATCTATCTATGACTTTGAAATCATTTAAAAACTGAATTTCTATGTAGCATTTAAAAAGAATGAGAGCGGGATATGGAAAACTCTTTAAGATTTATTAATTAAACAAAGCAAGAAATTAATGAAGACTTTTTATTAATTGCGTGTATTGCAAATGTTTTCCCAGTTGGCCTTTCGAATTCGTTTTGGTATTTGAACATTAATCTATTTAAATGTTGAAACAATTATTGTTTAATCGCAACAGTTATTGCCAGTTTAGAGTTTATAAAGCATGACAAGTCTCTTAGATACATAAAGCACGCTAGAAAACTATGTGAACTACAGAACGTAAAGTTAAAAGATTCTGAAATGCAAGGAATTATTAAATTGATACATTTCTGTATCAATTTGTCACTCTAGTAGCTATATATCGATGTGGTTATCTTAAACTTTTCCTACAGCTAATGTTTTTTTAGTGAACAAAATGAAGCATATGGCGGATTCATGGCTATTTTTTCAAAATCACTGACCCCTGATGACCTCTGGAGGGCAGCAAAGAGGCCTCTCCATTTGGTGATGTTTTGTCATTAGATTGCTTTTTCAGACAATCAGTTTTTCTGGAAATGGTGTTTTAACTCTTTAAATACACATACTTGGGTCATTCTGGAAATAGCCAAGGATATTCAGACGTTATTATAAAACAATACTTTCCATGTAACATTACTGGTGAAAAACCTCTGTTGGTTGATAAACCATAGAGGGAAAAATCCAGTTGTCTTCTGTGTAGCTAAGTAGGCTCTTCAGAACCTGCCCCAAACCATCCTTTCCATGACCATCCCTCATGGCCCTTCACTACGATCCTGGGCTACCAATCCTAGTACAGGGAATACCTGTGCCTGACTTGTGCCTGACTTGAGCCTGACCATCATGCAAGCGTCATCCCATCTACCCAACCTTCTCCGTTCCCGCTCATTTCTCTAGGTCGGTGCTTGCCACATTGTATTGCGATCATCTTGTATACTGGTTCCCTCCTTGGGAGAGTAACCTCTTCAGTGTAGGGCCCATCAGTTCATTCATTTTTTAATCCTACCAGCCAGCACATAGCAGCCCCTAAGTGTTTAAGGAACTAATGAGCGCATGCACACGTGCATGAATAAATGATGAGAGAGCTCGGATTTTTAGGATTTATTTTCTCAGAAAAATCCATTCTATGTTACAGAAACATTACAAAGGGATGTAGATATTTCATTTTGAATAAAACTCCGATCTTAAATCCAAATGGCTGTAGGACAACCAGCAGTGGAGGGCTGCCGAAAATGACGTGTGCAAATCTGTTGTCCTTGAAGCTGAAATGTACTAGAAGTCCACCTTCCTCTGAATCCCAGAAAAGAATTCAGTTATTTACTATAGTAACCCTGACAATGGAAATCACCAGCAGTTCAGAAGGTGGCGGTGCGTGACAGAAACTAGCTGAGAGAGGAGAATTCAGTGGAGAAAAAAAAAAAACAAACGTATTTCCTTTTCAAAATAGGACAAAGAGGAAAAAGTATAATAGCTTACCCATCTTCTGTGGGAAGAATATATTGAAGTGGACTGAAGGAAATCAGCATTAATTCCTACTTCTGTCTGCTCAACTTTGGGTTATAACCAAGATGTTTATATTCCAAGTGAGAAAAGGAAGGTGGCTAGTCATTTATATAATTTATGATGTGATAGAAAATAATATTGAATGTCCGGTGTAATTGAAAAAATAAATTAAAAAATGAAGGAGAGAAAGGTGGCTTTCTCACCATTCAGAGCTACGTTCAAAGAACAGTTTGGTGTGTGATCTTGGGGAAACGGTATTTTTTGCTCCTTTCTAAATGTTCCCCAAATACTCCTCAAACAAAGTGTTCCCCAAAGAGTCACAGTTCTTAAATTCAAAGAATGGGCAGTTATTAAGACAATCTGCTATGTAAAAAACTTTATCCTCCCACCTCAAGAGAAAGGTGAAATAAAGACTTCTGATCAATAATTTATCTATTTTAATTTCCTGCAAGTTTTAGAAATTTAAGACATTTCTTTTTATTGCTCCTTTTTTTTTTTAACTTTTCTTTCAATTCCATGGGGGAAATATTTATTTCTCCTTCATTTCATTTCTGTCAACCTGATGCAAATAATCACACACTAGAAAATCCATATATTCATATTATGATATCATGTTGCTTGTGATATTATGAAGTGGATTCTTTTGTAAGACCAATGTAAGCATATTACTACTAAGGATTCAGGACACAGCCATGACGGGTGGGAAGATTAGAAATCATATACAGAAAACAAAAATGCATGGAATCAAAAATTTAAAAATTGTTAGGAAGATCTGAGTCTTTGGTAGGGTTGGCTGGAGGTTGGGGGTAGTCTAGGACGAGCAGACTCAAATCTGAGCAATATCATGGAGGGGTGAAGCCAGTTACAAATCTTTTTCTGCAGTGGTTGCATTTCATTTCTTTCAGTTTTCAAGGGACTATTGTATTCACATCATTCATTACTGAATTATAATTTGATTCTACAGTGTGTTGACATTCTGTGTGAGATACTGGGTCGAGCCACAGGAGAAAGCCTTCAGTCCCTGCCTTCCAGGTGTTCAGAAGCTCTTACTCTCTTGATGTCTCCTCCATTTGGACTGTTTTCTAGAATCCCCAATTCATACAACATCATTATTGCCTCCAATTACTCAATGCACCACCTCTGGAATGACTAATATGATGAAGGAAACTGCGTCTCAGAATTAATGGGTGAAAGCTTCACCCCATCATTTTAATACAATTTTTATTTTGGAAAAAAATTTTAAGTTTGTAGAAAAGTTAAATTGATAGCACAGAGAGTTCCTCCTGACCCCTCACCCAGTTTCTCCCACTGTCACCACTAAGAAACCAACACTGACCTTACTGTTAATTAAACTCCAGACTTTATATGGATTTCATCCATTTCTCCATGGATGTCCCTTTTCTGGTTCAGGATACATTTCTGGGTGCCACGCTCTATTGGTCGTTATGTGTTTTTAGTCTCTTCTAGTCTGTAATGGTTTCTGGGTGTTTCCTTATTTTTCACGACCTTGACAGTTTTGAGAAGTGCTGGTTGAACATGTCACATTGAGTTGCTCTGACATTTTCCCCATGATCAGACTAGGTTATGGATTTTTGGAAAGAACATCATTGAGGTGACATGCCTTTCTTGTTACCTTACGTCAGTGGCACACGCTCTCAACGTGACATCGCTGATGATGTTAACCTTGGTCATCTGGCCAATGCAGTGCTTGCCAACTTTCTGCCCTATGAAGTTAATAATATTTACGTCTTTTCGTATTCTACTCTTCGGAAGCAAGTCAAAAAGTATATGGCACACTCAGGGAGGTGAAAGGTGTGGCTAACCTCCACGTCCTGGAGGGCAGAAGTATTTGCGTCAATTATTTGGTGTCAATTATTTGGTGCTCCATAAGATTTGTCACCTCTCTCATTCTTTTATTTGTTAAATCATTCATTTACATCATATATTCAATATTGCGTCTATTTAAAATTTCCATCGGGTTGTACTGCAATACTACATCATGATTTTGTTGCTCAAATTTCCCAGCTTTGATCATCGGGCACCCTTTCAGGTTGGCTTCTGTGACCCTTTGCTGGATTGTTTGTTCTTCTTACCATTTCCTTAATTTCCAGCAATACGAGAAGCTGTAGGCTCATCTTGTATTTTCCCTGTTCCGGTCCTCCAGCCAGCCATTCCTCCAAGGAGCACAGCTCCCTCTCACTGGAGAATGGAATGGCTCTTCCAGCTTATCAGGGTAGGAGTCATGTGCATTCACCTGAGTGTTGATCCTACTTATCGACTCCAAGTACAATGACTTACTGAGTATAAAACTCATTTATGATACACCATAAGCACCTGCTTCATAAATTAAACATTAAATTATGTTACTGTAGGTTCTGAGTTAAGGGTCATCATCTCTTGGTGGAAAATGCTGCACCTACATAGCATCGATACTTAGAACTAAATAGCGTCTTTACACGTGGCTGAAGAATTTTTTTTTTTGCCAGATAGAATAAATTCTACTAGCCCATATTCCATCATCTGTCATTATTTTACCCTAAAATAGAAATCTGTGCCATTTAGATTTTAAAAACTATCATCCAATTAATCTCTGGTTATGGCAATATTTAAAGCAGCACACTTATTCCGATCTGGAAAGTAAACCTTATGTAGAATAACTGTGATGCTAAGAAAACACAGTATCGTCCAACAATCATCTCAACGATGTGCTATTACTACCACTCAGTTCCGAACCACATCTAACATTACTTAAAAACACAGTTTATAGCGGGGGTTTCCCAACCCCACTGTCAGGACAGGATGGGGATCAATTACTTGAAAGTTTTTGAGACCCATCAGCATTTAGGGGAAAGTCAAGTTCTCTAGGATTTCTGCTGGGCTGCTAATGCTGTATGTCAAGAAATAATGCTCCATGAATATTTTCATATTTCTGCAAGGTCAGGAATTCCTTAAACAGCACTGGCACCTGGGTTACAGGATGACTGAATAGCGACCCTAAAGAATGAATGAGCCCTTGGTAGTGACATAGTGTCCTGTATCTCCCCAGAGCCCTGTGTTTGCATTCTGGAGTGGAGACGTATAGAGACCCTCCCCTCTCCTCCAGAGAGGATCTTCTTACCTTTCAGACCTATGTCATCCTCTCTCTCTGGAGGGGAGGATGGATAATTGTGCCAGCACTTCCTATATGAGCTCGGAGATTCATAATTTAGGAGATCCTCGCTTGTGGTACAAAACCTCTCTACACAGGTGGGTACATCTGGCTTTCACCAATTCGCCCTGGAAGGAATTGGGGCTTTGAGAAAACTGCCCTGTGAGCTACAGTCTGTTTCTGATCCAGAGGTCTCGCGCGCACGTGTGTGTGTGTGTGTGTGTGTGTGTGTGTGTGTGTAGACAGACTTACAAACATATAACTGTGACAGGCTGATCTGTTAGCTTGAGAGTAACATTTCACATCCTGCACAGTTTCAGACTCAACATTGAAAACCATAGGTACCCAATGATTTGGTCATACCTGTTGTTTTTGGCAGGTACCCCCTAATTTGTCTGTGCCCATACTGTCAATGTTGTTCAAATATTTGATTATCACCCCAGGTGAGAAGCACCAAACATACTGAGCTCTAAGGTTTCATTTGGGGGAAATGTCTTTACCTTATTGCCTGCCAATAAAAACTAGACCAAAATTTACCTCTGCTCAGACAAAGCCCCAAGTCAGATTTTAGCCAAATCTGTTTTTTTAATGGTGTTTCACTCTGGGACTCTTCATGCAAGGCGGTTCACAGGGTGTGTGTTTATGTGAATTTTCAGCTCAATTTCCTGTCTTTCATTTCATTTCCTCTTTCAACTAACACCATCTGAAGAGAATAAAGCAATTAATCATAACACTTGGTACTTCTTTTGCACATGTTTTCCTCCCGCGGAGCTAAAATGACTTCACACTCAGTTCCTCAAAGATCGAGAAAGAAGTCTCAGAGGTAAGTAGACTGCAAGTATTTTCATAATTGTCCAGATGAGGGAAATGGGACCAGAGATGTGTTTGCCTATGGCCAGTACCAGAAATCAGCGACCTGGGTAAATTCCCTCATGATCACAGTGGAGAACATTAGAAAGGGTTGACTATATCATTTCAGTTAGGTCCTGCCCTTCTTTGTAAAACAGTTAAAAGGAAATCCATGTAAAAAGACACAGAACCTTAAGGAAATACTATTTTCAAGTCGTAGAAAGAATAATTTCATTTCAAACCTCTCTGGGGAATAACCAGCCCCCTAACTCCTACACAAGTTCATCTGAGGCAGGTTTTTAAGCCTAAATCATGGATATTAAGTGAACGAATATTAAACTAATGGAAAATGAAGTAAAAAGAAGTAGAATTCTTTGTTTTTTTTTTTTTTTTTTTGCTTAAAGAGATGATTGTTAGACCTATACTCTGTGTCAGAGGGACTATTGGGAAAGAGACACTGGCAGTCTTGGCTGCCAGTCCCAAAGCTTGCAAGATGTAAGCCTGAGACTGATGGTGGCCAAGAGAATTTGCCTGGAAATGAAGCCAGCCCAGAGGAAATCAGAAGTTCCCAGCTCCTGATAACATTGTTGAAGCCCCTGGATCCAGCTCCGCCCTTACATATGAACCACCAAAGCCCTCTTTGTTCGCAAACCAGTTCAAGTGGCAGTTTCTGTCACTTGCAACCAGAAGAGTTTTGATTCATGAAACTGTGTTTCAGGGCTGCTGGGAGGATGGAATTAACATGATGCCTGGAACAGATAAATATAAACTATTATGACGATCCTTTCTACAAACTCCTACAGGACTTTGCCAATCTCCTGTACTTGGTACGCCTCACACACTACTTTATATGACTAATTTGTGTTTATGATAACTAGATTTTAAGCTTTTTGAGAACAAAGGCCATTTAAAAATATTTTATAGGATCTAGAATAGTGCCTTGCATAGGACAGATATATTCATTAATATGTCAATATGATTGTGTTAAAAATATCATGTGACCTGATTGCTCATTCGGAATCCTGCAGAAAAATTAAATATAAGTTTGTTTACAATATATAATATCACTTCATAGAGGCAGAAAATTCTCTGAGGTGAAATACAAGATTTTTGAAGTTTGCAATTTTTCATGACTTGTAGCTAAGGAAATTTTTTGTAGGGATTATACATCCAAGGGGAACACGGGGTTCAGTGGGAAAAGATTTGCAACCTACTTATATATTTTTCAAAAACTGTTTTGATCATGAATAATATATTGAATTTTTTCAGTCTTCAATTGATTGAAAAAGTAGAACTATCTGAAGAGACTTTCAGACATTTGGACTTACTGAGTTTTTCAAAGCCCAGAGAAAGAAAAAGTAGATAAATAATATTCACAGTTTCCATTTCACTAAGAAATTAGTGTTAGAGCCCTTAAACAAGATAAGGGAAGATGCAAACACTAGAGAGAACTCCTAGTCTCAGATGCCACAAACTGGCAAAAAAATATACATACACGCTAATTATTGTCCAGACACATATCATGTCAGACTTATAAAGATGCAGCAAGAATTCACTGAGATTCCTTGGACATTATAAATATATGCAGCTAAGGAAACTTAATTTTTTTAGCTCTAAAATTTTAGGTGTGCCACTGTTTTTTTGCATTTTTAAAATAAATTAAACACTATTATTTTTCCTCTTAAAACTGAATCATTGTTATAAACTCAAATCACTGTAAAGTCTACTCAACACCCTTCCTTTGAGATTCCTGGGGTGACTCTGGGTTTTTTGGGTTCCTTCTATAATGCTCTCTCGCAGACTCCCTTTTCTCTCCATCAATCCGGGTTGTCCATTTTGTATGTCCTTTGGTTCTCAAACTCTGCTATATGTGGTTTTCGCAACTCTAAGATAAATCAACTTCAAATAAGAAAACAGAAGTATGTATTTAAATACAAATTTTGACAAGGGAAAAACTATTAGTTATGGAAACTCAGACCTTCATATTTAAAGGGGAACAGTTCCTAACCATATGTATACTGCCTGATATCTTACTGTGAGAGTTAAATCAATATATTCTTCAGTGGATTTTGAAAAATGTATCATGAATTATTAGTAAACAAATCCTGTCACTTCTCAAACTCAATAAATCATCTCTTTGAATGTACTCTGTCATTGTAAAGCATCTGTAAAAGAAAACTCTTATTTTCTCTCTGAACAAAATCTTAGGTTTGCTGAACTGAAAACAGGTAGATATACCGAAAAGAGTAGACAATTTTATTCTTCAGAGAACCAAATTTACTTTGAAGACATCATTTTTCTTTTCCTTAAATTTACCATTTAAAGTAATTGTTCAACCAAGCATATCACAAATCCCCAACACTACACACGCTTCTGTAACTGTTTATTTGAGGAAGGTAGATTCTTTCTCAAATAAGAGTTATATGAAGACATCGACATAGCATACAATCATGCCCTAACTAAAAAGGTCTTTTGCTTCATTTTTCAACCTCCCATGTACTTGTTAATTCTTTGAACTTTATCTAATCCTTTCTATAAATCATCTTTTTCACTCTTCCAATATTTCTTTTCTGTTTTTGTTGTCTCAAAGGTACTACTGATTTGCTAGAAGGTTTATTACTGAGTCAATTAACCAATAAAACATTTCTTGACCTAAATTTGGCATGGTGTGGAATGTGCAGCCCAAATAACATTTCTGTGCTTAAGAATTATCTTGGGTAATGAATAAGCCAATTTTGGCAGTTTCCAAATTTTAAATTCTGACATTTAATTGATTCCTCCTGGTTCAAATCTGGATGCCGGTATAAAATTCAAGCACAACACCAATACAATAGTGCCATGCCCTGAACTTGCCCTTTTCATTCTCAGAGGTTATTTTAATGCTTTCCTTAATTGACTAAGAAGCCCATTTAGTAACTAAGGCTACTGTTTCCGGAAAGACATCGCTAATGCTTGGCCTTCTTGTGTGTAAAGGAAAAAAATTCTGTTTTTTTTTTTTCTCTGCTATCTCCTATTTAAAACAAAATGCCTTTTGAAAAAAGTTGCCATCTCTCATGCTATAACAGACATCGTTTAGCAAATACAGTCTATATTTTCAAGGCAGATCACTTCCTGAGGATGTCTTAAGCTAAAAACACAAAATGTCTGGTTTCACTTTAACCAAACAGTTGCAAAGACAGATAATAAGCATAGCCATCTTTTCATTGACAGAACTACAACTCTGCTCATCTAAATGTCTGTAGGCCATTTTCTTTTCTTCACTTTTTATCAAGGACTTGGGCATGACCCAATTCTTTTTCACTTCCAAATAATGTATCTTCAAGTTTTTTAAAAGGGAAAGAAGGCATATGACAGTTTTGCATGAGCAATCAACCTTATGCAGATCAAATGAAACACAGACAGTTTCATTGCAGTCCTTAAAGGGATTTACAAACAGTAGCTGTTCGTACCACGCATGAATGGCTTAGTTGCCGACTCGGGCAAGAATGTGCAAAAGTTTGCTCTGCTCTTTACCTCCAATTGCACATGATGTGGTGACAAGAGACTACCTTCAGACTTAGCACCAAATCTTGTTTTTACCATATACTAGCTGTATGACTTCAGATGGCTTCATCTCTGAGTCTGTAGTCTCATTTCTGAAAAAAAGGGGTAAATGATGCCAAGCCCAGAAGATGCTGTGAAAATTAAATGAGTTCACACTGTATTACAGAACCAGATCCATTGAAGGCTTACGGAAACTATTTATTGTCTTCTCCTTCTAGCCCAGCCCCTCCTGAACAGGCTAAAACCCTTGGTTCAAGAGATTGAAAGTTGTAAAAGTAATAAACAAAGGAGCCTGTAAATGCCTCAGGGTTACAAAATCAAACCGCTAAGGACAATCAATCACAAACAGCCAGCTGGGGCTTGAAGCTGTAGCTAACCAATAATTTCCTTTATTTGCTTTCACACTTTCTCCATATAAGTCTTTCCCTGGCTCCTGTCAGCAGATCGCTCTTAACCACTTGTAGTGTGGCACTGCCCAAATTGAATCGATTTTTGCTCAAATATACTCTTAAAAATATTAATATGCCTCAGTTTAGCAGACTATGCCTCCCAAAAATGTGCCTCTTTGGCATAAAGATTATTCTGAGCTGATTCTTTTGTGAAAAAGCAGACACAGAAGAATCTGAAAACAGAGAAGTTACTCTTTTGTAAGGAAGATCTCCATTTAAAGCTGTCTCCCTCTCTGTACAGGAAGGGAAGGATAACTAAATCATAAATTCTAATCAGTGAACAAGACCTCAGTCTGCACAACAACCTCATCCTTGTTTACTGTGCTTTTCCTGGTCACCTCCCATAACTGCCTCCCCTAACCCTAACATCGTCCTTTGTCAATAGCTGGAGAAGGTGTTTAAGGGGGTGGCTTGGGCCATTTTGGGGAGTTACTCAGTTTTCCTGGGTCTCTCCCATGAATACAGCGGGAATACAGTTATTAAACTTCTGTTTGTTTTTCTCCTGCTAATTTGTCTTTTATTACAGAGGGGTCTCAGCTAAGAACCTAGAAAGGTAGAGGGAGAATTATTTTTCTTCTCCTCCTAGAGAAATGCTTCTGAATCCATCAGTTTATCTTAAGCCATACTACACTATATTTTTCCAATATTTCAATCTAGTGTTAAGATTAATAAAAGGAGTGATATATATTTTATTGAACTTATATATTCAATCTCAAAAGACATATAAATTATAATGAAGTCTCCTGACATCCATAATACTATAAAACCTAATTACAACAAAAAAGCAGGGGGTATAAAGAACTTTTAAGGTGTGTGAACTGACAAACGTAGTAGAAAATACACAAGGGGCCCTAAATTCCACCCTGACACCCTAGGATTCACCATTATGTGGGAGTTGAAGGTAGAGGGGGAGGCTCATTGACAGGATGAGAATATGATAGATTTCTAACCTTTTTTTTGGCCTCAAATCAAGAAGTCATGAGACATGATTTTTAAAGAAAAGAAGAAAATTAATGAGAAGGAGAGGGAAGAGGATGATAGATATTTTGGATGTAGTTTTGGTGCTTAATGGAGAGAAAATGGCCTTTGGGGATCAGGGAGCGGGGTGGCTAGTGACCCACAGCCACCCAGAGCAGAGGCTTTCTGACTCTTGATTGCCACCCCCAAGAATACAAGAAGAAATACATTTTCCTTTCTGACCTACTATGCAATTATATACATGTTTATTTATAGTGAAACAAAAGGCTTCCAAAACAATATTTATACCAAACACAATGCACTCTATTTTAATCTAGGTTATATTTTAAAATGCAGGTAGTGACTTATTGAATTAGTTTCTTTAGTCACTAACAGGTCATGGCTACCATCTGAAAACTGGGACTCAAGACAGCCTTCAGAGATCTTCTTTTGCATATGAACCACCATAGTCTGCATTTCAGTGGCTCCTGAATGTGCTAGTGGGTCCTGCTTTGGGGATTAGCTCTGTCAGGTAACCCCAAATCCCCTTCCATAGCATAGCTAATTTGGCAATGATGCTGGATAAGGAAATTATGTTTGTATATGATAAAAGTTTGTATGAACCACTATATTATACACAGATAGATTTTCCTACATTGTATTTTCATTATGAAAATAAACACAAACTAAAGCATACTATTAAATATAAATATATATACATGTTCATACGATGTTTCTCTCTTGCAGGCTATACATTCTTTAAAGCAGAGTTGACTACTTAACAAGTTCTGAAATCTGTTTATAGCTCTTAATAGGTCTTTTGATTTACAAATACAAAAATGCAAGCACACACAATAAAGAAAAAAACCCAAGATAACTACTCTGTTTTTTTTCCCCCCTGAGATATAAAATTATGACACAGGGATTTGCCTTCTGTGACTCATACTTTCCTATATAAATCCCTTTAACCCACAGCTTCTCAAGTCAGGTCACGATTTCATTCCAGGAATCCCCTCAAAATGTCATTATTGTAGAGAAATGTGCTTTGAGAATATTGGAAAGCTGTGGTCCAAATTATTTTTCAAGGGCACTGATGTTTGTAAACATCTTCTTAAATGGAATAATGGTGGTATGTTTGCATATGTCCTTCTAGAATGCTGACAGCATGGCTACGAAATAGGTGTGTTGCAGAAGACTTTAGCTTTGTAGAACTAGAATGATTTGATCTTTTAAAAAACTATGTCCACCATAATGCTGATTTACAAAAATTAGTTTAAGAAAACAAGGAAAAAAAAACCATGTAGTTTTATATACTTGCTATGAATGGGTGATAAATTTGGCACTAAACTTTCTTTAAGCAAATGCCAAGGGAAATTTAGCCATGTATGCAACTCACATTATCCTTTAGATAAACTCAGGCCATTTGTGAGAAGCACAACTATTTTTAAAACTTAAATTACAGAGAAGTTACTCCTGAAGTGCTTCTTCCTGAAGAAGTTGGGCAAGAGAATGAACACAACTAAGATGCCAGCTTTCATGGGGCTACTCTTCTATGCAATCTAGCAAGACCTGTGCCTGTAAGAACAGTGCCACCTACAGCTTTGGTCAGAGTAAGGACCTGGGGACCTGAGTAAATGGCAAGGGGTTGAAGGCTATCCTGAAGACAGGACTGGAGGAGAGGCAAAATGTGGTGGCTACACTACATGGAGTGCGTTACTGAGGTTAAGCAATGGGTTAGATGTGTATTCTGGAATACGAATGGTTCTCATGAAATTGGCACTGCATGGCACTATTTGAAGTAGTGCAAGATAAGAAGAAACCCAAATGTCCATCAGTATTTTCTACACTTGGAAAATGGGGTGAACAGTGCTCTTATATGCTCTAGGGAGTATCTCCAGAACATACTGTGAAGTGAAAAACATGAAACGAAGTATATTTGCAGGCTACTGTTTATTTTCTAAACAGGACATATACATGGACATACACATACACATGCTTATGTTTAAAAAACAATAGGAGGATAGAATAAAAACTAGAAAAAGTAAAATAAAACTTGTATTACCTAAGAGGGAGAGACTGAACAAAGTGAAGAAGATGCGGAATAAAATTTCCACTTCTCTGAATATACTTACTTGGTAGATTTCACTCTGGACTCAGGTAAATAGTTTATAGAACAAGATTAAATTTAAAAAGGAATTTTTATAAATAAAAGCAAAGCGAAAGAAAGGAACCTAAGTGTGAATTGAGTTGGTGACATAAGTGTAAAGAAAGAAAACATTTCAAGTTAGTTTGAAGAATGGAAATTTGACTAAACATCTCTAGTGCTTCCCTAAGAGAGAGAAAAATGAAATATATACATATATTCACATAAATATATACATGTTCTATGTATACTGTATGTATTCAATATATTTATATATACTATAAAAAGGACTATATTAATATATATGAATATATTGGAATATACATACCATATTCATATATACTTATTAAATTCAAAAAGATAGGGTACACACAGATGTACATATGTGTATCAGAAGTGAGCCTTATATAGATCAAAAATAATCAGTGTTCTATAAATTGAGGAGAACACAGTATTCAATCAGTCTTCTGCACCCAAAGCCAAAAGAAGTGCTGTGTATATACAGAGGACGTTTTTTTTTTTTTTTTTTTTTTTGCTACATCATTTGGCTCAGAAAATGAATACTCTTCAACAGATGAGTTGGAAAACTGCTTTCAAAGTTGAAGCTGCAAACACAGTACTATGGTTCTTATACTTGGCATACTATTCTGAAATATTCAATAGTACACTTCAGTGAATCCAAAATAAATCATTCCACTCCTTCCAGCGGAAAAATATCAGCTGTAACACTCTTGTTTGTTTTTTAAATATTCATAAGAATTTATTCTTCAAAGAAGATGCTAACATCTTTAAGGTCATGAATCAGTTCGATCCAGGAATTTTTTAAAACAGTTTGGCTTGGTTATTTTCCATATCTAACTGGAACGCTCTACTCTAGAATATTATTAGAACATATTGTTTATCAATTTAACAGATTTTAATTATGGTTTGAAAACCCCATGAGTCTGAAGCCTCTACTAACACACCTGCCACTTTTTAATGTGTTATTATATCTAATTACTTCCATTAAAAATATTTCCCAAAATTCCAAAGTGCTTTATTTACTAAAGACATAAATACAATTTTTTAATTCTCACCGAAGTTGACCCTATCGCATATGTAAATATTTAAGCTAGGAGAGCAAAAATCATAGATTCTCAGATTAGGAGTTATAAATCTCCTATTAGATGCATTAGACCCCTCAATGGTATCCCATTTTATAGTATTTTATAGTCAACATTAGATCAGGGGGATATTAATGGTTATTACTGATTATAGAGTTCTATGGTTCAAGGATTTGGAAAATACTATGTTGAAAAGCGTAAACATGCTTTCTTTACGCACAAAATATAACAATCAGTGTATTTCTCCAAAAAATGGTGGAAAGGCAGAGTTTTCCAAACTTCTCTTTCTTGCAACCACTTGCTTCAGCAAGGGTTTTTCTTGGACTAGTGTTAAGTAAAACAGTTTGGAAAATGCTGGTCTACTGGCACCTAAATACTGCCAACAATAGGTAACTGGACCCAGCAGCATGGAGCCCATTCAATCTTTTTGTATCTCTGATTCAGAACCTCCATTATCTGAACCTGATGCAGAGGCTTGCAAATTAAGAGAAAAAAATAATTCCATCTATGAAGACATATTCTGGGATTTTGTATTACAGAAACCTGATACAAAATAGAAATTCATTTTGAGATTCAAAAAAAAAGTACATTAATAATTCCAGCTGTAGAAGATACAAAGGATCTACAGTTGGAGTAATCTAATTTTATGGAAAGTTAAGAACAGTCAATACTGTTATAATAAATAGTTTTTAACTATGTACATTGTAGAAATCAGATTTATGAAATAAATGACATTTTATCCCCTCGAAAACTTAAAAAAGAAAAAAGAGGCTGGATTGTTAGTACTTCAGAGTCACAGCTGACCTAGGAGATAAAAGCTTTGGGGGCACTATAACCGGGTATGCCCTCCACCCCCACCCAATCGATGGAATCCTTAGTTACATTGACTAAAAGTGATGGCTTTTTTATCAAATAATCTGGGAAATCTTATGTGTATGGACATCTTCCGAAGAAAGCTTACTTTGCTAGTTGCAGCTCCATTCTTCCAATGCTTCACGTGAGAACCCTGAGGATATAGGAGGGAAAAGGAAGTTTTCTAAAGAAATAGAAGTTTTGCCAAAAAAGTTGACCTGGAACCAAAGTCTCCTTCAGAAAGATTTACTCTCCTAGGAACTGTCCATGGTTCTGAGCTGTCTCCTGGAGAAAGTCATGACTAAGGGTTGAGATCTGTAGCTCTCTGGGCCTTGTTTGCTTTCTTCTCCAGCCTGATTGCTGTCTCTCATTACAGGCTTAGTGAGAGTTTGCCATTTTCCCAACCCATGCCTGGCCTGACCGGACAAGACCTAAGCTTGACTACTGTCCCTTTAACTGTCAACTGTCTACCATGCTCTAGAGACTAGCTGCCCAGTTGCCTTCTAGTTCCCTGTAGATTACTTCTTATTCGAGCAGTCCAGAGAGGTGGAAAAATCACTCAAAAGGGATGTCATGACTTAGTGACACTCTTTAATGAGAACCAAGGGACAGTAGAAGGTAATTGTGTCTGGCCTACAGGAGTTCTACAGGATGGAATCATGTTAAAATGCAGCCATACCATTGACAAACACATTTTCATAGAACTAGATATGATGTCAGACTCCAGCAATTAGCAGCTACACAACTTTGTGAAAGTAAACTTATCTGAGCCTAGGATTTCAGAAACGATTAAACCACCATGTTGCAATGATTGAATGATATAAGGTGTCAAAACATAATTTAGACAGCTGAATTTGTATAACTAGAAAAAGAAGGCCCTTTTTACAACCCTTTGGGGCTATAAAATTCCTTATAAAATTCTTTTCATTTAAACTCACTTTTCCCCACCATCCTACAATGCCCGAATTAGCTTCTTCATCATCAGTTACAATTTAGTAAAGCAATACCTTTCGGACATCTTGCATTTCAATAATAACAACATGGTAGGGCAGTATGACTCATAGGGTGAAACTTCATTTAAGAATATCCACATTAACAAACTAATTAATGATATGACAAACAGAATCTTAAGGTCTATATCCCCCCTTATTTTAGAATAAAGACATATATGGAAAATAAAGATGCTGAGAATATATGAAGAATATGAATATATATGAAGATCATAACTATAAGCAAGCCTTTTAAATTTCTTATAATGTACCTTTGACAATTTTTAAGCACTCAACAGTGATTTACGACCAGAGGTCATTAAAATGTAGACGGTGCAGTTAGACGTCTGATCCTAGAGTCTTTCATTGAAGGTCTATTTATTCTCGTCTTTTAGAATCCACTCTATTCTTTGACAAATTAACCTATCCTGTACCAACTTACTTAATTTTTAAAGTTGACTTCGTTAGTGCAAATGTGATACCTGATCATTGCAGAGAAGGTAGAAAATACAGATTAAAATAACAATCACTCATTCTCCTATGGCCCACTGTTAATTTTTTAGTTATTTTTTCAGTATTTTCTCTGTGCATACATTTTGGAGACATTAGTGGAATCATACTTCCTATATACTTTTCATCTCTTACCATTATGCCATAAACATTGTCATAATATTTAAAATTCTTTATAAAAATCATTTCAATGGTTGAAAAACAGCTTATAATAAGTCTATTATTTAATGTTTACTGTAAGGTTGGGTATTAAGTTTTGCTTTCCATTTTCCCTATCATTGAAAGTATCCCAATAATTATTCATAGTCTTAAATCATTTTTACATTCATGATTATATCCAAAGGACCTATTCCTTGATGTAATGCTATGTGGCCAAAGGGAATAAATTTTTTTCTTTTAGTTGCAGCATTTCATATATTTTATTCATATCGTATTAAAAACAGTAAATTTAGGCCACAAAATTTTCAAAACTCTTGACAATTGGCTTATAAATAATAATTATGTAAGTTCATTCATCTTTGATTTGCATTTTTCACAAAGTTTATCTCAGCAGGCACATGAGAGAGTGGCAATGCACAGGACTCCAGGCATTTAATGTTATTTCATGGAGATATTTTTGGTTGAGACAGGGGTCAAGTAACATCTGACATGAAATCTTATTGTGTTAAATTTTAGTGAGCATGCCTGCGTATAGAGGTTTGGGACCGAGGGAATCCATTCATCTGTGTGTCAGAGCAGAGTCTCAGGAGACTCTGTCACATTCTCAATCACAGCTGAGCAGAGGTGAAGGGAGACCTCACCACTGCCTCCAGTTGGAAGGTAGCAATTGGTGTTGACGAGCCACCTAAGGTCTCTGGGCATTCAGCTACAAGCCTAAGACGTTCTGCCTGAGGGTGTTTATTCTGGCAACAGGGGCACCTGGGCCTGAGAGCAGCACAAAGAGTTTCAAAGTATTAAAGCTTCCAAAGACTCATCTTTCCATCAATGATAACAACCCTGGATGCTGCCCCTCAGTTGGGACAGCTGTGATGCTTGTTCTACACTAGCGCCAGAGGTTCTCAGAGAGATTGACCCCATAGGAGCCATGTATATTTATTTCACTGCTTACTGGCTACTTTTCAAACTCTGTGTGTGTGTGTGTGTGTGTGTGTGTGTGTGTGTGTGTGTATGTGTGTGTGTGTGACAGAGTAGGTCTCTTTGATAATGCATCAGCTGAGTCAAGATTTGAAGAAGGCAACAGAATGAGCCACATTTATTTACTTACCCTCTTGCCCATCAACATTTGGGCTGTGGCCAGGTTTGTGCTGTAGAAATGGTGCTCCAAATATTTTTGTGCAATTTCCTGGTGCCCATGAGCAAGAAAGAGCCTCTCACCAGTTCATATCTCTTCTTCTAGATGTTAAGTTCCTCAATTTCCTCAATCCCTAAAGGCTGGGAGGAACATTCTGGCTAGGCATGGTCCAAGTGTCCCTTGCTGTTGATACGTTCAGCCCTTCCAAGGCAGCTGGATTTGGAGCCCCTCCAGCTCCCCAGGAAATGCTGCTTGTCCACCTGGAGCAGTCACTCCCCATCTGCTGCTACTGAATGCCTCAGAGAGTGTTGCCAGCCTGGCCTCCACAAGTATAAGCAAAGTCTCCAGACAAAGTCTTTGATGGAGCCCTGATCTTGAGGCAGTGGGGGTAGGGGGCTTACAAACAGATGCTGTCACAGTGGTCTTGAAATTGGGGATGGGGCTGTCTGGCATCTTCTGAATGGGAGATCCTCAACTTTGCAGAAGAAAGTCTGGAGTTATAGCACTAGCACCATCTCTAGCACCAGGAGGAGACAAATTTGTTTTTCCAAATGCCAACATTTATTGAGGATTTATAATAAAATAGACATTGGGCCTGACAGCTTTTCAGGCACTATAGCAGAGACTGGCAAATTTGCTGAAAAGGACCAGATAGTAAGAATTTTTAAGCCTTAGGGGCCATAGGGTCACAACTGTTCAACTCTGCCATTCTGTCCCCAAAGGAGCTCTAGATAATATGCACATGAATCAGTGTGGCTGTGTTCCAGTAAGACTTTATTTATGGATACCGGAACTTAAATTTCATATCATTTTCACATGTCACAAAATATTCTTCTTCAACTCCTACCAACCCTTTAAAAATGGCACAACCATTCTTAGCTTACATGCCGTATAGTAACAGGCAGTGGGCTGTAATTTGCTTTTTCCTGCACTATAGTGAAGAAGAATATGGCTTCTGGAGCTAGACCACTTGGGTTTGGATTGGTTCGGCCATTTGCAAGCTCTATGACCTTGGCTGGGCAAGGTCAAGACAGCTCTGCGCCTCAGTTCCTCACCTATGAAATGGAGAAGTAGCACCACTCGGCAGGATTATTGCGAGGGTGACTTGATCAATGAAGGATATATACAAAACACTGAATAAATATGAACTGTTTTTATTATTGCTCTTGTTGTCATATTTACGTATAAACACCACCACGACCATACGAGTACCAGTATTTCAGTAGAGGACATGTCAGTGGCAGGTAAAGGCTCAGCAAGACCTAGCTCCATGGTGCCTGCTGGGTGGACGCATCTGCCACTTGTGCCACTGGCGTAGCACAGTTGAAATTAATGAATCATAATATTTGTCACATGGGAAAAATATGGAAAATTTCCCGATGTCAGCTAAGTTATATGTTAATCGAATAGCTTATGTGGGCTCGCCTGGAATTTTGCCTACACTTGTAACATATCTATGGAAAAGTACATTCTGTGTTCCAATTTCTGGCTTTCAAACCAATAATTGGAAAATATTCTGGTCATAAGCACAGACTGCAATAGAGTTGCCCGTAGGCTACAGAGAAAACAGGAATAAAGGCAGCTGGCAAGAAATAAAACTCTCACGATTTGGGATGCAATATAGTTCACTAAATGATGGCTACCATAAAATTAAAATTCATTAGGAAATGATATGTCAAAATCTGGCCAACTCTTTCATCGACATTTTGAAACTGAGGCTCAAAATGATGGCTTTCAATGGCACCTTTCTCCAGTCACCTTTTTTCCGGCTGTTATTAGCAGTGGTTCTAAGTAGAACAGATAACTGTTGCACAATCAGAATAAGTCAAGTAGCTAACTGATAATTAGGGCGTTTTCATTCCTGCTTTCAAGATGTGCCACTGGCTGGAACTCGTGTGTTCAGTTTTTCAAATTTCCCTTAAGCTGAGGAGCCCTAAACCGGAAAGAATACTTTAATAAAGGGTTGGCCTATGCACTGAAGTGCAGAGAAATTACTCCATGCTATCTTCCCCTCCTCCCTGCCTGTCTCCTTGCAGTTCACCATGTAATGTTGCTATCTTACTCTTTCCAAACTCAGCTGCATTATGGGAAGCTGGAGCTTAGGCCACAGTCTTGTGAACTCATTAAAATGGCACACAGAGCCCATTCCTCCACCTGGCAACATGTGCTACATAGTTTCTAAGGGAGCCATGCCAATTTGAATTAATTTTGGAAATCTCAGGTGAGGGGAGGGGTATCCTTTTTGTATGTCATTTACTGGGACTGTCCTAAGGCACACATCATCCAGAGGGACTTTTGATGTAACTTTGGTCCTGATGCCAGAATAATATGCCATTTCATGATAAAAACACTCAGAAAATGCTCACAGTCAGAGCTAAGTGAAAGTAAAAGTGTAATTCCATACCCACCCACCCAATGAAGGTTCGGGGACTTTGAATTCCATCCACGGAGTTCTCAGAGATCCATGGACTTCATGTTAGGAACCTCTCTCTTCTAGTTCAGACAAATAATGAAGATATGAGGCTATGTCAGCCTCTGCCTAATTAATTTTAATAGGCTATAGAGATCATTTAAATTTAACGTACTATTTTACAGCTGACAAAATGTTCGTTGGCTAAGACAGGGTGAGCGATTTCCTCAAGGTCATACAATTGTTTAGCAGAAGGGTTGAGAATTAGGCTGCCTTGTTTCCAGCTAAGACAACATTCCCCAGTGACCCAGGCCAACTGTTTTTCTCATTTGTTTTTGTTAAACACATTGCTGATCTCCCAAACACTGTAAAAATGATCAGACTCCAAATTCTTCCTCAAAAAATGGACTCGATCCCTGACCTCTGAACCTTAATCCGTTTGTGGATGTTTGAAGACTTTAAGGAACAAGAAACTAAAGAATAAATCTAAGGCCTGCAAACAAAGCAGCAGGTTAAGGAATGGAGAGAAAAAGCAGAAGGGAGTGAGTGGTGGGAAGGTCAGGGTTGAAAGCTTCATTAGGGATCTGAAGGAGGGGATGGACAGCACGCTGGCTCTATCCTCACATATTACTATGATGTTGGAGAAGCTGGGAGCATTGAGGAAGGGATATATAATAAAAGATCACCCAGGGAGGTTATGGACAAAGGTGGAAGGGAAATGAAATTTTGGATTGACAGGCAGCTAACAACCTGACTGCATCAACAACAACAGTGATATCGACCAAGTCACCAATATGGAATGACACCCTAACCTCCTGCCATTCCTAGTGTGGGCCATGGATCACCAGGATCAGAACTGCCTGAAAGCTAGTTAGACATAGAGACTCTCAGGCCCGACCACAGACTTCAAAATCAAAATCCATGTTATAACTAGATCTCCAGATGGTGCACTTTCAATTTGAGAAACAATGATTCAGGAAACCTGATATCCAAGAAACCTGAGAATTGCCAAGAAGTACGGTTGTACCATTGATAGAAAGTTAAAGGTGAGATTAGTGTAGGACGTGAAAGAAAAAAAAAAACTTTTTTATTTGAGATTCTGGGACAATTTTTCAATGTTCCCATGTCACTTACTAAAATTGAAGGGATGCTAAATGGCTTCAGTGGTCAGACAGGGAGTTGTCTTACATAATGTTTTAGAATAAAGTGCTGAGAAATATAATAGGTTTCTAAAATGGCGATATGATTTGCACAGAGTTTTGTTCTCTAAAGAAACTACTCTTAAAATTTGTTGAAGCAGATGGAGTGCAAATTGCTGGTGAAAATGATCAAAGCCATGGATTACCATAAAGAATAAACCTGAGTTAATTTGCTCTTTGGTTTCCTAATTCTTTCCACTATTACCTTAGCTATCTGAGGGTCTTAGTATCTCTTTCTACCCATTACCTTGTCTGTCTCTAAAACTGATTTCTCTCCTGTATTCCCTTGAATGTTTAATAACACCATCCATCCACCCACCCACCTGTCAATACATCAAGTGTCAACCATCAAGTACCAGGAACCATTAAAATATTGACACTCCTAAGTCAAATAAGATATGCTTACTCTTTTAAGAAGCTTTTACTCTATGGCCATGCTGCCCTGAACAAGCCCGATCCCGTCTGATCTCGGAAGCTAAGCAGGGTCGAGCCTGGTTAGTACTTAAATGGGAGACCACCTAGGAAGACCAGATGCTGTAAGCGTAAAAAATAAAAATAAAGAAGCTTTTATTCTCTTGAGATTAAAATTCTAGATAAATCCATGGCTTTTCTATATCACTCCCCCATTTCTCATAACTCTTGCACGAATCTGATAATCTTCTCAATTCCTGTCCCAAAACATCTCCTGATTTCGAACTTTCCATCTCCATGGACTTCTTTTTCTTCTATCTTATTTTTCATCATCATCAACATTCCTTGGAATATTATCTCAGCCTCCTATCTAGTATCTCCAGCAAGTTCTCTATTCTGATTCCACGGTTCCTTTCAAAGGCATGTATCTGACCACATTATTCTACTAATTAGAGACCTTCAGCGGCCCTCTGCTTTCTATATAGTAAAGCCCAAGCTCTGTAGTATAGCATTCGAGTTCCTTTTTCTAATTATGACCCCAATTCATCTTTTTGGACTTGTTTCCTGCCATCACAATTCCTTATCCCTGATGACCTCTCCTACATTCTAGCTATATTGTACTTCCAAGGTTCCTGGAATGTGTCACACTATATCATATCTCAATGCTTTTCATTATACACTTAGAAAGCCATTCCTCCTTACTTTGTTTGTCAAGAATCATATCAAATGTCACCTTTCTGGGAATTTAGTGGGGAAAAAAAGAAGTATCAGAGACAGTTCCATAGTAGAAGTGACATTATGTTTATTTTTAACTGTGAGAGAGAACAGCATTCCCATTGGCTTTT
This sequence comes from Eidolon dupreanum, assembly GCA_028627145.1. Taxonomy (NCBI): domain Eukaryota; kingdom Metazoa; phylum Chordata; class Mammalia; order Chiroptera; family Pteropodidae; genus Eidolon; species Eidolon dupreanum. Next base: position 3,017,261 of record CM053505.1, on the reverse strand, counting down.
CCATCATGAACGAAGACATTTTTTTCACCAATATTCTCACTGGGTTTTGAATCTGATTCTACTATAAGATTTTCCATGCTAAATTAGAGTTTCAGGTTGAGGTACTCAAGCTCCCAAGCTGACTGTGAGCACCTTCAGGACAAGGGCCACTTACTATCAAAGTTGCACCCTAGTTGATAGCATGTTGGATGACTGATAAATGCTTAATAAAATATTTATGCATCTACCTTCCAAGATGGTCCCCGGTGATCCCCATGTGGTATTTGCTGCCTTGTGCAACCTCTTCCCTTTGAGTAACTTGCTTCTAACCAACAGAACATGGCAACCTTGAGAAGATACTTTTGCAATTAGGTTGTAAAAATTATGATTTCCATCTTGCAAGCAGACTGTTTCTGTGGCCTTCTTGGAACGCATGTTTTGATGAAGTGAGCAGCTCTGCTAGGGAGGTGAACTTGGCAAGAAAATAAGGGCAGCTTCAGGCCAACAGCCTGAGACCCTCAGTCCATCAACCAGCAGAAACTGAATCCGTCCCTGGTCTAACTTTCAAATGAGACAACCAGCCCCACCTGACCCTTTGATAGTAGCCTTGTGAGACACTCTGGGGGTGAGAATCCACTTTAGTCATGTCTGAATGGCTGACCCACAGAAACTGTGAGATAATAAATGTGTTGTTTTAAGCCACTAAGTTTTGGGTTAATTTGCTATTGCGCCAATAGGTAACTAATACAATGGAGAACCACTTTGGGTGGGTTGACAAATAATAATGACTTAAGAATAGTTATGGGTGATCCTGGACACTGGCTTAAATCTGAGTATGAAAAAGAGTCTTTTTAAGGTGAGATTTATTTTATTTAAGAACTCCTGATGCTTTATTTTTACACACATTCTATCAATGCTGTAAAGAATACTAGCTGGAACAAAGGTTAAGATACTTTTAAAGAGGAGTCTCCCACTTAATGACCTTGCTTTCTTCTCACTCTGGCAAGTGTTTCTAATGTGACTAGCCCAGTGCAGGCTGAGTCAGGTCATGGAGCCTTTGCAATCATATCGGAAGTGAAAGAAACCACCAGAAAATTGACTTCTGTGAGGGAGATGAGATATCTTAGCTCTGTCAGCTACTTCCTCCTAGAGGTTTTGTCCTATCTCTGATCTCCAACTGCACAGCTCCTATATATACTTGTTATGCTTATTTTGCCCCAACTAGATTATGTGTCTGGCACATACTAGATGTTTAGTAAACATTAGTTGAATGAATAAATGGAAAGACGAACAAATTCAAGCTCCTTGACAACAGGGTAACATTTTGTATTTTTTCCTATTACATCATTTGGCATATGGCAATTGTCCAATAAACTCCTATTGATTAATAGGTTGATGGGTAACAACACAAAGGTTTTAAAATGCCAGAAGTTATACCATGAAAAAACATTTTGATTTCTCCACTAAGCCAAAGAGACTTCTTATGCTTTATAATCTCATTGGAATGGAAATCTGAGAAGCATCATCTAACACCTCAGGAAAAAATTCCAATCATGGCATCTTGGCTCTGTAAGAGTTTTACCAGTAGAATAAATGAATATAGCATATGCATTGTGGTGGCTGAGTTCCAGACAGTTAGGAACTAACCTTTGTATCAGTATTTCAGGTATATTGACCCAATGCCAGTTAGACTTTTGTCTACATCTGATTGCCATACAGAAGATGGTTAAAATGAGAGAAGGATATTTCTCTTGAGTGGAAGACATCTCAGAAATGTAATGCAACATCAACCAACCGACCAACGTAAAAAAAAAAGAAAAAAGAAAACAAAAAAAAAACCCACACACACATAAAAACCACCCAGATTCTAAGGGTGATGATTTGCTTGAGCTTCACAAAGAAGAAAGACAAAAAACAAACTATAATTCAGATCGCTGATGTTGGGCAAGGGTCAGTTAATATTGAAAGCCCTAAGCCCAAAGAATTAACAAGGAGCATTTACAGTAACAGAAGCAGTGCCAAGAAAATAAACAGAAATGCAAATTAATGTAAAAAGAAATGATGTTAAATACCAGGTGACATAAGTGGAAACACCTTTACTGAGTTCTCCAGGGGAGGACTCAGCCAGGAAGATGTCACTAGCATGTCACTTTCGCGCAAGTGAAAAATCAGTAATAGCTTTAATTAAGCACCATGAGGTATGTGGGACCATTGCAGTTACTCAACCAAAATTTATCCCTCAAGAGATGTACCGATTATGCATTTACAATTTAAAAGACAAAATAATTGCCTGACTATTTTTTTCCAGCTTTCTAAAATTTGATCTTGGTTATATGATAACACATGAAGTTGACTGGCTGTAACAGATGAAGGCAGACTGTAGAAAAAGCATTCTTCCTTATTTTTTGACTTCTAATTCTAGGACTGACACTACTGGGAATTTCAGGAACAGCATTTACAACCAAATGTGTTGTGAGAGAAAAAATTTATCAAGTGCCAACTGTGAGTAATTCCTCTTGATGATATGTATGCTGATGTACAAGATAATAGTATTTTTTAAAGCATAAGAAATCTTTTTGGCTTAGTGGAAAATCGGACTGTTTCTCACATGATAACTTCCTTCTAGAAATGTGAAACCTTTCCGTTGTCACTCATCAATTATCTCTCTTAAAAACACAAGGTGCTTCATGAGTTACAATTTCCATGCTGCTGTCAAAGACACTTTTAATGCTCACTTGACCACCAGATGGCTGCTGCTCATGTAAGAGGATGATTTAGAGAATGTGTTATGAAGGTTGGCACTGGAGGGCAGAGGGAAAAAGATCAGGGGGAGACCTGTGATGAGTGGAATTGACATTAGGATTACTCTCAAGTCCTTTAGAAATGGACTTCTCTCGAATCAGCAGTTTCTGCACTCCTCAACAGAACTGCTAACAACGTGGCCTGCCCCAAGGAGCTCTTTCTGAATGAAGAGGCAAACCTGTGCATGCATTAAGAATAATGCAGCAAAAGGGATCTCATTATAGGCTCCTGTCAATCACTCTGGCTGCTCTAGATTTCAGGAGCAAACATGAGGACTGAAGGTGCTTAAAATGAAAATTCAGCTCAGATGATGGTAATGTCAGACCTAGCTCTTGCTGTTGAAAGACTGACACAGACAAAGTACACTTTGATGAATTGGTCACACCAAGGGAACTAACTCACCAGGGAGCCTGCACAGGGCTGTATGCTTGTGGGAATTGCTAATCAGTACTGCTTCTGCAAGGAGGCACTTTGAAAGCCCTCAAACTTTAAATTACCTCCCCTGTAGCACTCTCAGACTGAGAAAAAATTTATTACAAAATGTTTCAGGAAATAAAAGGAGACGTTTTATCCAGAACGTATAAAGAACTTTTACAACTTATTAATAAAAAGATAAATGAGCTCATTTAAAAGTGGGCAAAAGATTTAAATAGATATTTTTCCAGAGAAGGTATACAAAAGGTCGATAAACATACTGAAAGACCCTCAATAACATCAGTCATAAGGAAAATGCAAATCAAAACCAGTGAGATAGCACTGTGCACTCACTAGAATGGCTATAATCAAGACAATCACAGGTATAGGTGAGGATGTGGAGAAATTGGAACACTCATATACTGCTGGCGGGAATGTAAAATGAGAAACAATTGACAGTTTCTTTAAAAAGTTAAACAGAGTTACTGGCAATTCCACTCCTAGGTATCGACCCGAGAGAAATGAAATCATGAGTTTGCATACAAAGATTTTTACATAAATGTTCAAGCAGTGAAAACAACTCAAATGTCCATCATCTGATGAACAAATAAACAGTGTGATATATCCATACGATAGAATGGTATTCAGCCATAAAAAAAGAATGAAGCATTGATACATGCTATCATATGAATGAAATTTGAAAACATTATGCTAATGAAATAAGCCATTCACAATAGACCATATATTGAATGATTCCATTTATATGTTATATACAGAGTTAGCAAATCCATAGAGACAGAAAGCAAATTCGTGGATACCTGAGGTTGGGGTGAGATCAAATGGGTACAACATTATTTTGAGAGTGATAAAGTTTTAAAACTAGACTGTGGTGACAGCTATACAACTATAAATTTACTGAAAAGAATTGAATTGTATACTCAAAACAATTCAAGTGAATTCTATTGTATGGAAGTTATGCCTTAATACAGTAAAATAAAGACATCTATTTAAGTGTATATATCCATATCCAGTATATATTTTGCATATTTTTAAGCTTTATAAAGATGGCATTGTATCATAGACATTCTTTAGCAACCTATTTTTTTATTCACCATTGTAGCTGAGATATATCAATGTTGAAATGATTAAACTTGTACCTCTAGCACATCCTTTGTCTCTGCTTTATCAAATCCATTGTTATCGTCATTTCTATATTACAGTTGACTTTTCCAATAAAAATAAATTAATTCATTTAAAAGTGGCCATGACACTAAACACCTTGGTGAAGCTATCACTGGGGGAGTTGAGGCAGGCCAAGATCTAGTGAGTTCAGTAGAAAGGGAGGTGTGGAAGAAGAGACAGCAAAGGAACACCATGATTCTAATAGTTTTGCTTACATAGAGAAGGAGAAAGTAAATTTATAGGTATGAACTGGGTCGTAAGGGCAAAAAAAGTGTGTTTTTTTTAAAAATTAACAAATTTTTAAATGTATTAATAACTTGTGCATGTTTAAGTACTGATGTTAAAGTGCCTGGGTCACAGATTCTGAATCTATAGCAAAGACATGGCATGATGACAGAGGAAACGAGGTTTCAAAGGAGGTAGCAGGATTTGGATCTGGAGGTCAAAGAACCACTGGCTGACAAAAGAGGGCCTCCTCATTCACCATGATGGGACCGAAATGGGCAAGCAGGGGTAGCAGTGCATGTATATTTATCGGAATGTGGGTTGGTGAGTGAGCAGGAAAGTGAGAGTTGGTGGTAGGGTATTTGATATCAGTACATTTACTATGAGATTTAGTTATCTGGTTAAAGGCACTGTACCTTTTAAGAAAATACAAATACCCCTGGGAGAGTAGTACACTGGCTCCTTAGTCATTTAGATTCTAGTGTGGTTGGCTCCATTTCTCAATGCAAGTTCCTTTTTTTTTTAAAATACATCTCCTTTTTCAAAAAGATTTTTAAAAAAGATGAATAACATGATTCGATAACCATATACATTGTGAAATTATTATCACAATCGAGTTAATTAACACATCCATCACCTCACAGGGGGGTGAGAACACATAAGATCTACTCTCTTAACAAATTTCAAGTATGCGATACAGTATTATTACATACAGTCATCATTCTATACATTAGATCCCCAGAACTTATTCATCTTATAACCAAAAGCTTGTCAACTATGACCAACAGCCCCCCATGTCTCCAATCCTCATGCCCTGGCAACCATCATTCTAGTCTCTATTTTTATGAGTTTGACTTTTTTAGATTCTACATGTGAGATCATACAGTATTTGCCTTTCTTTGGCTTATTTCGTTTAGAATAATGTTCTTCAGTTTTATCCATGTGGTTGCAAATGGCAAAATTTCCTTCTTTATTATGGTTGAATAATACTTCACTGCACACACACACACACACACGCACGCACATTTTCCTTATTCATTTATCTGTTGATGGATACTTAAGTTGTCTCCATGTCTTGGCTATTGTGAATAATGCTGCAGTGAATATAGGGGTGCAGATATGTCTTAAAGATCCTGATTTAATTTCTTTTAGATGTATACACAGAAGTGGCATTGCTGAGTCATATAGTGTTCTATTTTTAATTTTTTGAGGAACCTTCATACTGTTTTCCATTGTTGTCTGAGCTTTTGGTGTCATATCCAAAAAATCATTGCCAAAAGCAACGTCAAGGAGTTTTACTCTCTCAGCTTTTGTCTAGAAATTTTATGGTTTCAGGTCTTACATTTAAGTATTTAATTCATTTTGAGTTAATTTTTGTGTATGGTGTAAGGGTCCAATTTGATTCTTTTGCGTAAGGATATCAGTTATCCCAGCACCATTTATTAAAGAGACTACCTTTTCCCTATTGTATATTCTTGTAGCCTTTGTCAAGGATTACTTGACCATACATACCCGGGTTCATTTCTAGACTCTCTATTCTGTTCCATTGGTTTATGGGTCTGATTTTATGCCAGTGTCATGCCGCTTTGATTATTATAACTTTGTAATATAGTTTGTAATCAGGAAATGTGATGCCTCTAGCTTTGTCCTTCTTTCTTAACATTGATTTGGAGTCTTCTGTAGGTTCACATAATTTTAGAATTGTTTTTTCTATTTACTGTGAAAAAATGTCATTGAAATTTTGATAGGGACTGCACTGAATCCATAGATTGCTTTGGGTAGTATAGACATTTTAAACAATATGAATTCCTCCAATCCATGGACAGGGGGTACCTTTCCATATATTTGTGTTTTCTTTTATTTCTTTAATCAATGCCTTATAGTTTATACTGTACAGAATTTTTTTACCTCCTTGGTAAAATTGATTTCTAAGTATTTTATTCCTTTTGATGATATCGTAAATGAGATTATATTTATAATTCCTTTTTCAGATAGTACTTTGTTAGTATATGCAAATGCAGCTGATTTTTGTATATTGATTTTGTATCCTACAATTTTACCTAATTTGTTTATTCAACAGTTCTTTTGTGGAGTCTTTACAGCTTTCTATATGTAAGATCTTCTCATCTGCAAACAGAGACAAATTAACTTCATTCTTTCTAACTTGGATACCTTTTATTTATTTATCCTAATTGCTCTGGCTAGACCTTCCAGTACTATGTAGAATAGGAGTGGTGAAACCCTGGTCTTCTTCCATATCTTAGAGAAAATCTTCCAGCTTTTCAACACTGAGTATGAGGTTAGCTGTAGGTTTGTCATAGATGACCCTTATTGTATTGAGGTATATTCTTTCTACACTTAATTTGTTGAGAGTTTTTATCATGAAAAGATATTGAAAATGTCAAATGCTTTTTCTTCATCTATCGAGATAATCATATTTATTAATTTGTGTACATCGAACTATCCTTGCATCCAGGGATAAATACCACTTGATAATGGCGTGTGATTTCTTTAACATGCTTAAATGGGATTGTTTTCTTAATTTATTTTTCAGATAGTTAATTGTTAGTGAATAGAAATGCAACTGAGTTTTGTATATTAATTTTGTTACCTGGTGTGCTGTTGAATTGGATTTGCAAGTTTTTGCTGAGGATTTTTGCATCTATATTCATCATGCACATGGGCCTAGAAATTTTTTTTCTTGTAGTGTCCTTATCTGGCTTTGGTATGAGAGTAATGCTGGCCTTGTAAAATGAGTTTGGAAGTGTTCCTTCCTCTTCAGTTTTTTGGAAGAGTTTGAGACGGATTGGCAATAATCCTTTAAATGTTTGGTAGAATTCACCAAAGAAGCCATCTGGTCCTGGGCTTTTCTACTGCTTCAACCTCCTTACTCATTGTTGGTCTGTTCAGATTTTCTATTTCTTCATGATTGTCTTGGCAGGTTCTAGGTTTCCAGGAATCCATCCACATCTTCTAGGTCATCCAATTCGTTGGCAGATAAACGTTGATAGTAGTTTCTTATAATCCTCTGCACCTCTGTGGCATCACCAGGAATGTCCCGTCATTCATTTATAATTGTATTCATTTAGGTCTGTTTCCCTTTTTTCATTGATTAGATTAGCTAAAGGTTTGTTAATTCTGCCATTCATTTCAAAGAACAAACTCCCAGCTTCATCAGCCCTCTCTATTGTCTCTCTAGTCTCTGTTTCATTTATTTCTGCTCTAACTTTTATTCTTTACCTTTCCTCTGCCAACTTTGGTACCAAACCATTCTTCTTCTTCTATTTCCATGTAGTTCAAAGTTAGGTTATCTATTTGAAACCTTTCTTTTTACTTAATATAGGCATTTATAAACTTCCCACTTAAAACTGCCCTTGCTGCATCCCACAAGTTCTGGCATGTTTGTGTTTCCATTTCCGCTTCTCTCAAGATATTCTCCTAATTTCCTTCTGGATTTGCTCTCTGGGTCACTGGTTGCCCAGGAGCATGCCTTCCAATTTCTATACATTTGTGTATTTTTCCATTTTCTTCCTGTTATTGATTTTGTACCATTGAGGTTGGAAAAGACATTTGATATGATTTCAATCTTCTTAAATTTGTCAAGACCTGTACCACGGCCTGACATATGATCCATTCCAGGGGATGCTCCATGCATGCTCAAGAAGAACAAATACTCGGATGCTGTTGAATGAAACACTCTGCACATGTCTGCTAGGTCCAGTCGGTCCACAGTGTTATTCAAATCCACGGTTTCTCCACTGATCCTGATTGGATGATCTATTAGCTGATGAAAGTGGGGCGTTGTAGTCCCCTACAATCATGCATTGCTGTCCATTTCTCCCTTCAGCTCTGTTCGTTTTGTGTCAAATTGACTGAGATAAGGGATACCCAGATAGCTGGTAGGTAGAACATTATTTCTGGGTGTGTCTGTGAAGGTGTTTTCAGGGAGATTAGCATTTGAATTGGTAGGCTGAGTAAAGAAAATCACCCTCAGCAATGCAGCTGGGCATCACCCATTTGATTCAGCGACTGAGTATAATAGGAAAAAGAATGAATTTGCTCTATTTGAGCTGGAACATGCATTTCTTCTCCTACCCTCTGACACTGGTTCTCCTGGTTTTCAGACCTTCAGATTCAGACTGTTACTTACCACATTAGCTTTCCTGGTTCTCAGGCCTTTGCGTTTGAACTAAAATTACACCGCTGGCTTTCCCGGGTCTCCAGTTTGCAGAGAACAGATCATGGGAATTCTCAGCCTCTATAATCCCATGAGCCAATCCCTCATAATAAATCTTTCTCTCTATACATATGCTATTGGTTTTGTTTCTCCATAGAATCTTAACTAGCACACCTGACTAATAAACTGCCATACCTACAACTTTGTATATTTTAAAGCAACAGGTATCAGGGTGGTACACAACTATTTCAAGAAACCCAGTCCCACTGATGACATTTAACTTCAAGTCTACTTGGAGAGCCTCCCTCCTCACTTGTTCTACTCCTCCTTTTCTCTGCCCCCCCCCAAATAATAATTCAATTAGCACTAGAGTACTTCCTGTTCTTAGCACATCACATAAAGTCATTGAACCTTCTCACAATTCGATGGAGTAGGTGCTACTATTATGCCCATTTTACTGATGAGTAAAAGAAGGCACAGATAGGTTAGGTACCTTGTTCCCAATCGTAGGACTGGGAAGAGATACAGAAGATTCAACTCCAGGAAGCCTATCTCCAGAGCTCACACTCCTAAACACCAAATTTTCCTGCACTTTTGCTTCTATTCTATAGGTAATAAAACCCCTCCACCACAGCATAATTTGGAGGCCACTTTTCTATAAATGCAACCATATGGAATACAATAATCAAGTGTTGGCAAGAACACGGGTAACCTGAACCAAAAGAGTGTGTGAGCAGCTCTAGGAGATAGCTCGCAACATGAGCAATAAACCTCATTTGTTTCATGAGAGCCCATGAGACTCTTCCTTAGAGCCTATTAGATTTTAGCTTATACATAATTCTAACAACCCCCGTCAGCTGGTTTTCTGGTCATTAGCAGATTATAAACTGCACATTAAGAGGGATTCAGGCAGGAAGATATTTTGGGAAGGGGCTGCTATTAGAAGACATATTTAAAGCCCAAAACTTTGTCAGCAGACAGTTTGCCACATGATAGTCCTCCAATTTAGAAAACAAAAGAAAGGAAAAGAAACAACAACATAGTCCCTAGAGAAAACAGATAAACAATAAAAGCATCATGGAACTTCTCCGAATGGAGGAGCAAAGCTAACCTAACCCTCTTCCCTTAACCTTGAGTGTGCCTCATGACGGTGGCTCAAGAGCATATAAAGGAGGGAACTATACACTAGGCATTTGAAAATTGTGCCTTTAAAGCAATTGCTATAATTAAATTCTAGAGTTTATCATTTTAATCTGTCAGTGTTAGGACAATTTAGTTTTGTGATGAGCTAGACAAATGAGTCCTCTATTTGATACATGTATTGGTGCCCATGAAGGTGAATTCTACCTGCTTCTTCATAGCCTTGTCCCCTAAAGTGCTCTTTGACCCTGTGTGGAAATTCCATCTGGGGAACAGCTAGCTATTCAAGGCCATTGCTATCCAAATCAGGTGTCTTTGATCATGAACCATCTCAGAGCCAGACCACTGCAAACAGTCTGGCCAAAGAGCCAAATGGAGATTGAAATCTAGCTCTCTCACAGAGTCCTGAAACCCCTGAAACATAGCACAAAGGTGCCACTGGTTGGGACACGAAAGCCATAATAGGGTGCCTTTCATAATTCACCTAAGAACCTCATAGGCTAGGTGGGTCATAAACAAACAGTGCACAAATAAAAAGTCATTACATGTGCTACAAGTATTTGAACTACGATTCAAAGACTGCCAAAATACATTTGACTAAATCATGCCATGGTTGCCCATTTCAGTTTTAAAACAGATCATTGCCCTCTTACAGGCCCAAGCTATTTCAATGAACTCGACTTCTCCCAAGCCTGTTTTCTTTTCATCTTCCTCCAGAGATCCAGACAAACTCGCTTCCCGTAGGAACTGAAAAAGCTTCCTTGACTTTATCCTTCCTCCACTGCCTATTGTTCAGCTTTATCTCCCATCCCTTTGTTCCCAGGGTCACCCTCTGATCCTGAAGATCTTTAAACCCATATTTTGAATACAAAGTTCAATCATTTACATAATGGCACTCTGACCAGTGACTGGAACATACAGCCTTTTAGAAGTATATCATTCTGAAGACAGTTCTAGTCAACTAAATATTTAAGCTAGGGAAAAAAGACACTGCTAAAGGTGAATAAAAATAGGCGAACAATTGCTTAGCAACATGACAGAGTTTTAACCTAACTCTATAAATCATATCTGCAGATGTGAAGGCATGTCTTCAATTTCCTATAATAGTAGAGGGGAAAAGTGTCATTATCTTTAATGGTATACTGTTCTGTATTTCCCAAGTGTTCTATAGAAACCAAGATATTATGACAATTAAGTGCACAAGGGAAAATGAAAAGAGATTGCATGACCTTCTGAATGCCATATTGCAAGACAGGTTGAGGATTCTGAGCTCAGGGTCATCTCATTACAGGTATTATAAAAAGGAGGAATGAAGGTGACCCAGGTAAAATTATGAAGAAAAATAATCACTGAGCTAAAGGTATTTGGAAAGATTATCTTGAACAGGAATCTGGAAACCACAGCCTATGGGCCAAATCCTACCAGCCATCTGTGAGCTAAGATGATTTTGCCAAAAAATCAAAGTAAGTATAATAGTTCATGATACTTGAAAATTATATGAAATTCAAGTTTTAGTGTCTGTAAAGTTTTATTGGGTCATAGCCACGCTCATTTGTTTAAGGTGAGCAAGGCAGTGCAAACCAAGTTCCGTGATCTCCTATATCAGAACAGTCATGAGTCGCCATCAATTTTTGTACCAAAATCGAATAGTAACACCATATTTAAATTAATAAATTCTGCTGCTTTTTTGTGGATTCTACGTAGAAATGTATGCTTGATAATGTGGACACACTGAAGTTTAAATGAGCTAAAAAAGAAGAACCAGCTGAAGAGACAAGAGAAGGAACCTCTACTGAGTTTGAAGCAAAGGACAGAGGATGATGTCATGGAAGCCAAGGGAACAGCCCAGGACTGAATGCCACCAAAAATGAATTGGGGACTTTTATATGTGAGTTATATAAACTTCCACAAGGATAACGAGCAGAATTTCTTCAAAACACTACGCACAATTAACTTTTTGAAAGTACAATGGGGCTGTTTCTCTGTAGATTATTAGTGAGAGCAAGTTGCTATGTAATTTTCATCTCCCTAATAATTATTTGCTCTTGCCTTAGGCATTCCATTGTGACTGGGCTTCGTGTTGCTGTCATTTCCTGTCTCTTCATCCCCCTCCCACTGTGGTGCTGGTTGGAGGTGGGGAGCAGCTACAAATCCTGTGTTCTGTAGACTTCCTCAGGCACTCTGCACAAGGAAGGGCGGAGTCAGGACACTCAAATTGAAAGTTCTACTTCTTTGGTGGATTCTGACAGCATTATTCCTAGAGCATCCTTTAGATATAGGTTATGGATGTCTGCACATGAGCTGTGCGGGAACTGCTTGCTGACAGTAGATACACCAGGGAGGTTTTTGGCAACAAGTAGGAAAAAAATGGGGCTATGAGGCCCATTTTTAGTTCCCCATATGACTCATAGTTCAAGCTCAGAAAAGTCACTTTACCAATGTTTGCCCTAGTTTCTTTTATATATAAAATAAATGGCAATTCCCCATTTCATGGGAAGGTTTTGAAAGTTCATCAGTTAGTGAATTAAAAATGTGAGAATGGGCTCAAATGCTCTAGAGATAGGTTTGGTAAACTCTTATGGACCACGGGCCACATCTGGCCCCCAGTTTGCTTTTATAGATGAAATTTTATTAAAACACAACCATGTCAATTTGTTAAACATATTTCCTATGGCTGCTTTCACACTATAATGGCAGAGGTGCATTGTGTTAAGTTGCAACAGAGTTCACATTGCCTCCACAGCCTAAAACAAGGGTCCCGAACTCCTGGGTTGTGGACTGGTCTGTGGCCTGTTAGAAATGGAGTCACGCAGCAGGAGGTGAGTGGTGGGTGAGGGAGTGAAGCTTCATCTGTATTTGCAGCCACTCCCCAGTGCCGGCATCACCGCCTCAGCTCCGCCTCAGATCATCAGGCATTAGATTCTCATAGGAGCACCAGTCCATGTGCCAAAATGGCTAAGGACCACTGGCCTAAATTATTTACTATGTGACCTGTTACAGAAAAAACAGTTGCTGACTACCCTAGAGAATTAAGAGCTGGAGGTAAGGGGACAAGTATCTATCTTTTGGTGAGAAAACCCCTCCTTGAGAAGGCATGGAGATTGCTTTCTGAAGGTGTCAATAGCTAGAAAAAATGTTTCCCCTTTGCTACAGAAGCCACATAAGAAATGATTTTTAAAACATTGAAGAAGTGAGGTCCCATGGGAGGTGTGGGCTGAGGGCTAAATAGTGTTTAACAAATGTGGCCTTATAAGAAACATGAGTGACTAAGGAATCTTATCACATCCTTTGTTACTCATGTTAGTTCCCTGAATTAGCCATCCACTTACACTGAAAGTGATGACAAGGAAGAAAAGGGAAAGATAGGCAATCCATAGTTCCTATTCTTTTCATTCTTCAATTAACAACAAGCCAAGAGTAGCAAGTGTCGATAGAGTTACAGAAATAAAAACTATACAGTTAGTTTTGGGCAGATTTCTACTTCTCTGGTGAGAATGAAATACATATACATAAATGAGCTACAAAATACAACTGTATGATTCAGTGATTTCTCATGCAAGTTAAATGCTTTCAGATTTGCATCTAAAACTCACAGTACACAATATATGGATGACTGGTAAAATTTGTACTGAAAGTTTAAAATTTTAGTTTTTCTTTACTTTGAATGGTATCAAATAGCAAATAAAACTATAGCATGTTGACAGACAACAGAAGAAAGAGGAAACCTTAACATTTTCGTAACTTTATCAACATTTCTACCTTGTTTTTAGAACAAGGGGGCCCGTAAGTGACAGTGCTGAGCCTATATACTCGGCGGCACCCTTTAAGATCAGAAACAACCATCTCTGAGAGTCTCTCTAGGCCTTCCCAATTTGAACTGCTATCGCCACGCCTGTGTTCCTGGAGCAGCTAAGTGGCACACTCCAGGCAACAACTATGTGACACAGCTTCTCTTGACATAGACCGATCAATGTCCACTGGCACAGAAAGCACTGGCATCTCTCATGATCCCCGCGACCAAAGAGGCTCTCCCTCAGAAATCAGCTATTGACAACGAGGTTTTCTTCAGGCTTTGAGAGGAGTGAGAGGACAAGGGCTTGGCAAGGACCTGCTGTTTCCCACCCCAGGTGGGCCACAGTAAGGCACTGTCACCTGCTTTCCTCTCCTCCTCTTAGGCATCAGTGCAGACAATAATGAAAAGACACCTGCCACAAAGGTGATTCCACGTCCTCTTAAGTTCAGCCAATTTACTTGGCAGAAGACCCTTGCACCCCACTTGGCGTTTGGCATAGGCCAGAATTTCCTGCCTGTGTCCCAGCTTTGGCGATGACATCAAAATTGTTCTCTGCAAGGGCTGGCTCGACCCATAAAGAAGAGATCCAAAGGCCACTCAGAAGAATCCAGGGGTGGCCGGCAGCCCGAGGCTCGTATTTCAATTACAGGCTGTGATGGAAACCTGCTCATCCAGGTGCTTCTCTTTGTCACAGGTTGGCTGCCCCTGAGATTCCAAATGGACTTTGTGACCCACTTCATGTCCATCCCTAGGGGCTACATAAAAGCTCAGGAGAAGAGAGAGCCACCCTGTGGACCAGCTAACCTGCTGTCCACAGTTCCACCCAAATGTGCATGTCCCAACCTCATTGTGGTCAAATGGCCCAAGGAACTTGAGATAATTACAATCCCATCGGAGACTTGGGCCTGGTGGACAAAGAAGCCAGCCGTCCTAGGGTGATGGCCAGATTACGAAAACCAGCAATGTTTTAAGAACGAATGCGAGGGAAAATGAAATGGCCTCTGATATGGGAGAAGTCTGCCTAGGACAGCTCTTTGCGCCACTGGCCCAGCTTGATCTGCAATGACAGTGTGATCTCAGAGCCTTTCTGTTTAAAGTCTTTCCATCAACTCTGCACACTTACCTTCCAGCTAGGAGCAGAGATTATTAACTCAGCGGATCGGTACTTTGTCAAATTTGAAAGAAAACAAATCTGCTCCAACAAAGGGAATAAACAGCTCCTAATGTTCAGTCTGGGAATTTTCCCGTTGACACGACATAATTACCTTTCATTTCATGTAATGACACTATCACGTTTACTTTGTTCCTCCAATCCCAAAATTATAATATACCTTCCTCCTCTTGACTGGATGCTTGAATCCTAAGGAAGTCTGTTAATTAAATGGCATTTGCTCTTGCCATGAGGCAATTATTTGCATTTTATGCAGAATTCACTGTGTGTACTTGGAAGTGATATATTTTATTTGACAATTCTTCATCAAAAACACAAAAGTGAAATAAACTGTCTCTTTTCTAATTGCCAGTTCTTAACTCTGGATATTTAAAACCTCACAAAATAACAGAGCAACCCACATCAAATAGATCTCTCTCATTTCTTTTATTGGCACAACTTTTAATTTCCACCAAGACCTTCTGCATTTTATTACCAGAAGCAAAGGGTAACAACTCATGTAATAGCTCAGATTCATTCATCCTTTGTTGAATGTGTATTAAAAACGTAGGCTTGATAAAGCAGGAAATTGCCGTATGCTTCAAATATGAAATATCACAGGGATGGTGGGTGTAAACACAATATCCCTATATCCAACTTTACAACTTAAGTCTTCTTGACTTTTTAAAAAATTTCTAGAGAGGAAAAGTTCAAGGGCAATCGGCATAGAGTAATGGATTAAGGGATTCATCCATAGACTAACAGACTTTATTAGGAAATCTTGGGGTAAAAATCAAGAAAAAATATACCAAAGACCATCCCTAGAACTGCTAAATAATATGGGAAGGTATTCAATAAATTCTTTCCTCTTTAGGACACTTGAATTAGATCCGGTAAAGCTTATAGGGCACAACTCGCGGCTCACAAGTAAGGATGAGGTAAGGTTTTGCCATTTCTAATTTCTACGATGACAGAATCCTGTCGCAATGACTTGACTGTCTTCTGCTGTGGTTAATAAAAAAAGGGAGGTTGGCCAAAATGCAAACTGTATGCATTTTTTTCAGATTATTCTTTTCTGGAGACAGATGAGCCAAAGATCCATTACACATTGACTACTGAATTGACCAGCAGATCACAATTACCACACGCCACCCAAGTTGGGGCTAAGTCCATGCTGGAGAACAAAGGGGAAGTTTCCATGTCTCATTACTCATCTCCACTATTCAGGTTTCAGAAATGAATTCTTCTGCTTTATAAAGACAGTGACCTTGTTTAATTACCCGCCTTGGGAACTGCTGGTGGAATAAGAGAACAGTGCGTCTCGTCCAATACATACGCAGGGCTACTTTTGTAGACTCAAAAACTGACAGTGGCCAGAAAGCCAGCGCAAGTTTAAAAAGAAAAAAATAAAAGCCTCTGAAACTTGGAACTTGGAAAATCAAGGCACGTGGTTTGGAAATGACCCCCAATTTCCTTTCCCACCCCCACCCCAATTGCTATCCCCAGACTCCATTCGATTTGCCTCATCATAATCATCTATCTTGACAGCTAGTGTTTTAATATTTATTTTATGCATGTTTTAATTTTCCCTTCAATCTAAAAAACCCAAAGCCCCACATGTAATGAGGCACATTATTTTTGCATTAACTCTCCCCACCCCCACAAACATGCATGCTTTTACTCCATTTAACTCAAAAAAGGAAAAGTGGTAACACATAATACTCGCTATTCTCTTATTGATATACATGTTATGTGTCTCTATAGAGATGAAAAGAGATGTTGCTTTGGAATCACAGCTGGCCTCTGTGCAGTGTGAGGCCCACGGCTATGGCTACGGATGCTTCCTTGACTAGCCATCTCTGCTTCCAGTGGATTAAATTAATTCCTCCCTGGGGGCTTCCACGGTATGCAAAGCATATTCTATTATTTTACTTATTACTTCTGCCACACTCTCAGATCCTTCGAAGGCAAGCACTTGTCTCACTCAACCTGGTATCATCAGCATTTAGAGTACTCAATAAAGGTTGGGTGGAAAGAAAGCCAGGGGTGGCCAAGGAGAGCTTCTGAAAGAAGCACATGACTAACCAGGCTGATCAGGCCGTCTCTAAGGATGTTGAGTGGGGAGGATACCTTAGGGACAGGTGAAGATGAGCTGAGTGGAACACACATTGGTAGGGCTGGGTAATCCTAGGGGTGGGGATCCTTATAGAATATCAAGGGATATAGTATGGATTAAACTCCACCGACAGAGCCCAAAGAACCAAGGCCTTAGAGTCTGAAGGTGTGGTGCAAACAGCGATGTGACGAGCCATAGGACATGGAGAACCCAATCCTTGTGAACCTGAGCTTTTTCCACGAAAAGGAGATTCCTCTATGTGCCTTAACTACCTTAGAGAACAGTTGTCAAAATTAAATGAAATCTAATGTCTTAAAAGGATTTTCTAAACTTCGGTAGTGTGATATATAAATAGAGTTATCTTGTATAATCCAAAGCAGAATTCTCTGAGAGGTATCAGTAAATATGTCAAAACAATACTCATATGCCAGGAGCCTCCTGGGCATCCCCAGTTGTATGGTCACTCATCTATGTCTACGTCACCTATATCATCTATATCTATATTCTATATCAATCTATATTTGCATATATACATAATCTCTATTTATATCCACTATTATATCTATATCTACCTGCATCCACACCTACACCCACACCTATTATTTATTGATGCTGCTATAACAGGCATCTCAGAGTATCTCACTTTCTGTTTCTCTTCATTTCTTTTTCGATTCATCTCTTCTTCTCTTATCCATTTCTCACTAAGACACTTTCTTTTCTGAGACTTTCATTTCCTCACGGTTGCTCTCATCACATCTGTCTCTCTCCCTTCCCCTGCTCTGCTCTCTCTCTTAACTGGTAATAGGAACAACAACAAAAAAACTGAGAAATTTTAATTTTACATCTGTCATGTTTTTTTAAGCAATGTTCTCTATTCCTCGAAAACCTGTATTTCATATTTTTATAATAATACCAAGGAAAGTTGCACTTCCTTAATGGGGGATCTGGTTTATTTGAAAAAGCAGTATGTTGAGACTTGGTACATGTTTGTAAACTTCGGGAGTTACTCAGCCATAAAAAAAATAAAATCCTACCATTTGCGATAACATGGATGGACCTAGAGGTTATTATGCTAAGTAAAATAAGTCAGACAGAGAAAGATAAACGCCATATGATTTCACTGATATGCAGAATCTAAGGAACAAAAGAAACAAACTATTCGAAAACAAACGCACAAATATAGAGGATAAACTAGTGATAGTCAGAGGGCATGGGGTTTGGGGGACTTGGAGAAAGGGGTGAAGGGTTAAAGAAGTACAAATTAGTAGTTAATAGATGGTCACAGGGATGGGGAGCAAGGCATAGGGAATGCAGTCAGCAGTAAGGTAATGGCTGTGTGTAGAGCCCGAAGCGCGATAGAGTAATTGGGTGGGATTATTCCATAAACTATATAAACATCTAACCAATGCACTATATACTTGAGACTAATAGTAAAATAAAATAAAATGCTAAAAAGAAAAAAAAAAGGAAAGCCATTTTAGTCTGAGTCTCAGTTTTATCATCTGGGAATTGGGATAATGATCCCTTATTAAATGAGGTCACGTGCACAAAAGTACTTTACAGCTGCAAGCATAGCTGTTCATTAGAACCACCTGGGGAGCTTCTGAAACTCCTTCTTCCTGGGCTCTACTCCAGACCCAGTGCTATGGACTGAGTATTGGCATTCCTTCCTAATTCACATGTTAGAGCACTAAGCCACAATGTGATGATATTTGGAGGTGGAGCCTTTGGGAGGTGAGAAGGTCATGAGAGTGGGGCCCTCATGATGGGATTAGCGCCCTTATAAGAACACAAATAGACAGCTGACCTCTCTCTTTCTCTGCCAAGTGAAGACAGCTGTCTCCAAGCCAGGAAGAGAGCCCTCACCAGGAACGTGACATTCTGCCACCCTGATCTTGGGGTGCCCAACCTCCAGAACTGTGAGAAATAGGTTTCTGTTTAAGCCACCTACTCTGCGATACTTTATTACAGCAGCCCAAATGGACTAAACCACCCAAGCATCAGGACTTCTGCCTCTGGCTATTGCAATGTGCAGACAGGTTGATAGCCACTAGTCTGCAGACTATACAACATTATACAAATGTAATTTAACATGTTAATAATGGCATTAAAAAATTTTTAACCCTATGGATTAATAATTCTTTATTAAAAAAAACAGGTTGTTTAGTCTTATTCTAAATAACGGGATGGGAGAGGGAATATGAAATTTAAATACATTTGGAACTATCCTAGGCCATGTTCTGAAAGACCCATACTGAGAGAATTATCTCATTATTTAGCTATGATGCTCTGACTTGAAACATGTGAAGCCCGGTTCCTCACACAGCTTTGTCCATCACTTAAAAATTGGTGTTCCGCCATCAAAAATGATCATCTGGTGTGGGTTATCATTTAGATCCTAAGACAATAACAAAAAAAAATGAAGACATCTAATCTCTTTCAAAGAGATTATGTAAAAGATTGAAAAATTCAATGTGAAGGTGCTAATTACTAACTGTGGATTAATTTTCAAATTGTTCTTTTAACTTCTAAAACTAATGAGTAGAGATATACTCCACACTACAAACCCAGGCTCCCCAGAAACACTGGTAATTAGAGTATCTCTTTATAATGGACATTACTCAGTAGGTAAGGGAAAAATCAGAATGATTTTCATTGTTGATAAAACTCATTACTGACAAAAAAAGAACAAACACTTTCCAAAGAACTACTGTTCTTGACATCTTTAAAAAAATCTCTGAGAGGACTATGGAAACTTACTTTTCAAGTTAAAAAACAAAACAAAACAAAACAAAACACACCACGGATTTGGAAAAGTCACAGTGGTGACTTTGGTTTTAAAACTTGCCGTTAGGTAATCAGTGCAAGTTTCTCTATCAAATTGCTCATTTCCTCTTACACATTTTACCAGTTGGCATCAGGCCACTGTAAATCTTAAATTGCCACCTGGGTTGGCTCTGGTTTCTAACCATTAATCAAATGGCTTAGAATATACCAGAACCCAAATCCAACTAAGGAAAAAGAAAAATTCCTTGTAATTGGAGAAGTCTGAGATATACCTTCACAATTCATAATCCATGTTTTTTTAAAAATACATTTATTTGGCAGAAGTTTTCACTGTTCTGGATCACAGCATCTAGGGCACCTCAAGCGAGCCAATTGCATAAATTCATGACCATGTTACAAACTAGATGGCACCGTAAAATATCACAAAATAGCATCTTTCTAGCCATATGAGGGACTTGGGAAATCGAGTAAAATTAACTATTCAGAATCTAATGTGTGAGCAAAACTATTGGCCTTTCTTCCAGTCTTGGAGCTTTCTGGGAGATTCTACTCCCACTGCCATTCTCATTGTAGTTCCTCTGAGAGCACGTCGTTAGGAAAGCTTTGAAGGGCCAGTGGGCCACTTCCCACAGGCTTCTGGGATAGGCTCATGTTCAAGGGCAACTTGAATTTCCTAGGATGGACCCAGGAGGCAAATTCCTCAGCAGCAATTCTATGAAGGGGTTTGGGCTTCAGAGCCTGGGAAACTGGCCATGACAGCCACGTGAGCTGTCCCCCTGGCTACTTTCCAATGGTCCTAACATGGAGGTGCTGGGATGGCCTGAAGACCAAATCACTAATCTTGGCAGATAATTTAATTTTTATAAAAATGATCCCCCACTTCATGGTGATCCTATGTTTGCCAATCAGTCCACTGTCAACTTGGCTGAAACAAAGAACGTAGCCTGTGGTGTGAAAGATTTTTCTCCCTGGGCCACCAATCTTTGCTCAATTGTATTAGAGTAGGGCAAACCGTGCTTCCTGATTGCACATCTCGGTCACTGATTTACCCTAATTATAAACATTTCACATAGGTTAGAGAAGAAAGCAGGGCAGACCCTTGCTGTTGTGAGAAGTGTGATCTAAATATTTTTCTCAGACAACTGCAAACCACCAGAGCACTGCAGCTGCTGTGGAGAACAGTCTGGTGGGGCCTCAGAAAGGTAAACGTGGACTTACCATCTGATCCAGCAATTCCACTTGTAAGCAGATCTCCAAGAAAGGGGAAAACAGGGACTCAAATGGATACTTGTACACCAATGATCACAGCAGCACTATGGACAGCAGCCAAAGGGTGGGAGCAAGCCAACGCCCCACTGACTGATGAACGGATAAACAAAGGTGGTAGAGATATCTACACAACGGTATCGTTCAGTCTTAAAAGAGATGAAATTCTGACACATGCTACGACATGGATGAACCTTGAGGACATTATGCTGAATGAATTACACCAGATAGAAAAGGACAAATACTGTATGATTCCACATAGGTGAGGTACATAAATAGGTAGATTAATGGAGACAGAAAGTAAAATAGAATTCACCAGGGGCTGGGAGAGGGGGAGGAGGGAGCTACTGTTTATGGTTACAGCATTGCTATTGGGGATGATAAAAAAAAAATAGTTCTGAAAATGGATAGTGGTGATGGATGCACAACATTGTGAATACACTGAATGTCACTGAACTGTACGCTGTGCAACTAAAATGCTTAACGTGGTCAATTTCATGTTATATTTATTTTACCACAATTAAAAAAAAAAGAATACCACCAAAATCCAAAACCTTAGCTGATGTCAGTGTGAGCAATTTACTACACGACATGAATGTACATGATCCTCTTAGCTGACTTTTCTAATTACAGGTGAATCAGTAACATTTCTGTCTCGACCCTTTCTAGAAAGCATCCTATACATTGGTATTCTCCCTTGTCAAACTTTAATGTTAGCCTCAGCCAATGAGTACAGCTGGCCTTGGATTTACTAACGAACGCTTCTGCTCTGACTCAGGATTACCGTGCTACAGCAGGAACTGTCACTCTAAGGTGGCACCTGTCCAAGAACAAAGCAACCTCATGTTACGAGATACACGAAGGCACAGGAGATCCAACTGCTTGAGTAATGGCTTCTAAATGCTTGTGAGTCCCTAATTTAAGTAGATTAATTTTCCTGAGTAGAGGGTCAAAACAGATGTCCAAAAGGCCAAAGATTTTACTGTTCAGGCCACCTGTTCAACCTACCTGATGAAGCAGTCCCGTCCATCCCGGTTCGCCATCATCTCCCATCCATAGGGTGGCACCTGGTTCAAGCCCCAGGTTCCCGAGGGAGGTGGCCAGCCTGAAGACTTCGTCCTATGGCTGGAAAAAAAGAAAGAAGAGTATCATTATACCCGATTCCTGCATACTTCCTCTGAGACAAACTCTAGAAGGGGTATGGGACTTGTTCCTCTCAACTGTGGGCTGTATCCTCAACTGATTAAATGAACAATGATAAAGACTGTTTTGAATCAGGTATCATGCTCTGCATTTTTCTTTATAATATCATATTTACTTTTTAAACAGATGCCTTATAAGGTAAGTGTATTTATTCCAATTTACAGACGAGGAAACAATGAATAGCTCAAAAGGATTAAGTAACTTTCTGGAGGCAAACAAGCCAATTTTGAACATAAGTTTTGTACTCTTTCCATACTCTAGGTGATCCTGAGAGTAGGTATTAGGGCAGTCTGGCACATAAATAAATATCACAAGACAACAGACTGCAGTTTTTATGGGTCTTAAATGAAGAACTCCAAGCCTCAGTTTCCTGGGTTCCTGTGACCGAAAGACACAATTTCCATTTGTATAAACCACACTCTAGTCAAGGTGAGTCACAGTACCTCTGAATATAATTTGCAACGAAAATGTACATATTAGCTTTTACAATTTCCAGTCTGTACCTTAAATGTGACTCAGCAGCAAAATGAAAGGATAAGTTAGAATTTTCTAGAAGCACAACTATCCAAGAGCAAGAGGGAAGGGCAAGTGACTCCATGTGACAAGGAGCTGTGATGGGCAGTGCAGCACAGTTATAATCCGTAACCAGAGGCTTGAGCCCAGTTTCTAGAACATCACTGGGTCTTGGCCACTTGCTTGTGCTAGGACTTGCAGAAATTCCATCATTCTCTCATGAATGTCCAAGACTCCTTCAGAGCTTAACCACGGAAAGGAGGCAAGCGATACCCCTTAGGAGCCACTAACATCCCTCATGATTTGGGCCATTCTCTCCAGGTGAGGTTGCTCTGAAAAGCCTGCAAGGTCCTCTCTGGGTGGTCCCAAATTACAGTCTGGCACCGAGGTGTGTGGGAAAAAGCAGTGACGACATTTCCAGGGCCTCAGAATCTGTATCTCAATAGTGTACCAGGGAGCCCTTTACAGTTAGAAAAAAGCCCCCACCCAACTTGGACAACATGTACTACTTGTACAATTGTTGACTTCCTGTAGCGAACACCCAAATCAGGGGTGTCAACCTTTCTCTGAGGAGGGGAGACTTTTAATTCCCCGGGATAACTCACCCAACCCCCACCCCTACCCCCCAACTCATACATCTAACCATAACCCGACACTCATCCCAGGTGTAATAGGCCCATTTCCTGTAAATTTTCTGTAGAAGAACTGTTTTACATAATTTTAACCAACTCTGTCACTTTTCTTTAACTTCCTTTCAGTTTTCCCACATCCTTCATAAAGTGTGTTGAGCAAAAGAGTTCACAAACTTAATATAGGTCTGGCAAATTTAGAATGCCACCATTGAGTTATTTCTTATCCGTTGACTATTAAAAAAAAAGACATGGCAACTGTTTTTGTTCCTCTTCATCATGCAAAAGTCAGCAGGGGCAATTTCCTCTGATTTTTTTTAAACGTGCTACTTCCCTGCAGTGAGCGAACACATGAATTTCGATCCTGAGGTACCAACAAAAAAAACATCAATTTTTCTATACTGCTTTCTAAGGTGAAACCAAGAAAACAAGCCCTTAGAGAGATGAACACAGAATCCTCTGTTATTAAAAAGTTTTATAAAAGCATTCGTATAGTAATAGGTGACACAAAGAATATTCTTGTAAGTAAAAGAAAGCCTTCTGTAGAGAATGCCAAAATTTATTCTGGATTACTATATTATGTGCTATATCAGAATGTTAAGTTTTCCCAGAGGGGACTAACTTATTAAAAACAAATACAGTAACTTATCTTTTCTCTTTTCCCTTCTTTCATCCCACTCCCCCAAGCCTGAAGTCTAAATCATTAAAAGAAAGACACAGGCTTCCTAATACAACTTACGCATAACATACAGAATTGTAATAATGAGTTGGAGGAAGGCTGAATGTTATTATAAACTACATTTCGTCCTGTACAGTACGTTCAGGAAGTAGTACACAGCAGCTCAGCAAGTTGTTTTCCAATAAAGCCTGCTGTCATAAAATACCAAGTGTAACGCTAATACTGGAAAAATCCACAAACATTATTTGAGTTCATTCAAGTCAAGGGCCATTTGCTGACAGAAAACGAATAATTGAATAATTAAAATGACATGTGACAATGTGTTAACATATAATATGTGGGTCGAAAAAGCATTAGTACAACTTAGCAAGTAGATCTAACCATAATGGTCCGGAGGAAAATCAAGGACGAAGATCATAATTATAGAGGGACTTGGCTTCTGCTTCCACACAGTGTGATAACAGAAGTCTACCCCAAGCATATCTAGCCTTACAAGATGGCGGTTGACTCTCCGCTGGGAGTGTAACCTCCACTCCAGGGACTGTCTAGCCCAGCTCCCATTTCTGTGGCTGCACCAAACTCTCCAGCACTCTCAAATGCCCTCCATCCCATCACTGCTGAACGATAGTTTTTTCTACCCGGAGGCAAAGAGGTGGCCCCTTGTAGAGCGGCAGCAGGGCCAGTGCATATAAAGCAGAGCTCCTGATTGTGTGGCCTAGAGCCCCCTCTAATACCAACTAGACAGGAGTAGCAGGCTGTGGCAGTCAAGAGCTTGCGTGCTGGAGAGGAAGATTCGCCAAGTGTGGTCTTGGGACCAGAAGCAGCAGCAGCAGCACCTAGGAATTTGTTAGAAATGCAAATTCTTGGACACCACCCAAAACCCACTGAGCCCCAAACTCTGAGGTGATGGGGCTGACCCAACAGTCTGTGTTACCAGCCTCCAGGCCTTGCTGGTACCAAGTCAAGTATGAGATCTGCTGCATTAGAATAAGACTCTCTTCGAACCCGGCTCTGTCGCTTATTTTCCATTAACTTGAGCAACTCAATCTCCCTAACCCCTAGTTCCAGATATTCTTCTATAAAATGGCAGAAATGGGATCATGGTAACAGGACCGCATCTTTGATAAAATATTAAATGAGTTTTGAGAAGCGTTTAGTATGATGCCCAGAACACAGTATGCTATGTGCTGTAAAATATCCGCTAACTAAATCTCTACCTACCCCTCAAGAGAACCCAGGACTTTGGGTAGTGATGCAAGTATAAATGGCTTTATCTAGTCTCAAAATAGAAAAAGGGTGAAAGGAAAGGCTTGGTCATCTATTCTTTTCCAGTCTGGCAAGAGGAGGCAAGATGGGGCTGAAGCCAGCCCCAGCTGGACCCTCCTATAAGGTCAGAAGTTGATGAGTTCAGCCATTGTCAGAGGAGAAGAAAATATCAGACTGTCTTCTCGAGCAGCCGTTAATCCCTGCTGTGTGTTTGTGATCCTTGGTGCAGAGGGTCAATTTCCACTTGTCGCAGGCCAGGCCTTGAGATTCCTTGCAACTCCGATGTTCTGTGACTTCAACCTGAGATCATGGCTGTGTGAACCACTTTCAAACACTTAGCTCAGCCTTAAAAATAGCGACCTACATTGGCAGGGCTATTTCAGTCCCTCTAGAAACTCCCCACGACTGACTAAACTGGTTTGCAACTTTGCGCTTCACCCATCTATTCTCTGCAACAGATTGAAACTGTCCTGGACGAAAAAACATCTTCATACTTTACATGAAGTGAGAACAGCTGTGAGGGGTACAGGCACAGTCGCAGAGTTATTTGTGTTGGGACCACGGGTGGAAGCGACCCAAGGTCTCTTCCTGTGTGTACATCTCTCATCCCTGGACCAAATCTTGATGGCGAATCTGGCCTAGGGGCAGGCACGCTCTTAAAAATCACCTGCAGCCTGCTAAGGTGACCTGAGTTTCCTTAGAAACACACCTCAATATGAGAAAAAAAGGGATGCTGGGGGTGAGGGGGTGGAGATGAGATCCAGTTCTGAAGCCTTAAGTCAGACAGATTGAAATTCTGCTGCTTACTGGCTCTGTGACCCTGGACCCTAAACTCTACTTTATTTTCATCACTTGTAAAACAGAATTAGCCTCAAACAATGATTCTCACCCGGAAGTGATTTTGCCTCCAGGAGGCACGTGGCAATGTCTGGGGGAGAGATGCTCCTGGAATCTAATAGGTAGACACTAGGGATGCCTCTCAATATCCTTCACTGCACAAGACAGCCCCCAGAACACAGAAAGATCCAGCCAAAATGACAATGGTGCCCCTGCTTACCTCATAAAGTAATGAAAGTACGATTCTTAGCTCAGTAGTTGACATACAGTTGGTGTCTATAGACTTAAAACAAAAAACCAGCCGCCTTGATGTTCCCATTGGAAGTCCAATTATGATAAGTCGAATGGATCTTTATATCAGAGAAAACGACTTCAAATTCCAGGTTTGCCAGTTAATAGCTTCACAGCTTTAGGCAAATTACTTGGTCTTTCTGGGTTTTATTTTGGTGTCAAATGAAAATAACATTTAGCTCACAGACATATTGTGTAGATAAATGAGATACCTAAGCCCTGAAGTACAGTGCTGAACCCATTTAGAATAGTTTCATCAACTGGTATGCTGTGTTATAAGTGGTTGTAATAGCAATGAAAGTATCTTTTGTATCTGTCTTAACAGTTTAAACAGCGCTTCTACGTAAATAATTTCTTTGGATACTCACAAGCCAGCCTCAGCATGCGACAGAATGCCTGCTAAAGCCTTAATGTATCTGTTTTAAAGATGAAGAAACTGAGGCTCAGAGAGAATGTAGAACTTTCCCACGTCCAGTGGAGGCACTAAATTTTCTTCACTGGAGAGAAATAAGGCTAGTGAACCAGCTGGAAGGGAACTGCAGGTTGTGGCAAGCGCCGTGTTTCACATAGATTGTACTAGGGGTAGAAATGGGGGGCGAAGAGGGGAGAGAACATTCAAACTTACCCTGTACAAAGCTCCTGTTGACATTATACAACTAGTTAGGAGAACGTCCAAGACCGAAGCCTAAGGCTTCCAACTCTAAATTCCATTTTGCATGCACTGTGTCATAATTAAGCGTGACTTCGACTTATGAGTCTACTTATGTCCCTGGTAGTATTTACGACCAGGAGCCAAGATCAAGCTGCATCCTCTGAAATCGGTGCTGAGAATTTAATTATGTTCATTTCAGATAAGCCACATCAATTCAGTAATTTGTTCCTGACATAGAATGACATAATACAAATCCAACAAAATAAAACGTGACCCTGAATTTGATCATCCTTATCTGTTTGGACTCACAAAGATTATTTTCAGAATAACCCAAGGATACATAGTATTATAGATGGTGTTACAAAATGTAAAGCATATTCTCATTTATGTCCCTCTAAATGGTGTTTGGGTTACAGTACTCACAAACTAATAGAACTCCTAACTTCATACAATTCGCAAGCAGATGGCATTCAAGGCTGACATGCAGTGTGGGTTAAGGTAAAGAAAGCAGAGAGGGAGTGAGAAAAAACGAACAAAAGATGGTTCTGGGTGCATTTAAAAAGTTCCAAGTTTGGTGGCAGCCTTGTTCCTTTCGTGACAAACTTGATGGGCCTCATTAGGGTCGAGGTGGTCCTGTCCTGCACTTTCTTGTTCCCATGGATCTGTGGGGAACAGACTAACCAATCAAGTCTTTGATTCTGGTTAACCATGCTGTTGACACATGGACACATTCCGAATTAGGTCGCGTTCTCTCCTATCTCAGAATGTAAGTCTCTTCGTGCAATCAGGCTCTAGTACAGTGTCACAGTCTTATACAAGAGGTAATAGTTTTCCATCCTGTGGCCCCTCATTAGCAGCTTCTAGTGCAGGTGCAAGTAAAGAAAGCTACAGTCATAGGGTGAAAATAACATTAAAGCCATGTGGACAGAAGTAAGAATCATCCCAACAACTATTTTTAAGATTTCACTTCTATTATGACAAGGAGGACAGGAAAATATAGTAAAGGGAAAAAAGCAAGCAGTTAAAACTGCTTAAAAAATTAACACCAAGCCTCTTAAAAGCAGAAACTCAAAACTATACTCATTACCAAATCATTTTAGTCAAGTAGAATGTATTATTAATCCAGAGTATAACTATGGAAACAAAATTGGATATATATTTTAATGATCAAATTTCAACATTCTCCTGATTATTTTCATCTGCTTCATTGCATGATTTACCAACCCACACAATGAAATCGATTATGTGATTATACATCCATGAGTTTCTACACAAACCTCTCACCAGACTACTGAATTACTTGTTTCCCATTTGGGTATTTGGGAGAATTACCAGGAGAATTAAGCCAGACAACCTGGTTCTTCTTCCAAAAAATTGAACATACAAACTCTAGCCTTCCTCTGTAAACAATCCTGACGGACTCAAGACATCCTGAGTTTGAGGACACATATCCCGAGCCCCCAAACACTGCACACAGGGCTTGCCATTAAAGTCAGATGCAGCTTTGCCTTGAAGAGGACATTGGACTTTTCAAGTGCATTTGCATCTGTTAGCACACTGAATTCTCCATCTCTGTTGATCTGGAAGGACAATTATAATTAGCCCTGTATTGTACAGAAGGAAACAGATGCAGACTGGCCAGGTTGGGCAAAGATGCCTAGAGAGGCGTTTCAGGGCTAAATGTGGGAACAGACATCTGATCAGATCTTGAACACCTTTCACAACAATGCTGTTGGCCGTGCTCATGAGTTTGTAGTTGTGTCTCCCAGGTAAGCACACGATGCCAATGCATATGCAAATCTGGAGCACAACCTGTGAGAGCAATGACCAGGTCTTCTTCATCTTTCTATCTCTCTTATTCAGACCAGTGTCAAGCAGATAATAGAATCTCAATGTGAACTGAATTAACAGAGCAGTCCAAAGTACATGATGCTACTAGGCATTGAAATGGCAGCCCCTGCCTTCCTCAGGCAGGTAAAAGTGTTATTACGGGGGAGAAAGCATGGGTAACCTGGGTTTAATAACTTCTATTAGACAGGCACTGTTCTAGGCACTTGGACATGTTATTTTGTCTTAAACCTCACAACAGCTTAACAAGAGGGGCTGGTTGCCGCCATGATGGCTCATCCAACAATGGGTACCTTTCAGCTAAAAACCAAGTGAACAAAATTGGCTACAAAAAGAATATATACAACATGATCTACTTTTTAAAAATACCTGTGTACATAGGCATAAAAGAACAGTCTGGAAGGATGGATCCACAGTGGCTATCTCTGGGTTGTGAGACTGAAGTGGGGTTTTGTTTGCACGCTTTTGTTTTTCTGTTTCCTATAGTAAGTAGGAATTACTTTTATAATGAAATTTTTATTTTGATCAAAAGAAACTGATAAAAGGATCTAATTCCATCTGGATTTTTGGTGGATTTACTGGAGAATTTGTAGAGAGCACTGAAAGTTTGAAAATGCATGGTGTTAGTGTAGCTGTAGGAAAACATGCATTGTCATATATTGTTCGGAGTGCATCCCAACAAGCCCCTGTGGAGTGCAATTTAGCAGTCTTGATACAAATTGCAAATATGTATACCCTTTGCTCTAAGAGCCCGTCAGTATAAGATGAATTAAATAAACTATGGTACAAACACACAGTGGAATACTATGCAGCTGTAAAAAAAAAGAATTTCTTTGTGTACAGATCTGGAAAGATCCTAAAGTAAATGGGGCGGGGGGAGGCAACATGTAGAAAGATGTACAGCCTGCTACCATCTGTGTATAATCAAGGGAAGACTAAAGCATACATCAGCCCAAACCATGGAGACTAGATTCAGACAGAGCTTCACTGAAACTTGGTTCCACATCTTAGCATCTGAACTTGAGGATGTTCCTTATCCTCCCCGAAAGCGCATCTTCCTCTTCTGAAAGCTCAAGATAATACTAACATTTTGCTGGGTTGTTGAAAGAACTCCATGAATTAAGTGTTCAAAGACAGCTGCCATTGTTATTCCTTGCATATATTAACACATATGACAAATATTGATTACTTAGTATACACCACATGCTGTGACAGGTGCTTGAAATATATCAGTGAACAAAACAGACCTTAAAAACCAGACCCATTGACTTAGAAAATAAATACCTCAAATCTCCAGATCTTCTTATCCAGCCCAGCATCACATTAATTTTGCATATCAATATTCTGTGGCTTTTAAACTAAGTCACCTATCATAGGCTGAACATACATGTACTCCATATCTCTGTTCATGCTATTGCCTGCGGCTGAAACACTGTTCTTTCCCAACTACAACTACCCAGTCTTCTCCATAACTGTTCCAAATTGATCTGTCCTCTGAAACTCATAGCAAACGCCACCACCTGCAAAGAGCAGTTTCTGAACACTCCTGTCCTAAAAAGATGACCTCACTTACCTATACTTAAGGGAAATTACTGTTTGCATCGAGATAACATCTACCTTCTATAATTACCACTATAATTAGCATGTAATACATGTCTTCACAGATTACAAGCTCCTGGGAGTTCAAACTATTTAAAAATTCCACATGCTATGCTTAGCTGATGCTCAATAAACTTACTTGTTAATATATTCCCTGCAACTTGAACTCTTCTCATTAGCCTTGCCACTCGGAATTGGAATTACCTCTTATTTGTGATATCTCTTAGCCAATTACGACTTCCATAGGGACAGAGGTGCGTCCCCTTCATCTTTTTATCCCTGGAGATCACAGTACTTGGCAATGGCAGGTACGTACTGTTTGTTAACTGAGAGGACACGTAAGTGGTCCTGTTCCGCTTGCTTTACTAAAGGGCTAGAGAATTATTTAGAAATGGGAATTTTATCAATTGCTTTTGGACAGGGGACCTAGATACATGGAAGCAATAACATAACCTCTTTATATTATTTTCTGTTGTTGAATGGCTGGCTGGTGGATCTGTGTCGTGGCGTGATCAGGATGTATAGACATGGCACTCATGGGATCCCAATACCTCCAACCCTCACCTTTGAGTTCACCAATGGCCAACATGCCTGTACGCTGCATAATTAAATCCAAAATTGCAACCACTTTTGGCACATGGAAACTGTTTTATAACAACATTTGTCTGAACAAACGAATGAATAGCAGTTAACTGTGGAGCATCCTTCAACGGAGCCATGTGACAGTGACCAGGTGGGTCTAGGATTTCAAGAGACGAATGCTACAGCCTGTAAGGCAACAATGTCCTCGACAGGAACTTGCTGCCTCAGCATGTGTGAAAGCCTCCTGTTTTTGCAAAGATGAAATTGCAATTCAGAGGCCCCAAATCGAAATCACAGGGTTTTAAATAATAAACCTCACTGTTGCTAAATTTTCTAAGCCTTGATCAGTTTCCTTGATACAAGATTGTTTTCATTTCTCCACTTCAGGGTTCCCTTGGCTGGACATCGCTCTTCAGTGATGGCAAACTCACACTCTGAACCAAGATTGTTAATTTCCCTGACTTTTCATTTGGAGAAACTGCAATCATAAAGAAAAGTTGAAAGGAGGGTCCAATCACCACCCTCACACTCTTCGCCTAGAGCCCCGGTTCTCAACGAGCGGAGATTTTGCCCCCCAGTGGACATTTCAAAAGGTCTGGAGACATTTCTGGGCTGTCACAACTGGGGGTGGTGGAGCGCTACTGGCATCTAGTGGGCGGAGGACAAGGACAAGGACACTACCACACATCCCACAGTGCATGGGCCCGGCAACAATAATTTGGCCTCCAATGTCGTATTTTACAACATTTATTGTATCCCTTTTCCCTTTGCTTCTTTATCCTGTTTATGTATATAAAATGTTTACTTGAACCATTTCATAGGAAGTTAACGGACATCAGGACACTTCACCCCCAAATTCTGCAGCATTGATCTTTTAAGAAAAAGGACATTCTCCTTTAAAACTACAATACATATCACACTGAAATTTAATATCAGTACAATATTCTCTAATATATAGCCCATAATAAAATTTTCTCAATTACTCCAATAATGTTTTTATAGGTTTTCATTTATTTGATTCAGTACTCAATCAAGCTTTATACTTTGCATTGAGTTATCCTGTTTCTTGATTCAACTATGTCTTAAAGACGCAACTGATCATAAATTTAAGACTTGAGAAAAGATGATGCAATCCTTTTCTTCAAGACCCAGCAATGATGGGTTTGTAGATCAAACCATAGGTTCTACTCAGACGTGATGTCTGGAGATCACACGGGGCCTGGCAATGGTAGTTGTGCAACAAACACTGTGTGTTAAGTAAGTTGACACACGAGTTGTAGAACCTTTGATACGAGAACCACAGTGATTGAGGGCAGTTGGGACATGGTAAAAAGAAAATAAAAAAAGGCCTCAAAGACTCTTAGGATTTTTCCAAGGGCAGAGCTCAAGATGGGAACATAATAACAAATCAGCCGGCAGAAAGCAGAACAAAAGGTGTCTGAGAATTTCTGATGATGAACTGGGCCAGTTAGAACTACGAGCTCTCACATCTGGTGGTTTGGATAAGGTAGCGGGACAGACAGGAGAGAGTGGCAACAGCACACAACAGGCACCAGAATGAGAGTTTCAACGTCCTAGAACATTCTACCCCAGCTAGAAGCCCCTCACAGATGTCTTCCCATGTCAGGAGCCCAGGGCATAGCCAGACTAGATCGTTCACATCTGCTAGTGAAAATCAGACTCAGATTTATTCCTTTTGTCCTTCCTCTTCCCAGAAAGGATATGAGGTGGCAAATGAATCTCTTGAAGAGACAGTAAAGAGTGTGGTTGAGCTGATGACTGGACAGAAGATGACCGGCCTGGACTGAGAAGATTCTGAGCAGACACACAGGCATTTTACCAGCCAGGCCTGCACACAGAGAGGCCTTTCTGGTCCATCAACAGGCATCCACTGGGCAACGACTACTCTTTTTTGCAAGGTTCTGTGATCAACCCTGCGTATGATTTAGAGACGCTATATACACAGTTCCTACTCTCAGCTGTAACATAGTCTGAGAACTCTTTTTCTCTCCTCCAACCTCCGGATGCCCTCATGATACTACCTTTATTCATTCAATCATTCAAAACATTTATTGGGGACTTTTGTGCCAGTCATTGTGTGAGACCCATGCTGTGACAAGCAGACAGAGTACCTGCTTTCATGGAGTGGAGGGTGTTGCTGAGGGAGGCGGGCATCATGGCTCATTCCACCTGGACATGGTCCTGGCTGTGGGCGGTTCCCAGAACCCTGGGCTCTCACTGAAACTCCTGAGGTAGGACGCCTGCCCTCCATCCCTCCCTCTGAGCTTAAGCTACTTTCCCAACTGTCTACTCAGTTAGTCCCACGAGCCTCTCGTGGAGTGAGCACCTCACGGCTCAGTGCTTAAAGATATGTCTTTGGGGTACGTCACAACCCACATGCAAGCCAGTGGCTTCATGTGGTGCTTCACTGAAGAAATAAGTCACCTGTCTTAATGCTAGAGGAAACACGAGCTGCGCTTGTCTTACTGAGAGACTGTATGCAGGGCTCTTCCTGAAGGATTTTCAGAAGGAGACTTAAGGAGCTCGGATTTTTGCCCCGTGTGCTATTGTAGAAGGCAACCCCGTGGGCAGGAGCCCGGGCTGGGAAACCCAGGCGTCAGGAGACAGGGAATTCCTCCTTCCCTCTCCGATGGTCTCACACAGAGGACTATTTCACCCATACTGACCATTAAATGCTTTTTCCCACTTCAACTAGGGCCCATCTGTTGCTCTTAGCTGTAATATGGAACCCGAATATGCTCTCAGGACCCACCAAATGCATCGGGTCAGAGAAATTGACAGTGATTATAGGATTAATGAAACCCAGCATTGGCTGAATCTGCCAAATGGCCTAATCTAATTTTTAAATGTGTTGTTAAAACACTTTGCAAACACTCATCATTTTGAGAGGCAGCATTCATGTTCACGTTTGCCTTATTTTTAGATGACTCATAACATAATATTGCTACTTGACAACCTTAGCCAAATCCAATTGGCTTTCCATTGAACATCCTTATGCACTGCATATAAAAAAATTTAAACATTTTCTGAGTTAGCTATCCATTGTGAAAATTATATTTTCACTGTTTGTTGGGGATATACACATATATTCTCATCATCTTTGAATTTTTATGGATTAACATAAAGTATTTGCTTGTTGGACTGTGGTTTCCTTAATCTTCTTAATTCTGTTTAATGACTTTTACACTCCAATGTTAAATGTATATGTGATAGCTATCTCCTATTGCATTAAGTTATTTAAATTATTTCTGAGTAAGATAATCAAATATGACTTAAAACTTATCTTCAATTAGGTATCAGCAGGATAAAAGGGAAGAGATTAGTAAAAAGAAGAAAGTGGAGGGAGGGGAAGGAACTGATATGACCTAGTATGTACCTTTTGTGAACTAAAAGTAAAAAAAGATACAGATAGAAGAAAACTGGCCTGGAAGGCAGGAGACTAAATTCTAAGGGTGCCATTTATGGCAGGAATTATCAAACTTTCTGTAAGCCATATGATAAGCATTTTCAGCTTTGAGGGTCAGATGGTCTCTGTTGCATCTCTTCAACTCTGCATCGTTGAGTCTCAAGCAGTCACAGACCACATGTAAACTAAAGGGTACATCTGTTCCGATAAAACTTTATCAAAAAAGCAATCTGTATTTGTCCGGCGGGTCATAGTTTGCTAACCCCAGATTTATATAGTGGCACCTTGATAAATTTGTTTATATTTCTGCCCCTCAATTTTCCTATTCATAGAACGAAGGTTCTGGACTACATGAATGCTGAGGACCCTTCAAGCTCCAAAATGTTCACCTTCATCACCCAAACAGATTTCTCAAAGGTCATTATCTTTAACGGGATTGGGAGAAACTCTGATACACAAATGCCACAAAATTATGTTTCCGCCAAGGTAACAGTTCACCACTCAAGGAAAGCAAACATGATCCTTATTTTCCACAGAGTTCAACCCACAGATGGAATGTTACAGTTTAGTCCATCACATATCTGAATATTTCTGGGGAGTTTTAAAGCTCTGAACCATTGATCTTGTCTTGTAAATAGGACCACTATCTGGATGAACAGTGTTTCAAAAACACAACACACAGGCAGCCTAAAACCATAATGGAAAAATTCACTTTAGTGGCTACTGTCCAAAGTTCCAATCAAACTCTTTTGGCTTGGAGAAACAGTATCTCATGCTAATGTTCTTAGAGTTTTCAAATGTGATGTTATAAGATGATTTTAATATCAAGAAGTATGATGCCTAATGACACCCGTCATTGTTTTAGTCTTATTCACATTTTTAAACTACCAGAGGCCATTCATTTTATAAGCTAAAAAGTTTCTATTTTCAATCAAATACACACTTGAGTTTGGTTCATTATTGCAATGTCTGCTGAAGAAGTCTTTCTTTACTGCTGAATTATAATCCCTAAAGAACAGGTGTTTATAGTACACCTGCTGACATCCTTAACAAGGTAAGACAGAGAGTTATAGCTCATTTAGGTACACCTAAACATACCGACACGTTAAAATGCATTGCCTGGCTTCATTCCCCAGAGTTATAATGTATTTGCTATATTTTTAATGGGTTATTTAGAACATAAACAAAATCTGTTGACATAGTATACTTTATTTTTATCTAATTCTAGGAAGATTTCTGGTGGCTTTTCATTTAGAGGTATTTAATACAGAGAATCATGGCTTTGTTCCTGCATTTACATGACTGACACCTCTCCCCATCACAACCCTGAATCAATTATGCAGTTCCCTGGCCTCTCTTCATTTTCCTAAATTATTAACATAGAAGTAAAAAATGTGTACATGATGCTAAGTACAGAAATTAAATGTATTTTTAAAATACTCCCTGCCTGGATATCAAAAGGGAATACATTATTTCACTAGATTTCTCAATATCTGCACATACTAAGGTCATCTAAAACGTGTAAGACTAGAAGAATACAAAAAGCCTTGTAGGAGAATTAAACATACACACTTGAAAATAGATATCTATCACTCAGGGCTGTCTCATTACTTCTATTTCTTTATTTTTTGATCTCTAAACAACTGTGAAGATCATAAGAAGAAAACACATTCTGGTAATAATGGAAACCAATTTGCAAATGCTTTCCACACAATATTGCCCTATTTATTTGTGTTCTTTTCATTAAAAAACTCTTTTATTACGTACCATTTTATAGGTAGATCTATGACAGATAAAGATGACAGGCCCTACCCTCAAATAAGATGACAGGCCCGTACCCTCAAACAATCTCTTAAAAAATAGAGAGGGGAGGAAGCAACTCAAATCTGAGCATCAGGCCTCCTTGATCCCCATGGGGAACTCAGAGTTAAGATTTCTCTCATTAGAAAATCTGTAAGGGCTGGAGTCCACCTCAAACTCAGGTGAATGAGAAAGTCCACATTCTGTGATGATTTTCAGAGATTCTCATTCTGCCCTCACATTTCCATAACAATTTTGAGAGCAAATATTTTATCATGAAAAGTATAATAGAAACTACAGCAAAAGAAATAGTGCCATTAGTTACAATATTAGGGTTGCTTAGTTTTCATCCATCTTCCCCAAATTCCATTTAGAGTTCATTCATATTTTTCATTCCATCTGTTCCAAAGATAGGCATGTTATCACAGAACACAGAGAAAGATCCAGAAATTCCTTAGCATAGTACCAGTAATGGCCACAAGTAAGCTCTGCTACTTTTTTATGTCCTGACGTGATCATTTCATAAACAGGGACAAAACCTATCATATATTTCCCTAAGATGTGTCATACGAAAGAAATGAGCTTAAAACACTGGGAAGACAATAAGATAGATCTCAATATTTATACATTGTGGAGTAATTATTTCCACAACGAGAAAGACATTTATTTACTAAGTGTGCTGACTTACAAATTGTGAGAAAGAGCTATATTATAACCATGTATGACATGCTAAGTTTTTTTAGACAAGTTCTAAAAATCTCCTCTAAGTGACAATAATAATATAAACAACAATGTGAATATTTCCAGAAGAGAGATTTTAGCAACTAGGTGACGCATTTATTAGAAAGTGCTGAAAAGCTTTTCAAAATGCAATGTCCCTTATAGTGTGGCTTCTCCAAATTGAATACTAATTTGCATACAAATAGCTGAGCATCTTTTAAGATCCTGGTTCTGATCAGGCAGGCCAAGGGTGGGGCTACATTTCTAATGAGCTCCCAGGTGGTGATGACACCTGCTAGTCCTAGGAGCAAACTGAAGAAGTAGCAAGCTTTACAAGCTTCTGAAACAGGAAGTAAACTATTGCTGCTGGAAGTTTCAACTTGGGGCTTCCAGGCTGCTGTCTGTAAGGCCATTGAGGTTGGCCCGGCACGGCTTTGCCAAGATGGAAGTCAGCACCAACTCCTTAGCTGATACTGACCTTGGGTGACCCAGATCAAGGCTAAAAAGTCCACAAGAACTGGTTTGAACATGGGAAACAAAAGAAATTATGTCTCCTGAACAAGAGTGGCACTTCACATTCACGGTCATCTCAGATTTCTAACACATGAGCAGGGTGACCACCCATTAAATGGAGCTCTAACTCATTTCCTTCCAATATTAGCAGGGGGCCTCCTTTAGGGCCCGGACACCAAAGGTTCCTTTCCCTGGACAGAATCCTGGCATTGTCGATCTCAGAAGCACTGTCAGCATCTACGAATTCCAAACAAGGAACTCAAGGCACTGCTTGGTCCTAACCTTTGGCTATAGCTTTGCTTCTTTAGCAGAGTAGAGTTGAAAATCTCTGGGAAACTTTCCTTCAAGCCATTAAACTTACTCCTTTCCAAAAGGATTTATTGAGTACATATAGTATCTCAGAACTCCTCTATACTCCATAAGAATGCAAAACGATCACCTGGCTCCACTTCTCAAGGAACATGTATGAAAGCTGAAGACAGGAAACTATCACAGATAAAATAATTAGAGAACAGCCAAGAATAAGCTAGTCTGAAAATTGGTATCCCTGTGGAAATATTACACATCCTGTTAGAACTATTTCCTGGGCTGCCTCCTTCACCACGTTCACATCTAGTAACGGTGTCTCCTCTCTCTGCTTCTCCAAATCAGTGGTTAGCAAACTACAGCCCAAGAGCGTGCCCACTGCCTGCTTTTGTAAATAAAATTTTATTGGAATGTGGCCATGCCCACTGATTTAAGTATAATCTATGGCTGCTTTTTATGCGAAAATGGCAGAGTTGAGTGGTGTGACAGAGACTGTATGGCCTGCAAAGCCTTAACATTGTACACTCTGGATCTTTACAGAAGCAGTTTGCCAACAGCTCCTGCCCTAGAGTAATTAGTACCTCCCTGACATCACTCCGACTGCAGCTTATATTACAGTCATCTCCTGATAAGGAGGGAGTAAGGGAAGGTGGCAGGGGAGGGAGAGAGAGAGACAGAGAGAGACAAAGACAGAGAGAGACATCTCCAGGACCCCACAGTTGTACAACTCCAGGTGGTGTCCTCTACTTTGTTCTAAGTGACCCTGTATCCTAGTTGTCTCACAGGTTCCAAGCATCCTTATACCTGGGTAAGTTGTGGACCACCAGCAGAGGGATTTGCCTAATCTTGGAACTCAATGAATAGAGCTGAATGAAAATAAACTCTGGAGATTTTCCTGTGCACAGCTGAAGCGGAGATATTTAGGACAATGAAATACCGAGAGCAATAAGCAAACATCTGATTACACCTGTAACTAAATGAGCAGAAACCAAATGGTCCTTTTGGCAGCAAAACAACAAAGTGGCTCTTCCAGCCATTTTGCTTGACAGGGATTTTACGAGAGGCTCTATAATGAATTGCAGCTATAAGATGCTTGATATTAGCACTGCGGATCCTTGGTGAATCTTCACTTCTAAGCCCAGCAGAGATAAAGGGCACAGTCCGTGCTCCTTCCAATGCAAACAACCCAGAGGCACACGCATGCTGGTTCAAGGGCTGCGGATTTCTCCTTCTGCTCCTGCAGCCCCTCTCATCTGGTATTCCACAGACTTAGCTGGGCTCCAAGGAGCCAGCAGGAGGAAGAGGCAGTAATTGCATTGTGTAAGCAATTAACTTCTTTTCTTTCTTTTAAAATTCCCTCCGTTATGTTCGTCGATTTTAAGACAAGAATAAAAATATACACCTTCCGTCATTGCCTCTGACAAAAAGACAAAGTCGAATCCTTTCCCAATGCCTGTATTCATCCACTGTATGTTCTAACGCTCAGCATTTCATGCATTTACTGTCATTCTACCAGTCTGCCAAGCTCCGCCAAACTCCACACTTGTGAGGTTTGAGCCCTCTGAGCCCATTCCATTCCTACTTGTCCCTAAAACTACAGAAGAAAGGAGTTCCCAAGATGCGGGTGAGTACTGAGCCCTTTTAAAAAATTAATTTTGATGGATACAGCATGCTATTTCATTTGTTTTTCCCCCAATAAAGGGTTAAAAATAAACTCAATCTTGCCCATATGCAGATTCTATATCAGAAGTATAACTATAAATTTAAAGGATTAAAAAAAAACCTTGGAAACAATTTGGATAAAAAAGACTAATAAGTGTGATGCTTAGATTTAATTTACTTGATTTAGGCATGGACCACAAAATTATACAGTAGAAGATACGCATTCTAGTGAATGATCTCTCCTGATAACCTAAAATTCACGAATTTCTCCCAAAGCACATGAAATGGATCTTGATTTTATGAAGGATTAGAACATAAATATTCCAATAAAAGTTCTGTCATCCTGCATCCAAATGTTATTCCAGCATAACGACAAATCAGGCATTGTTTATAGAAGATAATGAGGCATGAATACATACAGGCTAAATATATACGAACTTCGGATGGTTCCGATAATTAACTTTGCCATGTCTGTTCCTCTGTATTGAGTGGCAAAAACAGAGAACTCCAACCCAGGGCAACCTCAACTCCCTGTAGGATAAATGGCACTGGCTGTACCCATCCTTTACAGCACTGGTTAAGTTCTCATCTCCCTCCTGAAGCTTCTACACTCTAGCCCAGTCTACCTTAAGGTCTCAGAACTCCTAGAGATCTTACCATCTCACTCCTCTATTTGGTGGACCATAGGCAACTCATATTCAACATATCCAAAGCTGAACTCACATTCATTCCTTTTAATTTTTTCCTCTGCCTACCTTCCCCATCCATAAAAATGGCTATTGTCATAGGCCAAGAGAGGCTACAATGAATTCCATGTATTTCCCATGAGATGCCTGCCTTCTCTGGCCTTTGAGTGTTTAAGCTTTCCGGCCCCTCGAAGCTCAGAAGACTTCTCCAACTTCCCAGTTCCATTCCTTCTCCCAAATGACATAGCCTTCAGCCTTCAAGAAGCGTTCTAGCCAACTGCTGTGTCTAATATGGCTGCCTCTCACCACACTATTGAATACTGCAAATGTGGTGTGTCCAAACAGAGATGTGCTGCATGATCGAGTTTCGATGATTTAATAGGAAAAAAAG
Organism: Eidolon dupreanum; assembly: GCA_028627145.1. Classification (NCBI taxonomy): domain Eukaryota; kingdom Metazoa; phylum Chordata; class Mammalia; order Chiroptera; family Pteropodidae; genus Eidolon; species Eidolon dupreanum. The sequence continues at coordinate 2,976,626 of CM053505.1, read as the reverse complement.
AATATAAAATGTTTCATTAATAATTTGTTATACACTGATGACATATCGGAATGATACTATGTTGGATATAACGGGTTAAGCGAAATGTACTGGTGAAGTGAATTTCATCAATTTCTTTTAATTTTAAAAATATGGCTAACGGGAAAATTAAAATAACATATGCAGCGCATATGATAATTTTATTGGACTGTGTTGCTCTAGACCCTTGGGACAGAGTGGGGTGCTCCTCCCATAGATTTCTTTAATCTCCATTCTCTTTGTTGATTTGCCTGGTGACTTAATGATCTCTTCTAGGTTCTGTTGGCTGCTTGAAGCATGGCACTCGTGGTCTTGTTAGGGATCACACCCATAACTGACGCAAAAGATGCACTGACCTATGTTCACTGAATGAAAATAAGAACTACATGAAGAATGGAGAGACTGGAGTTGCAGTCACCTTACCCCTGGACCACAGTTAATATGGGGGTTACACTAGGTTGTCTCTACCGCCTGTCTAGTTTCATTGACTGCATATATCTAACATGGATGTTTCAATAAGTCTCTTCTTCCTCATCAGATTTTGAGTTCTTTTGCAAAAGGTATCTTATCATTTCCTTGTTATCTTCCTCAGGACTTGGTAAATACGATTACCTTAAAGTCATTATAAATTCAACAAAGAGTAAGCTAAAAATACTTGCTTACAAGTTTGATAGGCTGGGCCTGATGAGGGAGAATGAGTATTCGATTTCTCCGCACTCTTCGTAAATGAGGTACAACTGTGGGAACCTCAGAGGAGAGAGGCTTAGGGCAGGGGCTGGGCACAGAGGCGGGAGAGAGGGGTGAAGTAGCACAGCTGGCAACTTCAGAGCTGGCAAGCTCCTTGAAGGTAAATTCCCACACATCACACCACTACGAAGCTCTGGAAGAAGCCAGTATCCAGGAATGGCTGTTTCCAGGGACACACCTCTCTTCCCTTTCACCCTCTAGACAGTAGGGGCAGGCAAGAACTGCCCAAAGAGGCTGGGTATTACCTCCTGAGGTGACCACCTAGGCTGAAACAGAGTCTCAGGATCGTAAATCACCTGTTAATATAATCTCAAGACTCTGTAACAGGGTGGAAGGCTTAGGCTTCCCTCCAGAGTACCTGAATTCCAGCCTCCAATTCTATAGATATGCTAATTGACTGGGGGAGTTCTGCAGCAGACTTCAGAAACTTCTGGTCCACCTACTGGGAACAAAGAGATGTGGAACAAAGAGATGTGGAGATTTCTTGTTTTCCTTGAATTTCACCTCTTGCCCCACCCCTTCTCCCTTCCTGGGATGGTATAGGACAAAGGAACTCAGGGGATCTTAAGATGGATTTGAGAAAACTGGAGATCTCCCATCTTCCCTTTAGGATGCCATTTCGATAAATAAAACCTTTCCTTTTTCAAACTCTGATCTATTGAATATTAAATATTTGATGGTTTGAGCTCACGGGCCTTATAACTGCAACAGCACTTCTTATAGAAAAACACAATCTTAATTTATACCTACAGCAAGAAGTGCCCAACTAATCAACTGCTAAGTTTATTTAACAAAAACATCCACACCAAAACATAGGTTTGTTCTTAGTCTCTCTTTTTTAACTTAACTGGAAACCTAGTTGTCCAATTTGTCATCATTTGCAGGCTCACAGTCTACGTTAGTGCCACTGCTGTGATAAACGTTTCCGATGTAGGCTCTTGAAGTCATTAAGATCATTTGCTTTATTCACAGAAAGAACGCCAGCCATCAGTCATGACGCACAAGACAACCTGATACAGGCCAATCTCATTCTGGTGAAAAAAGGAGAAGCGAGCTGAAAGGAGCTTTGTCTAGAACACAGGTGAATAAGTTGAAAAGGAACAGGGGCTGCACACAAAATACCGTAATAAACTTCTTTAATAGGAGGCGAAATCCATAATTACTCTTTATATTCCATTATATTCCATTTGTATCTCTACCAGTGATATCCAATATCTTCTGACTGAAAAATCTTTTCTGGGAGATAGAGGAGTAAAAAATGCAAAAGCTTATAGGAAATTTTGATTTTCCTTTTTCATTTCCTTTTTCTTTTTTTAATATAGCCTGCCTGAAGCTTCTATTCTGGAAATGCTCTGATCACCCCTGGAGAATTCGACATTCTAACTCTCAAAGGGTTTTGTTGTGTGTGTGTTTTTTTTTCTTACCCGTTGCCTGCCTTACTCTGATTCTGGGATTTTAGCCATGTGTCCTAGAAGCCAATCTCTGTTTATATAATTGTTCTAATTTCTTTTTTGCAATTACTTTTTTTTCCTATTATTATTATTTTTTTAATCTCACCCTTAGTTCCATTTCTTTTTCATCTCTTACCCTAGGACATTTATCTTTCTGGCAAGCTCCTCTTGTTCTCTTTGGCAGTATTTCACAGAGGCGCAGATAGTCATGATGATCAAAATGGGCACTTGCAAAAGAGGCCCTGGCCCAAGAAGAGGAAGCTACTGGGCAGACATTATCTCATCAATCTCTCCTCAACTCAGCAAAGGAGGGACCCATTTCCCAGGACACACAGAGAAGGTAAAGACAGCTGCATTCTGAGTCTTAAAGAACCAGGAAGAGACTCGCTAGTTATAACACAATAGGTGCACCCTTATCTCTCCCATGCTTTCCTTCTGAGATTCATCCTTAATGTTCACCCAACACACCGGAATGACTCATCTTAAGCCTAAATTCCATCTCTTATTATAGAGGCACCAAGAGAAAGAAACATAAACTCAGTTTATTTTCAATTTTACTCCCTAGCTCACATACCTTCTTGGGGTCCTTGAAGAGCTGCGCAATGGTTTCACTTTTTCTACTCCTATATTATTAATGATTTTACTTAGATTTCTTATATGGCATTTGGTAACTTTTTAACTGAAAGAGCTTCCAGCCATACTTCTCTCCTCCCAAACAGCATTGTGATAGGTGGGGCAAGTGATGCTGAAAAATTTAAAGACGTGACCAAGCTAGCTGAGTGTCCACACCAGCTTTGATAAGCTAGGGCTTCAGGCTTCTGGTCTACAGCTTTATTTATTATTTTTTTTTTTAAAAAAAGTACTTTACAACAACTTTTGCCTTTGTTGGTCCAAACAATCCTATAAAGTCATTATCCCTATCCCCATTTCACAGATGACAAAAGTGCTAGACCATTTGCCCAAAGTGACCTAACTACTAAGTGGATGGAGCCAGCATTCCAATCTAGGTTTGTCTCATTCAAATCCTGGGTCTATACTTTTTTACCTTCTTTCTTGGCAGGCTGAAGAAAAAGGATTACTTCCAACTCTCCCATGTTTCTTAGGGCTTGTCCACCCCTGCAAGCACTGGACCTTGGAATGCTTCCTCCTAGGAAACCAATAACTTGGCCTACTGGAGACCTCCTTTTTCCTATGAGTGGGAAATGTCTTCCAAGGAACATGTCATGCATATCATTCCGTTTTAAACTTGAAAGATCAGTCCCTTAGAGGCACGACAGTATTGCCAGCACATTCTCTCCGGGCCAAATGTTGCCAAGGACACAAGGAAGCCAAGACCTTGGGGACACTTTCCCATGCCACCTGTCCATACTTTGCCCCAGGCTGTTGAGTATATTAATCTTTTGGGAGGTTCCCTAGGGCAGGAACCCTGAAACTATTTTAGCATTCTACTGGGAATGCGAACATGTCATCCTCAACCTTTCTTCTTAGAGATAGGAAAATCAAAACAAAGGAAACACTACAAGTCCCTCAAGATCCTTTTGGCCCTTTTAATCTATAAACAAATACCCCTTATTCACACATTAGTTCATATAAAAAAGATTATGCATGGTGCTGCTAGAAATAAGGTGGGCAATAATTACTAACAATGCACTAAAAAGGAAAATGGGTAAATACGGAAAGTTTTCATGTAATTTTTAAGAGAGAATGAGAAAGGAGAAATCTTGCTTCCCTACTGATCTAGTTATCTCTTCCTCCAGCCTGCCCTGGAATTATCTGCAAGGGCACTTGTCCCAGAAAGATGTCAGAGAGCCATAATTACATATGGGCAGGTTATCTGGAAGAAAAACTGCATACAATTAAGTCCTTTTAAACACATGTCCTCTGCCAGCGTTCTAACTCCGTGTGTTTATGAGATGGCCAAAGGAAGCCTAAGCCTGATACTTTAGTGAACTTTGTAACCAAGTAGATCAATCTAATCTTAACACAAAACTAGTATTATTTTCTATTTTGCAAGTGAGTAATCTGAAATATGACTCAAAGCTAAAAAATATGTTTCCAAAACAACATAACCATCATTTTCTAATTAGCCCTTGCTGATGTACGTAAAAACATTTAAATGACATGTTTAATGAGGTATTTCTGTATTTAAATTTGCTTTTAGCAGCTAATAAATTTGATGGTACAAGCCACGTATTATCCATCACCAAGGATTGGAATACTTGACTATACTCCTGGTGTGCAGGTTTTGTTTTGGGTGTGGTCACAATGACTGCACCAGACTCTTAGATTTCAGGCCACTTTTGTCATCATATGTGGCAAATGCTGTGCAGCAGGAGTTGGTTAGATTCTACTGGTGTGACATGACAAGAGTTGAGGCAACTACCTCCCTAGTTATTATTTTTTTTAACTGAAAATATTTCAAAGTGTTTTCTCTATTACCGCAAAGCAGTATCAAAACTTTTGTGGATAATTAATCAAATAATCATTGAATAAGTATCTATATATCCATTGTAATATTGTATATAACAAACGCTGAAGAAATAATTTGTCAACAAATGACTGCAATATCAACTCATTTATTGCTAATTAAGAGTTATGCTACTGAATAACCCCACTGTGTCTAACACATGGTCCCTATGCTCAAGGAGCTTTCAATATTCATAATTTGTCTTTGTATTCAATGAGGCAGCTGGAAATGACCCAGCTGAAAAGACTGATGTCTGCCCAGCAGTTCTTCTCATGCTCCCAGCATGGAGAGGATTTCACATAATTTATGGGTAAAGCTGCAGCTTCTTAAATTCTACAAAGGAAGATCTCAGGATAAGTCTGTGCGTGGCTTTATTCCATGACTAGAGTTCTCTGTGCTGACCTCCCAACAGACATTTTGTTTGCAACTTGTGACCAGTGTTCTTCTAAGAGCACTTCCAAGTTATAATCACTAGGTTTGGGCAAAAAAAAAAAAAAAAAAAAGTAGGTAATTGTCCAAAGAATTTTGAATTGTACAAAGTTAGCTTTAGCTTTCACACTGTTTTCCGGGTTCTCTTTTGCATTTGAGTGTGGCTAAAACTGGAAGAGAATAAAAGTTTACATAACAATTTTCAAAACTCATAATACTCTAGAGCAGTAGATCTCAGCTAAGGATGGTTTTGCTTGTCCTGACTCCTACCCCCACCCAGGGACCTTTTGAAATGTCCGGAGATATTTTGGTTGGGGGCAGTGATACTGATACTTAGTGGGTAGAGGCTAGAGATGCTGCTTCATATCCCACAGTGCACAGGTCAGCACCCCCACCACAAAGAAAGATCCAACCACCAATGTCAAGATCGAGAAACCCTGCTCTAGACCGAAGGCATGGAAAAATGGATGGAGGGGATTCAGGAGCCAGGAAGACCTGAGCTTGAGTCTGTGCTCTACTCTGGCATGTTAATTAAGCTTCAGTTTCTGTTGCAAAATGAAAAATACCATGTCCTTCAGTTATGGGTGAATGAAATTAGATAATAAATGCCAAGCACAGAGATCAGTGTCCTTCCACTCACCTATAGAAAGAACCACCTTAGTAGGCAATGAACCACAGTAGGAGTCCCAGCTATGCCCATTGCCATCTACGACCTCTCAAGGCTCTGGCGAATACAAAAAAAGGATGAGCACTCTTCTCAATGAAAGCACAGCCAGTGCCACAAACTCATCCTCCTCCAATCATCTTGTTGCCTGGCCTAAGGACCAGCCAAACCAATCTGCTGCTCATTTGTTTCTGACTTTGCTCAAATTCTCATCTGTGCTTTAGGAACTGCCAAGTCAAATGTGTCCTTCCTCAGACCATTCCAAACCTTGCTTGTATCACCCTCCTTCTTCTACAAAGTCTTGTCAGACTGGTCCTGATGTCATCAAACTTCATAAAGAAACCCATTCCGTGTGCTTACTAAAGTTCTTTAAAACTGTATTAGTTTCACTTCAGATGTCTTCTAGGAGAGTAATTTATGTGTTTCTCATTGTATTTATCTTTGCTCCATTAGCGATAATCTCCTTTAAAATAGGCTTTGTGTTTAATTCTTGAGCAGCTTTCCTTAGGGTAGAATGTAGTTACAGAGAGTAAGTGGCTCCTACTCAGGGACAATGTGGCATCTGCTAAGCTCCTATGCTCTGGAAGAACAGGTACAAATATACCTGGTCACCCATGTAAAAATGGAAAGATAAGCTGAGTAGAAAGTTTGTGAAGGTCCATGTGCGGATTTGAGTGCTGTAAATTGGGAGAATGGCAGATTCTTTAATGGGAGGCACAGGAGTAAAGTTCCCATGAAGAAAATAACAATAGGAGACCTTGAATTAGGGTCTTTGAAAGTACCTAGGGGAAGACATTAGATGCTCAATAAGCATTTGTTGCTTTAATGGATGGATAGATGGATGAATGGATGAATAGATGGATGGATGAATACACATAGGAGGGGGGGATAACCAATGAAAGGCTTAAAAGCCTAAAGTTAGGGTTCTGAATTTAAGTAGGAACAGGGAACTACTGAAAGGTTTTGATGAGGAAAAAGACCTGTTTAATGTGACAGATGTGGAAGATACATTTTACAGCTTCAGGAAGGGACATCTGAGTGGAGACCCTATTAACTCAGCTCCACCTTCACATATTGAGTCTCAAGAATATAATTTCCCAAAAGAATCTGAGTCAGGTTTCTGTCCCATTGGATTTTGTTATACTTGAACTAAACACCCATTATTATAACAATACTAGAATTAAAATGACATATTGATGTTCATTCACAAATATAATTAATTCCTGTTTAGTATGTGTGAGCCTAGCCACAAAGACTTCAGGCCATTCTCTCTCTTTTGCTGGAAGAAAAACAACATTGTTATTATAGCCAATCAACAATGTTCATGAATAATTCATTTTTCCCTACCCAAGTGCAATTTAATGGATGGAGTAATACAGAGGTAAGAACTGAATCTTAAGTAGTCCTGAACCTGGGCCTATCAATGGCTGTACCTGCATTTATTTATGATTTTAAAAATGAAAATTTGATCATTAGCTAGATGGTTATTATACGGGGGGAACAAAAATAAAGAACATATAGATGTCACAACAATTTTGAATTGTGTTTAAACACAGAGAAAGCTTACCTCTCCTCAGAGATAATGATTTTCTCCAATCATTAAGTGATTCTGAAAGGAGGACTTTTCTCTCACCAATGCACTGGTTTTAATTGAGGCTCTGTTGTGATTGGCTCCTAATGGGATTTCACAAATTTCACAACAGTGTTATCATCGGACACAGAACGAATACAGTGCTGGTACCTGTAATGTTGGTATTTTGCATCAGAATTTTTTGCTTTAAAAAGTTTTACACCTGTCATTTCACCTGATCCTAACCATCAGAACAAGAAGAGCAAATTATTAGCATTTCCATTTCAGAAAGGATAAATGGACGGGTGGCGGGTTAAACAGTTGACAATTTTTGTGCCCAAGTGTAGCATTGCTGTCCCCATCATTCCATGTTAACTATCTGAGAAAATAGACTCCCAATAATATGTGAGACATTTGGAGATATTTTTATTTAATAGTGACTTTATGTTTCTCTGTATAGGGTAGCCAATTATAAGACAACTGTGGATAATTTATTTGAAATAACTTCAAAGATTTTCTACTTCTCCTCATTAGTTTTATTTTAAGGTTGCCTTTGAAATACTCATCACCTTGCTTCGTCTTGAGTATTTACCAACGCTTAGCTTCAAGGAGGTAATTATGAAAGCCAGCATATCTCAACCTGAAAAATCATGACTTCTGGAAATAAGATTTTCTCCCTGGAGAGATACAGTTTGCAAAATAATTTTTAAAAATAAAGAAAAGGAAAGAAGGGAGGGAGGGTGGGAGGAAAAGTAAATCTATGTCAGTTCAAAATATCCCAACTATTAAGCTCTACATTCCTATTTCCCAGAGATCACAAAAATTATAGGTCGAGGACACTGTACCCAGTTCTAAGTGAATGACATGACTCAATTTACTTTTAGAAAATCACTTTGGAAACTGACACTTTACAGAAGGACGGCGCACGGCCCCTCCCCCCACTAATCTTGGTTGCAGTTTATCAGGACTGATCAAGTGAAGGACTCAGATTTAGGCAACCTCACATCCGAGGTGTCCCACACAGACAGGGTGCAACCAGCAAGGCAGAGCATGTTTATAATGTGCTGTTCCTTGTAAGATCAAGGAGTGTTTTGGGGACATTTCATTCTCTGTAAACATCCCTCTAGAAATTTCTGTATTGTTGTCAGGGGACTAACAAAGCAGATGCCTGCCCAGTTCAAGGTATCAAGGTGACTCCTGCTTTTGTTTTCATAATTAAGAGGGTGATGATGTGGGTAGAACATTCTCTTCACTTGGGTCCAATTTGGGGCATATCTGTGGCTTGTAAACCTCAAGTCATGTATGTAGCACAAGAGAGGAAGTGTTGCTGAAAGTTAAATAACTTCACCCAAACGAACAGTTTCCTTTCTGCAAGAACTTCCATGTTGCCCTGATTCTACATAGGGCCTGAATACAGAAGCATCATAGGCTCTGAGCGGTAGGGAACTTAATCAGCCCTTCAAGGCAGTCATAACGATGGTGACCATCAACTTGGGGTATGACATCGCCCTACTCTTTCCTTTGTGAGAGAGCTCCACCGTATGCTATCTCGCCGCTAGTTTTTGCTGCCTTTACGTGATACCCATTTTATGTTCAGTTCAAAAACACTTCCTTTTTAAAAGTCTAATTTGTTCTTGCGCTTTGATACCATCTCAAGCAGATACAACTGGATCCAAAACATTCATTTATTCCTGACAAAAAGTTTACACACTTTTGCTGAAAATAAAGCAAGGCAAATGCTCCTTCAATTCGCTCAATACACTGAGATGAAATTCATACACATCCCCAAAAGGCAAATATGATAACTCTAGCAAAGGAGATTTCAGACTATTTCGTCAACATTCACTAATTCACATCTCCCCTCATTTTATTTTGCTCATTCCATTTTCAGATATGATTGTCATTTGTTACTCTATGCTCCGCACAAAATGGACCTTCTCATGGGGAAATCGGAAAAGTATATTAGGACAAAAGTAAATTAGAAATGGTACCCTGTGACTGTGATGAAAACAAGGGACTCATCTGTCCTGCTTTTGATCTTGTTTTTTATTTAGGTAGTTTTGATTTAGTGTCAACTTAAACCGTTCACTCACAGCAAAATCAAACCCCTCTCTGAGATATTACCCACTGAAGGAATCTTATGTAGAATAGTATGCAGGTTTTCCTTCCCCCTTGTTTTCATTAAATTAGAACAGATTAACTTAATGTTGCATGAACATAAGTGAAGTGTCATCTTAATTAAAAGATAGTAGTGCTATATCTTCTGGCTGAATCTCAATAAGCACTTTCCATTTTTCCATTTCTTAAAAGTAAAACAGATAATTTTTCCCAATGGCTCATGAACTAAAATTTTATCTTAATCTATTTCGATGTGTCAGACGGGCATGCTTGTGCTGTGATCAGTGACATCATGTGAGAATAAAGCCATAACATTTTGATAATTTCTCGGCACGAGGCTTGTCCAACAGGGATAGACAGTTAAATTGTCAATCAGATTGGACTTCTGCTACTAAAACGGGAAGGAATGATGGTCAGGACATGAAGACACATTTAGTAGATGCCACAAAATATGGTACTTTATCCAAGGACTGTGAATTTCATTCTTTGAGCCTTTCAGTGGGAGGTGAAATGCAGTCTTCAGCTAGAAGAGAAACCATGTTAGAAACTGATTAAAAAGCTAGACCGCATTGCGCAAGTTGGCCTGGTACAAAAGAATACGTTTTGGAGGTAAAACTGCCTTGTAGTTACTTGAACTGGCCAAGGTCTGTGCATGCAAACTGCTTTTTTAATTTTTATTTTTGACAGAACATACCCATAGTAAGCCTAGGAGTCTGCTCACTGATATTTCCAACAACTGCCTGCCTTAGGGCTGCATAATTAGTATTTCTGAGCAAGCAATCAAGCATGCACCCATGTGGCAGGCACCCATAAAAGTTTCTATAGCAACGCACACACATATATGCACGCACATAATTCTCCCCATTTTTGGAGACTAACACAATTATAAGTGCAGGAACATAGAAGAGATGGAACTAACTAGAGCTCCTTCCAAATGAGCTGCTTCAAATGTGTCAACACTCATAAAAAACACTCCGATGCTCCTTTAAATGGATCCTAGCTTTCCCAATATGCACACTGAGTTACCCCTTGTTCAATGTTCAACTCTGACCATTAAATCCCTGGCTGTTTCTTTAGAAGAAGCAAACAAACAGCTCTGTAAATTGATTTAGCACTCATTCTACACATTCCCTTAAGCATGGTCTTCACACAGTTACAGAATGTTTTCTGTATCCCTAACAGGGGTTCTTGTTCTCTTTTCTTACTTTTCTTCCTCGGTGATTTGAAGACTGCAGGCATTCAAAAATGGAAGTTCTTTTGATTCTTGTTACGTTCTAAAGTAACCAATGTGTTTTTTGAGATCGCAGAAAAGAAGAGCAAGAACAGATCATAAGGAAGAAAAAAACACTGAGGAGAGATGGAAATCAAAAAGAAAAGAGAAGATAATGGCCAAGTTTGGGGAGACAAAAGAATCTCTTCATCACACAGTATGAAAGTATGATCCTTATCCCTATTTGTTTTTCATTGCAGGCACTTCTAAGGGGAACAAAACAATACTTAGAAATATATTAGCCCTGTTTTTTCCTGGTATAACATTTTCGTTTGCCTGTGTAATCTCACAGACATTTCTGAGAATGCAAACCAAAAAGGCTTATTCTCGGAAAAAGGGTTATATTCCCACTTATAATGTTCCATTTGTATTAATGAGACTTATATTGATAAATCCAAAATACTCAGACTGGAAATATGCTTTCATCATTCTTACTTCCCTCCCTTCCCACTTCTTTTGACTGGGGCCACCGTCTGTTTCAGGAATAAGAAGTCAAAAAGTTCCATGTAGGATCTTCGTTCAAAGTGTTTTCTAGATGCCTACAGACTTTGAGAAAGAAAATGCAACTCTCTATGCGGGTCTTTATCCAGGCATGAAACCCAGAGTTCCTGTCTAACACACAAAAGATATCCACACTCTGTATTCTCTCTGGATTTCTAAATACACGTGGCAAGAATGATTTTGTTATCAGAAGTTATTACTTATATTAAATATTACTTTTCTTATTCTGGCTTGTTCTCACTAATAACAACAACTTGCAATAACCCTGCATTCTAGGCACTGCGTTTATGGGTCAATCTATTCCTTCATTTAATCCTAAAACTCACAACTCTCCCAAGCCAATGCTTATTAAAAGCTGAGTCTTTGAATATCAAACGTACAGCATCAAAGATGATTCAAGTGAACTTATAAAACCTAATTTAAAACCCAACATAGCATTCGTTTGGAGGTACAGAGGGCAGGCAGTGAAAAGCCAGGTGGTTTTCTAAGCAATGGCTGGCACATTCATGTTAGAGTTTGGAAAGGCCTTTTTGTTCTAGACCAACTGTCCCCAACCTTTTTGACCGGTGCTCCCATGAGAATCTAATGCCTGATGATCTGAGGTGGAGCTGAGGCAGTGACTCCAGTGCTGGGGAGCAGCTGCAAATACAGATGAAGCTTCACCTGGGGGTTGGGGACCCCTGTCCTAGACCTCGACATAATATAATCCAACCTCACTTACATGATGTGTCACCAAGACATTCGACGCTAGCATTGCTGAGCTGAGAGCCATGTGGCCATCAGGACACTAATCTATTAACCAAGATGTAATCGGGGAGCATGTCACCAGATCTTTCCTTTCAATCATCAATTCTAAGATTAGAAACACTTCCTATCTTGGGGTTACATAATTTTTCCAAGTCAATGACATTGTGTTAATCCTATACATTAGACAACGAAGACACTGACAAAGAAATAGGCACGTTATCCCTACTGGGCCATATTCAAGGACTAGAGTTTGTGTAGACAGGCTCACTGCCATAGAAGAAACATTAGAGGTTGTGACAAAGCCTTCTAACCTCAGATTCCTTGGGTTCTAGCTTCTATTTTTCAAAGACAATCACTTGAAAGAAATGCTGTCCATGTAGGGTCAAAATATTCTCCAAACACTGAAAATTAGTAGTTTACTTAATGACATCAATGTCATGAACTATGGCGGAGGATGCCATGAACAGATCAATGGTCATAAACTGTCACTTGAGGCAATGTCAACAGAGGCAGCTCTGCCTCCTGAATTTCACCTTCTCTCTTCATTTTGGCTCCATTGCTCTGCTCACTTGAAATAACCACCTACATTTTTAGTCCCAGTATAGCCTTGTAGTATCTAATCCACCTGCCATTCTTATGTAATCCAATTCCAAATGATCTCGTAGATTATGGAAATACATATGATTTTGTTCTTAATTGCTGGTAGTAGACATTTAGAGCAAATGGCAAGTTGTTCTTCCAGGAGACATTCAGCTCCGTGGACCTTACCCTCACTTTCAGGTACACGCATTATTTAGAAGACATTGCTTGGAGTGGGGCCCCTGTCAGTTCTGTCCATTAGTCTGTGGCTATGAATAGAGGTTCCAATTTGGGCAAATGATCTGCCAACCTTATTTTGCAAAAGTAACTTCAAAGAAAACCACTTGGGGCACACATGTACGCACGTGCATACACACACATCATGTACTCAAAACTTTCAAAACTGGGATGTCTGGAACTACTAGAACTTTCTCGTTATCAAAGAAAAACAAATATCAATGGGTAAAAAGAAGCTAATCCTTGCAGGATAACAGTACTATAGTAGTTGCTGTTGATGCCTCCTTGTTGGTCAATCTGTGCTTGTGTAGCTAGGACAGACAGTTCTATGCCCAATGGTGGTCTCATCTCAAAGGTCCTAGTTGAGCGGGCTCCCCACTTTTTTGTCTGTTTTAAGTTGCTTAGATGCACTCCGGGGAAAATACCTGAGCTATGGGAAAGGGGTCAGTGAATAAATACTCCAGCTTTCATCCTTCAGAAAAACAAGTCTAAGGCAAGTTCTATACCAGGGGTCAGAGCAAGCTTTTATGGTAACAAGCCAGTTATTTTTAGGCACTTTTAGATATTTTAGGCCATACAGTGTCTATCACAATGACACAATTCTGCCATAGTAGCACAAAGGCAGCCATAGGCAATACATAAACAAATGGGCTGTGTGTGAATACAATTCTACAAAAAAAAAACAAAAAACAACAACAAAAAAAAACACAAAACAACCTGGGTTTGGCCTGCAGGATAGTTTGTTGAGCTCTGTTCTATACCACTTCTTAGAAATCCCCCAAATGGCATGACCTCACTCACACAGTTAACCTACACAATTTGATGTTTTGTTTTGATTTGCTTCCTTCCATCTCTCATTTTTCCTACTTCCTCACTCTCATTTCCTGGAATCACCTCCCAAATAAAGTAGCTGCCGTCACATTCTTATCTCACGTAGCAGGCACAGGCATCCACTCACTATCTCTTGACAGAAGTAATGAAGGAAGCACACGTGATCAAATGTGATCGTCGTACAATGACTTTGGTGGCCTGGTACAAATGGATGCCTATTAAATGATGATAATAAAAATAAAGCAGCAACTTCTGGACTTACGTTTATTCTAGTATTAGAATAAATTACATCACTGTTATATCCTGTGTGTCATAATCATTATTTAAGGAAATAAAGGATTGCAAAGGACCATATTTGCCTCATACAGGGCAACAGACTGGAAGTAGAGTGCTGGCAGGTAACTCACTGTCGGTGACATGCTCCCTGGGCTGACTATAAGCCATGTGTTTTTTGAAGCAGTCCTTCAAGAAGACTCTGCTAAGAGCTATCTATACACATGCTCTCAGGATTTAGGGAACAGTGACAAGAGGAAGTAACCCTGCTCAAAACAAGCCTCAGAGGAGGTCTCTTAATGCCTTCTCCAAACTTTTTCTCAGCTCATCAAATTTGTAAGAGATAATTCTATTTTTTCGCCTGCCCTTCAAGGATGGAGAGTGCTTTGGGTCTTGGCTCCACCCACCCTCTCTTAGCTTACACCAATCGTTAACAGAAAAAATACACTGCTCTTCCTTTGATAACTGTTAAATATGATATTAACAGCAATCTGATTTTCTAAGAGATATACATACACGTAAATACAATTTTTTACTCATCGAAACCTAGAGGTGACAGTAGAATGGGCAAACTCCATTTTAGAAGAATGTCTTTGTCCTTTTAGATGTATTAAACGATGGAAATATGGTGGGTGGTCAAATATTTGACTATTTTCTTGAAAGGCATTAAAAGATCTGTAAGTCTATATAGTTGGTAATGGTTGGTTAGTACTAATCCTAGTGTCAAATACAAGGACCTCAATCAGAGCAGAGTCCATAAATTCTCAAAAGGTTCAGTGTTTAAGTTTCCAGATAAACAGTGAGACAATATATGATATCCATTCTGTCCTGTTCTTTTCTTCACCATGAAAATAATCATCTGGTTCAAATTTGATGACCAATGGGGTTATATTTTTTATATTTATTCTCATTTTTCTCATGTTTCTTCCTGGCATTCTATTCATTTATTCATAAAATAAAGATAGTATTATCTACAAAACATGGGAGGGTGGTGAGAACATTGTATTCATTATCTCTCTATGGGTAGACTTATCTCTTTACCCCACTGGAGTCAGGCTTGGACCAATGACTTGCTTTAGCAAATGAAATATGAAGGGAAGTGATAAAACGTTTCCTAGGAAAGATTTCTTAGCATCATCACATAGTTTAACCTTCAACCTTTCTTCTGTTTTCTTTGAGCTAATCCTCAAATTGAAGACAGCATGGTAGAAAACCACAGTGGCTTTGATGAGATTAAGAAACAACCTTTGTTATCGTAAGTCAATGAATTTTGGGGGTTGCTTGTTATCATGGCATAATTTTGCCAAAGATGACACTTAAGTGAAAAAGACAAGGATTTTATACTCAGAAAGGTTTAGTAACAGATATGTAATACAAGCTCTCTTGCATGTGCCAAGGGTTGGTAGTGTGGGTAGTAGTTAAGGGCACAAATTTCGGAGGCAGACAGTGCAGGTTGGAAACTCTCTCTCCCATTTCTGCTGGGCTAACTTACACAAGTTAGACAACATCTCTGAGCCTTAAAAATACAGTTCTTAACTTGCTGGGTTGCTGGGAGAAATAGCTGAGATGACATTAGCACATGCATAGCATCAGACGCAATAGTTTGCACGAAGAAAGTGCACCATCGAAATTATGAACAATTCAAAACTATTTATGGGAAACGACCATGACACTGATGGACTCGTGAACTTTCATGAGATAAACTTGACCGCTTATTTTCACTATGAATCTTATAGTGAATATTATAGTAACTATTAATCAAATAATAAGATAATGTTGCAATGTTAAAGAATTTATAGATTGTCTTCACTTTATAAACTATTCCTATGGCCTCGCATCAACTGTGGGAGATTGGCAGGCTCGTGAAACCTCACTGAAAAAATGAAGAAGCTATGGCTTCTTGAAGTTTGGTCCAATAGGCAGAGCTGATACAAAACTCTGGCTTCGTAATTCAAAATCCTATGCTTTTTTTTATACCATCGAACCTTACTGTCTCTGGAAAAAAGGGGTTTCCCATTGTACTACAAGGATCAACACAGAGTGAAGGATAAAAAGTGTATCCCTAATGACATACAGCAAAGTTCAACATCGGAGTTCTTTTATAACCATCAGTGATGTGTGTAGAAAACAACTCTTCATGTGGGCTTTTGGTTATAAACCATAACTGGTCTTAATCATCAAAAGGTAATTTTCCTTTGCAAAATTTCCCTCCAGCCATTCTTTGACATTTAATATTTTCTGCAGTTCATGACCATATGATTATTAGCTACACTGTGAAATCTTACATTTTTATGGAGTTCTTCCAGAAATCTCATTGTTTTCGATGCACATGTGGCTTTTAGAAGAAATTATAGAGCAAGGAAAGTCTTTTTTAAACAATAGGAATTTGTCATGCACGTGTTTCCTAAGCACCTTATTTTAAAAATATTTTAACTTCCCAAACCTCTAAGGTCTCACTGGATTTAAAAACTCAAAGCGTATAGATTCGTCACTGAAATTTTAGAGGAAAGAGGAGCTCGTTGTTTGGTTCACGTGTAAAAACATAATTTGTTTAGAATGTTAATATTCACACAGAAACATATGCATCTAAAGGCCGACTTTTAGCTAAGCCAATACTAATGTATATTTTGAATATTTACATCTTTTCTGAAAAGGCATAAGAAAGATTATTTTTCTTCTGTTTTGAAAAAAAAAAAAAACTTTCCTGGACAAGTAGCAAATCTGTTCACAACCAAAGCTATATTTCATCTGTATTTTCAAGTAGAACCTGCATAAATAATAATTAGACTTTCGTCATAGTATAGAGGAATAAAATTTGAATAGCAGCCTATTGGTTGATATGATAATATGTTAGCTTGAGGAGCCGTGCTACATTAAGAACCAGCAGTTAGTTCACTGTTGTACAATAAAACCATAATCCACGTGGACCATTAAAGCATTTGTTCCGTACCAGAAAGCAAAATTCTGCTGAATTTCCAGATGCAGTTCTCCCTAGTTTTTAAAGTAATGTTCTAGTTTTGCTTTATTCTGGCACATTTACTACGTGATTATGAAGAATGAATGAACGATAGGATATGGTGCTGAACTGTTTCAAGTGGGAAACTCAAACCTCCATGGCCTGTCCCATGGTCCTTGACATTCAAGTCATTCAGTACTGATTCTGAGGAATTACATCCTAACTGAAGAACTAATGGCCCTATTGTCACCATTTTGTTCCCACCAAAAAAATCAAGGAATACTTCCTCAGAATTACTAGGTAACATTTTACTGCTTTTAAAAAGATATTAAAAAGGGAATTTTTTCCCCATGAACTACCTTATTTAAAGTATTTACCTCCAAAGTAAATAAAAACAACAAAAACTCCAAAACTAAACCAAAACAAAAAAGCAATCCTGTTATTCTATTACAAGAACACACTTAATGATAACTACTTTGTTTTACAAGTACATCTACTTTTTGAAAAGTAGAACATCTTACTGTTTGTGCACTTGCGAAGACCTAATTCTCTCCTTTATTTGTTTAATTTGTTCTACCCACTGCAGGGAGTTTGGATAAAGCGCAGGCAATACAAGCAAGATCTTACAACGGGCAAAAAAACCTCCACATAACCACTGACCTGTTTCTATACTACTCGACTCTGAGCAACAGTGACAAATACGTGCTTTTTTTTTTTTTTTTAAGTAATGAGAGTCGTATTATACAATTACACTCTCTGAACATTCAACTCTACCTTCTGCAGTCAAAATCAAAAGTAGGAATAATTACGTCCGTGCTGGCTGGAGGCCTAGCCTTGCCATTTGGAGCTCCAGGACCGCAGACAGTCTAGGCAACCTGTAAGGCAGTTTCGAGGTGGTAATTCACCAAAACTACAGGAAGCCCACAGAGTACTGCGTTATTAGAAACAGCAATTTTAGCGCCATCAGTGGTAATTCACAGGTGATTCAATGGTGCTGAATAATGGACTTGCTTCAACATTTATGAGTGGACATAAAAAGTTATGACAATTTCATAGAACAAAGTGAATATTAATATTTAAAATAGGCTTGACTTTTAACTGATATTCCATTTCTGTGATTTTTTTGATGTACTTCCTTAAAACACAGGCCCTGAAGGAGAGAAATGAAAACGCATGACACACAACAGAGTGGTATGGTCCAGGGCACTGCCATGCTGGGAAATTGGAGTTTGCTTGTTATTATCAGCTGTTTTCAACTGATTGTGGCAAAGTTTCTTTATCATTTGTCCTTGCTCTCTTCATCTAGTTGTTTAAAAAAAGACGTCAAGATAGTACGTAAGGCCTTGAATATGTTGCAGGTACTTACTTAATAAAAATTATCTCATAACTTATGACACAACACATAGCAAAGTAGATATATCCTATCCTAACTCCATATGTATATCATATTTCGATCATAAGTTTATAAAATTAATTCTGAAAAACTGTCAAAATTGCCAATCATTGAGGAATAATACTTTAAATGGGAGATTTTAAATAAAAAATAAGCTATTTGTATCTGTTCTGTAAAGATAAAGACCCTCTTTGGTTAGGATCAACCTGGCAGAAACAACAGCCTTGACCGTTGGTCTTGGTTTTGCCACTTGGGCGCTGGTACTGGTTGACGTGATTAACCCGCAAAAGGACTCAGCGGAGAGACTGTTCTGCAGAGAAAGCTACATGACATCAGTTCTGACAGGGTCCACACAGCGCCTCATGCTATGACCGCTGGAGGGTGATCTAAGGCTGATGGGAAAAGAGGAGGAAGAACAGAACTGCTGGTGAGCAAAGTTCAAGGAGAGGATGGAAACGAATCCAGAAAAAATAAGGGATAACTCGAAATAAAAAGAATGTATTCAATATGTCAGGACTCGTTACCCAGATAAGCACAGAAAAGAGCAAAGAAAATACACACACACACACACCACAGATCACTATGGGTATCAATAGTGGGAATTCCAAGGAAAAGAGAATCTGAAAAAAGATTTTATAATGTAAACTGACTGTAAACAGTCTGAAAACATCAAAGACAAATACAAAAATGAATGTTACATATTTAAGTAGATGTTTTCCTTGTTTTAGTCCTGTGAGCATATTTTTTTTATATACATAGGAATAGATAGCCAAAATCTGATGACATGTTTGCCATCTTTGTCCTCGACCTTTAGGGCAACACCCTCTGTGAAAATCTGCAACTCCTCCCTTCCCAATTAAACATTTTCCAAAAGTTACCTCATTAACATAACAAGGACACCTTCCCCTCTCTCATCAGAGTTTTAGGAGATCTATGACATAAAAAGGGAACAAAAACCAAACATATATTTCTTATTATAAATCACAACATCACAGTAGGTTTTTACTGAAAAGAGTAAATCTGAGCGAACAACTGAAGGAGGGGAAGGAACATGCCATGCGGACACTGGGGACGCAGTTCAGGCCCAGTGCAACAGCCAGGGCACAGACCCTAAGGCAAAGGCCTGCAGGAAAGTTCAAGGTTAGTGTGTCTGAAGTGGAATGAACAGTACGTGATCTAACAGGCCAGCTCCGGGAGGGCCCAGTTGACCTTGGCTTTTGCTCTGAATGAAGTAGGGAGCCATTGGCTTAATGAGCTGTCTTGATTTTACATCTCTTTTTCAGTTGGATAAACTTCACAGGATAGAGTCCGAACCAAAGGTAGATAATTTCATTCATTTGGAGGTAATTATTTGGGGCAAAGAAAGCCTCCCACAAACATTCTATCTCAATTTCAGAGATTATTTCCTGCTCCCCAATAGCTACCTTCTCATCTTCCTTAATGAAATAATTCCTCTTTTATTCAGTGGTGTCAGCATGCACCACTAGAGAACTATATTTTCAGTTTTACTTGTTCAGATCACGTGGTTACATTGTGGCCAATAGGAGTGTTGGCCATGATGGAACCAAAATTCCATGAAATTTGCTCAAAGCTTGGAGGTGCATCCCTTCTGCATGATTTCCTTGCTTCTCTTGCTCTCCTGATTTTTCTGTTCTCTGGAATATAGAGGTCAATGCTGTGGGTTCGCAGGCTATCTTGGAACTTGAGATTGGAAGCAATTCACTCCAATATAGAAAGAAGGGTAGAGGCATGAGAGCTACACAAATTGAATAAACATGAAACCAAGTAGAATCCAGAGCCTGCTTCGTGCTGTTAGACTCGGACCCTGGTTGGAACAGTCCTTTGGCCAGACCAGGACGAACCTACAGAACAAAGATGCCTGCAGAGGTTACTAACAAGTATTTAGCCACACCATTAACATTTGCCCATAACGTAAAAACAAAAGCTGCACCTTGTACAAAGATAAACTCAACCATTCATTCCATTCTTTACTTCCTGTAACCAGTAACTTTTCATAGAAACTAAGACACAGATATAAACTCAATTGCCAAACACTCGGGGTATCATTCTCTGACTATGAGAGGAGACCATGCTCTGTCTATGGAGCATTAGTCCATCTTTAATAAACTTTTCCTTGTCTCTAACTGGCTCGCTCTTGAATTTTTTTCATGCCCGGATCAAGGACTCTCCCTCTCTCTGTGTAGGACTTGAGTCCCTACTCAGGGGGATTCACTCTGTCCTGCATCAGAAGGAACATGAGTCCTTTGGTGACTGTGTGATGTCTATCCAAGTTCTGTCCTACTAAACTTCAATCTTCTTTTACAGAAGAGATAAATGTCTGTCTTTTAACATTACTACTACTATTTTATTTCTTATATATACGTAATAAAACCTAATCCTAGGATAAGGAAAACTAGGATATTTGAGTCTTATGTCTTTTCTTCCTTTAGTTTTTCTTTTACTCTTTAAAAAGCATTACTCCTTTGGCTTTGAAATGATCTATCCCTCTCTCCCAGAATCAGCACCATAAATTTAGAAATTCTCTTCATAGGGAGAATTTAGAGTGTCAGTTCATATAACCAGCACTGCCTATTATAGCTGGAGTAGTGGACCACGGAAGAAGAATCCCAGACAAAGACCAGAGACTAATTGAAGGAAGTGATCATAGACAGAGAGTGGTGATCTGTAAACTGTACACAGGATACCTGCGGGGAGGCCATAAAAATGCTTGGCTCAAAGTAAGGAACTAAGCAGAATCAGAAATTCCCACTGGATAAAAATAGTATGTATTTCATATTAGGGAAAAATGTTCAGGAAGAATTACTCAATGGAAAATTCTTATTTTCCTTCCTCTTAAAACATGCAAATGAGTTCGAATTTCAGAACTGTAGAGACTAAGTATCTCATTATTGTGACAAGAATTAACTATGATGTAATAAAAATGACAAACTTGTCTTTAGTTCAGGCATGACACACAGTAGGTGCTCGATCGATCCTCATTTAAGATTTCATCATTATAGCTTCATTTAATACCATTTGTGCCCTATTATTTCATTAGTCAAAAGAGATCAAACAAAACCTCTTGATATTTTCACAGGGCTGTGAGAATCAGAGCAAACAGGTAGGGAAAGCCTTCTAGATAAATGAAAAACGTCATTATTAGTAGTTGCATGATTCGTGTTAGTGTTAGATTTTGTTGCATTATTTTAAGAAAAGTATTTATGGTTCATTCCCCAGGTCTAGCCATTCTGAAAATACAATTTTTTTTTTTTTAAGAAATGACAGGATCTTTGAGTTTGAAGGCACTTAACTTCCAAAGCAATTTGCGATGTATTACTGTCTTAAATACTGACAAACAGAACAATTAAAATGGTTGCTCTCACTTAATCCTTGAGGATGGTAAGGATCAAAAGTTTGAGCAACTTGTCTAAAGTCACCCAGCTGGAAATGAAGTTTGAGACGTGCTTCTTCTGATTTACAAAATCTAGTATTTGTCTTATCCCATGTTTTTTTCTCAAAACAATTTCTCAGAGCAGATGGATGACCACAGTCAGCTTGGCTAAAATTCCTCAATTCAGAATTTCAAATAGCATGGTCCATCCATGGATATCTGCATATACGAAAAGATCAGCCGGGTATGAAATAGTCCAGCGTACTAATTCCTTTAAGTCTTATAGTAAATATGCCTGGCCATCAGAGAGACAGTTTTCTAAGCAGAAGTCTTAGGCACCCAAGCAGAGGAAATGCTAATTCCAAACCTGCTCAACATGGAGAGATAGGTGGGTGGGTGCATTTGGGGCCAGTAGCGCTGTACAATGTGAAAAGATGGACGTGAGATAGACCTGTCTTCTCACACTCTGTTAATCAGGAGATGTTTAATCTTTGACATATCCCTTAACATGAAATCAAATATAAAAATTGAGGCCACAAAATAGAAACATTTTCACTTCAATACATGCAAACTATGACCCCATATTTCCATGAAGACAGCAATAGTTCCAATTAGTCTTTCTTGCATGAGAAACAAGCAAATTTGTTTGCCTAGACAATTTAATATTTCTTAGGCATACGTCAAGAATATTATTTTCTTTCCAGCTGAAGATTTTTCAACTCAATCAAAGCCATAAATAATAAAATTCACAAGGACCAAAACTGTACGTATGGGTTAAATGTGCCTAGTACACCTTGCACATTTTAGCAATGTTTATGTAAAGGGAAGGAGCTCATTTTATTTATTGAAATGTTTCTGGGCCAAGAATTAGGTAGTATCTACTTTTATTCATTCAAATCCTGTGATCTTCTTAATGGCCAATAACATGAATTTTAACGAATAAATTTTTGTTCTTCCCAGCTCTAAACGCGGTTATCCTTGAAACAGAGGGCAAAGTTCTCACAAAGGATCATTTACCAGAAGAAGTAACTCTCAAGTAATAAATTTTAAGAGAAGCTTGTTTTATTTGGACATAACAAGACACTTCCAGTTTGAGTAAATGAATACACAAATGCTCCATCATTCCCTAGATTTGCACAGTCAATGGATTCTAAAACAGATTTAAGCACTACCTGCTGCATGCAATTAATTACTATTCTATAAATATCACCTTTGTAAAACA
Source organism: Eidolon dupreanum (assembly GCA_028627145.1). Lineage (NCBI taxonomy): Eukaryota > Metazoa > Chordata > Mammalia > Chiroptera > Pteropodidae > Eidolon > Eidolon dupreanum. Next base: position 2,953,762 of record CM053505.1, on the reverse strand, counting down.
AGGCCGGCCACCACCCATGACAACACCGAATCCAAATCATGTTTTGCAGAAAAGTTGAAATTGAGATTCTTGTTGAGAGGACCGCCATATACTGAAAGGTAGACATTTGAAGGCGATACTACATATAGTTCGATGAAATAAAATAGAAAGGAAACAGTGAAAATTAAGGGAACTTAGCAGAGGATGCTTATTTTTGTAAGTATGTTGTTTTATGAGGAATCTGTGCAGACTGCAATTTACATATTCATTGTGCATGTTAGTAAACAGAACGGGGCCCTAGATCTATGATGGAGTGAGGCTGTAAAATGATTAGCTAACCACTCAAGACGCAGGATTGTGAGAAGTACAACCTCATCACCCCAAAAGAGACCGTAAAACACTGCAGCATTGGGTCCATCTGAACTTAATTTCAGCTTACAGTAGACATGGATTTGACTTTCTCTTTTAACCATCATTTTAAATGTTGTTGACTTAAGCAGTTCGCCAAAGAAGGTACAGGAAATGTGATTCTCAGGAAAGAAAAAAAAGGTTCCCACACTTGGTACCTTATCATGATGGAACCCTGAGTGACTCAGCCAGGTTGCAGAGGGGACAAGCTTGGTTCAGGCATGCTGCTTGTGGATTTCCTCTTCTTACTTGCAATTCATTTTTAAAGTCATCTAGGGCCACTCTTCCTTGACATAGACCAGTAGTTCTCAATCGGGGTGACTTTGCCCTATAGGGGACACTTAGCTATACCTAGAAATGTTTTTGGTTGTCACAACTGGTGAGTGGAGGGCAGTGCTACTGACATCTAGAGTCAACATCAGGGATTCTGCGAAACATCCTTCAGTGCACAAGGCAGCTCCACAGAACAAATAATTATCTGGCTGCAAAATGTCAATGGTGCCAAGGCTGAGAGATGCTCCCGGTCATCCTGGCTGAGCCTCGCCTGGCTTTCCTTTCCATCGCTGATTTAGAACTGGTGTGTTAACTTAGTAACTGTAAACGACATGCACCTACACAGAGACTTCTTTCAATCTAGCCTTCGGCTGTTTGCCCAATGCCCCATGCCCCAAGGGGAGCAGGCTGGGTTGGTGGCCAAGAGCGCTGTCCAGCATTTCTTCCATCATGGGCATGTAGGGCAGGAAACACGCTGCAATGCCAGACTGCCCCGGGCTCCTCCCCTCAGTCACTGTCCCTGCCCTCCGATCACCGATGCAGGTGTTGTTCCCTGTCATGGTGGCAGCCACATCAGGCCAGCGGGCATTTCCAAGTGTCCCGGAAAGGGGCAGAGCCAGTCCTGGGGAGGACACACCGGGACATCTCCTAACTGCCTATCATGGTGAAGTTCTGAAGCCCAAACCTTAGATTGGGGATCTGGAAGCCACTTTTTCCTATCAGTTTCACCCTTATTGGCAATCTTTTTCCCATCTAAAGAATGTTCATTCCCTAAGTCCAGGCACTCGAAGCTCTTCAGATCGGCTCAAAATGTGTGCTGTAGACAATGGTTTTTAACATTTCAGTATTGCCACCATCTGTTGCTACTGATTAGACAAATGCAAAATCACTAGTGGGTAGTGGCTAGCATTTTAAAAACAGAATAAAATAGGAAATATTAGAGTTCCTCACACATACCGCCAACAAATATTTTTTTTTCAATTTTGATTCTTTTATAAATACATACATACATTTATGTATGTCCTGAAATGTGTTGTAAAATGTATTTTTAGCTGCGGGTCTTGATGAAAATAGACTAAAGCCACCGGTCTAGACAGACACCTATGTTCCCCACCCACATCCTGAGAGTAACAGAACTTATAATTTATTTCTCTCTGTCTCCCTCTGTCTCTGTCTCTGTCTTTCTGTCTCTGTCTCTCTCTCCCTCTCTCTCTCCCCCAATCCTTGAGTGCACACACCCACATCATATTAACAGTAAATAAAAAGCCCATTCCATTGAAGAACCTTCTAACGAAGCACGTCTCATTTACATGTTTCAAACAAGAGTTGCCATCGAACTCAGGAACACATGAGATTTGTCCACGCTTGCTCTACATGCTACAATTAGAAAATCCTTCAGACAAATCTTACATTTACTCTTGGAAAAAAGAAATGCTACACCAGTCATCAAACAACTTTCTTAACAGGAGAGAATAGATAATAACACCACCAATCACCCTGCTCTCAGTAACAGCTCGCTAGCCACACCTCTCTACCCCTCCCAGCTCTCCAAGCAAACAGACCTGCTGTTGATGCTGGGCCCATTACTTAACCTCTTTGAATAACAATTTCTTCAGCTATAAAATAGAGATATAAATAGATATATACCACCAACCTTTCAGACTTGTTAAGATTAGAGAGAATGCATGTGAAAGGTGCTAGAAGAGTATCTTACATGTCACAGGCTTTCAACAAATGATTATTCCCAAATCCATATTTGCATATATTTTCTCTACTTCTGCTATTGGAACTTTGTTCAACTGGAGTTTTTCCATTATTCTTTTTCCTATTTATTTTCAAAGTCCCTCAAGAGAAGCAGGAAATAAGATCACCACAGTATCCACTATTCCACATCAGAGTTTGCAAATGTTGGCATGCATATTTCTATCACCTGGAAGTCTTGTTAAAACACATTTTCTGATCCAACAGATCTGGTGTGGGGCCCAAATTTTTCATTTCTACCAAGTTCCCAGATGATGCTGACCATGCCCTCCCAGAGATCACTCTTAGAGAACCACTGCTCTACAGGGAGACTTTCATGATAACTAATGCAATGGCCATTATAAGAGGAACCGGCCAACCACCCCTCACCCACTGTGAAAGCACTGGAACCAGCCAACCCAGTGTCTCAGACACGGGTAAACAGAAGCTCCTGAGAGACAGAAAACAGGAGCCTTATTGCCATAACTTGCCGAGTCAAACTCAGGTCAGGGCAGTTGCTCCTAGAATGAATGAAAAACGAACAGAAGGAAGAGATTAATCCCCTGTCCTTATGTCTCAACAAATTCACTGTCAAGCAGGAAAGCAAAAACGAACAGGCACTGTCTCCCCATTTTTGGAGTAAGTATCAAAGGTCGGGCTTTTCTCATCCACTTAAGAAAATGCCTTCACAGCTATTGTTTATGGTCCTCTCTGCACAAAGCTTACTACCTCTTTATTCTCAGTTGTCAATACGTAGATAGTCACCAAAATTGATGAGAGGCATAATTCTGCTTTTAGTTGAGCAAAAAATTTTCTTTCAGAAACTTCTTATTTTTCCTGTCCTCAGAAAACCTCACCTTTAAGAAAGAGGTGAGCTTATTCCTCACAGGTTATTTTTTTCACTCTCTCTGCTTCATGAATAACCCCCAAGGCCACCCACAGGATAATAAAAATCTTGCTTCTGTGAAAACAGAGGATGGACAGAATTATATAGAGGAAAATTTGGTATATTATACACTATGCTGTTGAGATCTGATGGGCACTGAACACTCCAGATGGACACGAAATTAGAACTTGAGAAATCATGGGATTTCCAGTTAAGTTAGAAGTGTCAAGATGAGCGTGAGGCCAATTTTTAGAAAACGGACAAACGACACAAATGATACAGAAGTTGAAGTTTTTCAAAGAGGGCTAACTCACCGGATGGATGGGATACACTTATTCAGGAAGCCAAAATATTCAAGGTGAATGGGGTCACTTAGTAGCTGTTAGATTGTTCTTCTCCTCAAAAATCAGACATATCTGAATCCCATGTTGACTTCGGAGACATACCCGATAGTGCTAGAGAGTACAAACACCCTGGCCCTACGGATTATCAAAACCCACCTAAATCATGTTTTCTGTTGCTTCTACTTCTGCTGACCCTTAGCTAGACACATACTGTCCATTGTGGTAGCCACAAGTCTCATGTGGCATCTGAGTCTTTGAGATGTGGCCTGTCTGAATTGATATGTGCTGTAACTGTAAAATCTCTGGGTTTTGAAAGACTTTAATGCAATAAAAAGAATGTAAAATATTTCATTAATTTAAAAATACTGATAGATGTTAAGATGATCTTTTGGATATATTAGGTTAAATAAAATGTGTTATTAAAATTTATACCTGTTTCTTATACCTTTCTTAAAGTGCCTATTAGAAAATTTAGAATTATCTATGTGGCCTGCATTAGATGTATATTTTTAATTACAGATATATTGAGATATCATTTACATACTACACAATTACCCTTTTAGAGTGTGCGACTCAGTGGTTTTTAGTATATTAACATAGTTGTGCAATTATCACCATGTTCTATTTTTATGACATTATCATTATCCCCAAAAGAGCCCTGTACCTACTAGCAGTCATTCCCCATTCTCCTTTCCCTATAGCCCATGGAAACCACTAATCTACTTTCCGTCTCTATGGGATTGCCTATTCTGGGTATTTCTGATAAATAAAATACAATTCATGGTCTTTTATGATTAGCTTCTTTCAAAACATGTTCCAGGTTCACACATTTTGCAGCATTTATCAGTATTTTGTTCTTTTTCATGGGTGAATACTATTCCATTGTAGGGACAGGCCACCTTTTTTTTTCTCTATTCATCGGTTCATGGACATTTCTGTCATTTCTACTTTTTGACAGTCACAGGTTAGACAGCATTTACAGGAGTGACACAGACGTGAATTTGTCAAATCCACAGGAACATTATGGCTTCATTACTTGTATCCACCATGTTGGTTCTCTGTCTCCTGGTTTCCTCACGCACATAAAGGTCCAGCTGTCTCCATGGCAGTGTTTATAACGACACTGCTCAAAATGAACAACTATTAATAATTATTCTGAGATTATAGGCAGGAACCAGGACAGTGCAGCACACTGTGACTACAACCACCCTACCTATGTTCCATTTGTGGCACACTGGTTGGAAGACTTGCTCTAGAAGCCGTGCCTCCCTGGAAGGAGCTCATTACACTATGCCTGGCAACATCCGAACCATCCAAATTCTTGTGGCCGAAGCCACTAGGGAGCTATGCGTTCCCAAACTATTTTCATGAGTCATGTCACCTACTCGTCAAGTCTCCAAATCTGTGTTTTCATTTAAACCATCATCTTCTCAGATGGAACTTCTTGGAGATGGGTGGGGGGAGGTCTTAACAATTAAAGCCTTGTCATCATCATGGTGACAGCCTGAGAACTCGGTAGCTGACATAATAGTTTTCCAATGAGTTGAGAGACCATGTTCAATAATTTATTCCAGTTCTTTTCCCAAACGCTCAGTTTTCAAAAATAAATCTCCTATGTGCCTTGCCGAACACTCTTTTCCTTTTCCCCTAGCTTCTCTCAGTTTGCTCCTTTTCACCTCTAAATAATGCACAAGGCCATGGCAGAAAGCCCTGCCTGACCAGCCTATCATTTTGCATCCTGGGAGTCTCACGCACCAGTGAGGGGAGCGAGTGTGATACTAGAGGATCCTTTTGTTGTGTATTACTTGAAGGAGAAAGAAGGGGCAAAAGGCAAACAAACAAATGAAACAAATGATAATTTCAATGGACATTTTCTTTTCCACTTGTGTATTTAGCTATTTTTAATTTTAATATTTAGACTTTTACAGGCTGAGCAGAGCACACAGCCTCCTGGGGAGACTTCCTCTAAATTACGGGGTTTTTAAATGTGCAATTTGGGCATCAGTTGAAGGCCATTCAACTTATCTCCAAGATTTCCCAGACAAAGCCATGCAGCACTTCATGGACTTACAAATTATGCCTTGTGCTTCCCCCATGAGCTACCCTGCAAGAACTGGCCATTGTATGTTTACAGTTGCCTCCAGCTGGGCTTTCAACATCACAGTGGGAGGGGGGCTGTTCTGTAGGGGCTGCTGCTTTCTCTCTGGATTCAAGGAAAGCTCATTATTTTTTTTTCAGATACACAGAAATAAAATAGAGAGGAGATAACTACCGAATGTCCTAAATGAGTGACAGGATCTAGAAAAAAACTGTAAGAAGAACTGATACTTATTTGGGGGTGGGGGATAGGGTCTTCTATCTCTTTGATTTCTGTTATGAACTGATGTTTGTGCTACCCACACACACCAATTCACATGTAGAAATCCAAACCCTGATGAGATGATATTCGTAAGACGGGGCCTTTGGGAGGTAGAGCACACATGAATGGGATTAATGCTCTTATAAGAGACCCCAGAGAGCTCCCTTGCACCTTCCATCATGTGAGGACACAGCTAGAAGACAGCCATCTATGAATCAGGAGGTGGGTCGTTACCAGACACTGAATCTGGCGGCACCTTGATCTTGGACTTCCAGCCTTCAGAATTGCGAGAAATATTTTATTGTTTATAAGCCGCCTAGTCCATGGTACTGTTATAGCAGCCCAAATGGCCGAAGACAATTTCTTAACAGAGTCCTATCTGCCATCGCCTCTCAATCTGTTGAAATCACCCACTCCTAGTATTCTGCAGTGATGATGTTCTTCTAAGGTTTCTTTTGATCACTTTCTTGTGGATTCTGTTGACTGCCCTCCCGCCTGCCCCCACCATGTGCTTTCCTTCTCAGTGGTCTGCAGCTATGGATCTCTGCAGGGATGTCCTAGGGGCAAGCTTTGCCAATTACTGCAGAGAGCCACAAGGGCCCGTTAGCCAATAACTGAGAGACACAGAGAATATGAAAGCCTGGCTACTCCGCCACTGGTTGAGACACATCTGTGGAATGTTCCTCACATTCCAGATTGAATTTCAGATACACGACAGATTATTCAGTATGTCACATGCTCACAGCAACCCGCCGAGGTAACCATTTCCATTTTACAGATGAAAAAACTAAAGTTGGAAGAAGTCTGGTGACTTTTTTTTTTTCTAATTTTCAATCTGGAATATAAAGCTCTTTTTTCTTAATTGAAGCATACTCCAGAGACTTTTCAAAGGTCATATAGGAGTTTTCAGTTTTCTGATTCATACATGGACCCTTTTACTGTTTTGTTTTATCTCAATTTCTTAGAACTTTGCACTTTTCACCTTCTCTGTTGGAAAAGCAAAATTACCAAACTAATTCAAACTAAGGTTCCAATGGCCAATAGCCATTTGGTGCGTTGAACTAACTCAGAATGTGGCATTTTAACAAACAATGGCTTTATAGGAATATGAGAATTGTTCCCATTGGAAATATCTCATCTGCTGATGGGTGACCTTCTCCTGACCCTCCTACAGTATAAGTGACCCATTTCCTTTGCCTTTCAATAAGGCTGGATATAATTTCAAGGGTTATAATAGAGAAAAAAATGAACTGAGCTTGGGACTTCATGAGTTCAGAATGTAATAATAAAACAGTCCTAGTTGCACCACGGGCTACTGCTGAGGTTATTTATGCCTGTTTCCATTGGAAACAGCACACACAGGAGGTTGGATGCTCCGCCTCTATGGTCCTTCACATACGGGTTTAAACCCCACTACTTTGTGGCTAGATATTACCGATTCTTGCTAAGTTTCAAGAACTGTAAAAGGTCTCAGATTTTACTCTATTTGCAAGCTAATAAGTTAGTCTGCTCACAGTGTCATGTTTGTTTGCAGATGACACGAGATACCCGGGTCAAAGAAAAAGAAATTTACTACTTACAGCAATAACAATAGCCAGCAGATTGGCATTTGTGCCAGTTCCACAGCCCTAATTTCCATTGTCAGACACAACGAGGGGTAGGTGACACCTAGACACACTAGGTTATGAGACAGGGACCTGAACTTAGGGAACCTGGCTACTTCACAATTGATAATAGAGCCTGCACGATTTTTGTCCTGGAGAGAGATCTTATCTTTATGATATTGGACAATAAATAAACCTTTGCTCTGGATGGAGTCGCTGTTACTGCTATCTGAGTCTGTTCACTATACAAACATCCTTGTTAAGATAGTTCAAAAAAAGGCTGTCAGTGACTCTGCTCGTAAGACACAGACACGTGAGAGGCCCGCAGGGAATGGTCTCCCAACACCAAGTCTTGTTTCCCTTGTATATAAAATGGGAAAAATGATTTCTACCTCACAGAGTTCCTCTTCACCTTCTGTGTAGAAAAATCTCTATATTCTGAACAGTTCTGTGTCTTACTCACTCCACAATGGTTCTATAATTACACATAACTAAAATCATCAATGGAAGTAGAATTTGCTTAGGGTGTGGAGTCAGAATCCCAAGTTTTGTCATTGACTCATTAAGCAAATATGTACTGAGTACCAACGACTTATGAGGCTCTGTGTGAAGTGCTGGCTTAAGCCCAAACTGTCTGACTTAATGTAACTTCTCTTACTGAAAGAGTTCATGAATCTCTCAACTAATAATAGCTATATATTCTCCATGTTGTTATTACGAATGATGGTCATATAGCCCTATTAATCTAGTATTGCCCAAATTGTATTAATGGACCAAGGAGGTGGAACAATTTTATATCCAATCCCAAACTGCATGAAAGATGATAAAGTAAGGGTACTTCACTGATATTCTGCTCTTAGATTTCTAATTTCATAAAGTCTTTGTGTGCTGTGTCTGCTTAAACCAATTTTTTATAGCTTTATTAAAACAGTAGGAATATTTCCCTCATAAGGTCATTTGAAAATCTTTTCTGGATTGGTTTGCCAACATACTCAGTTGTTAAATAATATAACTGAATATAATCCAAAAAAGCTTTTATTCTTTTTAGGAATGGCAAATCAAAAGATAAGAAATCTCCAAGGTGACAAGCAGCACTGTTTTATCTACTTCTCCCCTTATAGTTTAGGTAAAAGATGCATGTAAGTATCCACATTGTTTTTCACTAATAAATTTTGATCTTTGATCCTGAGCAGAACCCACAAAACAACACTTTATTCTGTTCTGAAATTACAAGTATGCATGGGACTCTGAATGCATAATATGGCTTGTTTCTCAGTGAACCCTTGGCGAAAACTAAAATTTATAAACTTGCAGAAAAGATTCACTTGAGTCGCAAAACTTTATAGCAAAACTTCAGAGAACCAAGTGTAACAAGAGCATCATGAAAGGAAAAGAAGCAAAGACAGATCACCTATGGGACAGAGATGGAGATGGACCAATATCACATTTCCTATCACAGCAGTAAATGCCAGAAAACAATGGAGTAAAACTTTTGAAGGGATGAGTAACACTGAGACAGTTTTTTTTTTGTTTGTTTGTTTGTTTGTTTTTTTTTTTTTTTTTTGGAGAAAAAAATCCTAGGACACCAAACCATCATCCAAGAATGAAAATGAAATAAAGATATTTTGGACACATTACAACTCAGAAAGTTGCCACCGATAAACCACAACTGGGAGGATAAGATAAGTCAAGACTCATGCCAACATAGCCGAAATGAATGGAAGAAGCAAGAAATGAGAAAGACAGCCAGGGAGAAGAAAGAATAAAAGAAAATGAGTGGCTAAATCAAAATAGTTACTGTCTGGAAAAAGAATGTGTGTGTGTTTTGAGGGGGGCGTGTAATCATAAACTGGAATGAAAATCCGAGAGTCCAAGAAATACTATGTTGGGACTTTGGGGCAAGTTCCAGGATGGGAAAATATAAGAAAGGTAAAGTAGCTCCCATGGGATGGCAAAGGTTAACTAACTTTAGATTTTGCAAGCTTTCTTATTAGTGTGCTTGTTAATTATTAAAAAGGTGAGCAAAAAATAATAAATGTGGATGTGTAACTTCCAAGAAGCAGAAAACAAATTCAATCAACTTAACAGAATTCAGAAAATATAAAATAGAAAAATTAAAAGAGAAAGAAGATACAAGAATTAAGTCCAAATGATTCAATAGCCCTAATAAATATAAATCAGTTAAACTCACCTATTAAAAGACAGATATTCAAATTTTCTAAAAAATACCATCGAAGTATTAGGAGAAAATTATTTCTTAATTTTAAAGATTTGATTTCATACCCATTATAAATAGAAATAAAAAGACTTCAGGTCTCAGATATTTGAACTAAAACATATGTATAAATAACTCATGGTTAAAGAAGAAAAATAAAAAGAATACAATATTTAGAACTAAATTTTAATGAAAGCCAGTCCATATAAAAATTAGTGAAATGAACTAAAGCAGTACTTTATTTTCATTAAAAACAAATAAAAAGAAAATAAAAATAAAGTGACTAACTCACAAAAGTTAAAGCACCATATGAATCAAGATGAAAAAAATGATAAAAGAATTTCAAACGGAAAAGAAATAACCAAACAAACCTCTACAGTTGTTCAATAAAACTAATGTTGGGTCTATGAATTTATTTGTCATGAAAAAATAAACCTCCAGAAAGAGGAAAAAAAGAAAAGGCAAGAATAATAAAATTAAAAGTGACAGGTATAATTCAGATGCCGTAGTGATTTCAGAAATCATAAGAACACTATATACAATTCAGAGCCAATAATTGTGTAAAACCTAGGAAATTTCTACAAAGAAATAAAATATCTGAAAGCTTTAATAGACGACCGAACATAAAAGCTATTGAACCGGTAGAACACGTCCTTCCATACTCCCTTTAGTCTAACGATGTTACTGAAGACTTTAAGCGTACTTTGTCCAAAACAATTCCTATCTTTCAAAAAATATTTTACTTTCCGTCAAAAGATGCCAACCTGTCAACTTGTTTCAAGAAGCTAGTGTAACTATGAAACCAAAACCAAAGAAAAGTAACATAAGAAAAAAAGACCAAACTTATTTATAAATTCAAATATAAAAATAATCCAAATTAGGCAGAAAGAGTATTGACTATAATTTCAAATCTAGTCATAATATAATTTATAGCAAACTAAGAAAAAAGGAAAATTCCTGTCAATAAAAGAGTATCTACTTAAAATGTACAGAAAATAACCTATTTAGTTGTTAATTTTAAGATGTATTCCAATGAAAATCTGGAAATAATTAAAAATACCTATTGCTAGTATACATATAACAGATATGCAACACTGTACTAGGGATTCCAGCTAAAAAACTGATTTAAAAAATTAGTAAATTAGTAAAAGGTTTTAGGATCATAAAAGAAAGAACACTATTGGCACTATTCGAAGATAATATACTAGTCAAGATCATCAACGAATCATTAGAATTTATATGAGAAGTCAGCATGTGACTAATGACAAGATGAACATAAAACAATTGAAAAGATCTCAAAAGCCACATTCTAACAAGTTAGAATATATAACAGAAAAATAGATCCCATTTTCGATAGTAAGAAAAACTAAAATATCTTGGCATAAATCTAATAAAAATTGCATGTTATGAAGGAAACATTTATGAAGAACCAAATATGAGGAAGAACATAAGATGTTAACGAGTAAAAGGATGCCAACAGAACACTATGTTCCAGGATAAAAAGGATGAACTCTGTGAAGAGGTCAGTTTTTCTCAGTTATTTTTACCAAGTCCCCATTCAAAATTCAAAACAGACTTTGGCTGGCATTTGGCTAAAAGATCTTAAAATTAATGAGGTTGTGTAAATTTGCAAGAATAGCAATGGCAGTTTTTCAGAAGTGAAGTTTGTATATAGAATTCCATATTTGTACCATGATTAAAGTGTGTACCTGGACCTTGTGATTTTCCCCAACTTTCATTCTGTCCCTCCTCCACTGTATAGTTAGTCATCGTGTGCCTTGGGGACCTATTCCTGCACCATGAGCGGTCCTGACTGGTTTAGACTAGTGAGGCCCATCTCATCACTCTGTAGGCATGAGTTTTAGAAGCCAGGCCTAAGCCAATCTGGGTATGGCATTCCCAACCCAACACAGGCTGCTTCAGGAAAGGACATATGATGTCATTTTGGCCAAGAAGAATGGAGAAGCATCCTGGGAGCTTCTAGAAGTATCTCACTACCGAAGAGTTAAAGGCGGCAAGGCATTATCTTTCTTTGACATTTTCTGGCAGATCTGTGGACAGGAATGGGCCGCCATCTTGATGTCAGATTGGGGATGAAGACTACACTGAGGAGAGCAGAGGTGAGACCATCACAGAGAAACAGAGTTGCAACCACTGGATTGAGTCAATACTACAATCTTTATATCTCTAAAATTTCTAATTTGACAAAGTTATCCTCCCGATACATTGAGTGTTCAGTATTCACCACAGGGTGTTCCCAAACAGCAATTTCTCATGGGGCCTTTAACACAATTTAGTTTATATAAATTAAAGCATACCTGTTAGGAAACACAGCTGTGTAGAAGTGATGCTGTGAAGACAAGGGCCTGGAAAGCAGAGTTCCACCATGAACTTGAGAGTTTCGCTGCATGGCTTGCCCGTCAACCACTCTCTGACATTTTCTCCCCTTCGCACGTGAAGTTTGTCCACTCCTGAACACACCTTGCACTTTCTAACCTCCAAACTTTTAAATAAATTTATACTATGCTGCTTACTAGGAAGGCCCTTGCCCTTCTTCTCTCCACCTATCAAGTCATCTTCCCCCTGAGAACTCAGCAGAGATTTTGCTTTGTACACAAATACATCCCTGCTTTCTCAGGCTAGTCATCTCTCCCTTCCTCTGAACTTCTCTTTAGGTTGATGTAGCAAAGTTCACAATTGAAGATGTACTGCCAGATGGTCCTTCGTGTTGTTGCTAAGACCTTTTAACGCTGCTTAACTTTTGAAGTATCTGTCCTCTTTCCAAATAGACTGTAAGCTATTTGGGGACAGGAAGCAAGTCATACCTTTATGGCCTTTCATAATCTAAACATAGTAAGTACTCAGAAATATTGTTGATGGAATTGGATTTATATCTTTTTGAACCATTTGTGTTCTATCTAGATTTTTCATGGTATTCAATATGTTCATGCCTGAATCCACTCCTGGATACATCTAACTCATCTCCAAATTCTACAACCTGCTCGCTCCCTTTGGTTAGTTAACTCAGAAGATGTAGCTGTAAATTTTGGCCAGTTTCTGGAGAGTAATATCTCCCCAGTAGCAAGAGGCCAATTCGGTCTCCACATTTTCAGATCCGAAGAAGTCATTTGTACCCTGGGGCAGCGATGTATCCATGGGGCAGAGGAGATGACAATCTCCAGGCTGTGTTTATAGCTTAATCTCCTTTCCATGCCAGCAAAAGCAGATTGCTTTTTGCTCTACACTATTCTGTTCTGCCCATGATTTCATTTACAAAAACAAGCTCTAAGATAATAAACTCCTTCCTTGCTCCTGGAACCTTAGCTAGCTGCTCAACACTGGTTTTATTACTGACAACTATGATAGCTCAAAAGTTAACCCATAAAGCATTAAAGGACTATTTAGGATACCACTCAAAGAGTCATTACAAACCAAAATGAAAATGACTAATACTTCCAATTAAAAGAATGATGACGAACTGAAGAGTTGATTAAAAAAAGAAATACAAATAGCTTATAAACATATTAAAATAAGGCAACTTCATTTAGAATCAAATAACTGTGTGATACTGTTTTTCATTTAACAAAACGTATGAAGATGTTATTATTTGATGATGGCTAGGAAATCATAAACAAGAAAGCATGTAGGTAGGAGATCAAGTAGATATAATCGTTCTGCATAGCAGTTCGCCAATAGGTTTCAAAAACTTTAAAACTGTGCAAAGCCTTTCACTATAAATTACCATTTCAAAGAATGTATTATGAAAGAATAAACAGAAATATGGTAAAAACATATAATGATTGACATTTATAATGGAAAAAAATTAATATGTCCATAAAAATCAGCTAAAGAAATAATGCTACAACTTACACTAATAGAAGGAAATATGAGATATGAGATGTTAACGAGAAAGAAAATTAATATCCTTGCATTATCAAGTCAAGCATCAAGAGATACTCAGTTTGTGAAATAAGAAGCAAAGGATTAAGCATATTATTTAAAGTTTCAAAGATAACCAATATAGGAATCGAGAATGGGCCTGTAACTATATTGGGAAGAAGAGAATTTTAATTTTGAAAGAGGGAATTGCATGTGTGAACTCTCAGGAATGAAATGAGGCATGAAGGGGCATGATGGGGAAGTGTAATAAGTTCTATGCGACCAAAGGTAGAAATGCAAAAGAGGAAACTATGAGAAAAAAATTAAAAGCTCAAAATGGTTAATAATAAGTATCCATTTAAGAAAGAAGGATGAGATTTTCTGATGTGGATGTCAAGAAAATTATATTCACATTTATTTTCAAAGCTCCTTTGTCTTACAAAATGAAAACATTCAATAAATATCTATTGGATGTCAACTACATTTTAGACACATGGAGATTCGGCAGTGAATAAAACAGGCAAAATCCCAGCTCTCCTCAAGCTTATATTCTGACTAGCAGATAAGATGGAAAATAAACTAATAAATATGTAGTATTTACTAGGCAGCCTTCTAAGATGACTCCCAATGATCTGTATCTCCAATAGGATAAAGCTTCACGTCCTTGCATAATCCACAACCCCTCAATGTGGACTGGACTGTAACTTGCTTCTAATGATAGAATTCAATGAAAGTGATGGGATTTCACTTCTGAGATTAAGTTTTAAATGACTGTGGCTTCCATCTTGCTGGCACTCTGTCATGTTATCTTGGTTGCTCACTTTAATGAAACCGGCTGCCATGTTTAAGGCTGTGCTACAGAGAGGCTGATGTGGCACGAAATGAAGGGAGCCTCTAGCCCACAGCCAGAGAAGATCTGGGCCAGCAGTCCAACAACTCTCGAGGAATTGAATCCTGTAAACAGCCATGTGAATGATCATGGTAGCAGAATTTCACCTGCTCCAATTGAACCTTGAGACATCTGCAGCCCTGGTCCACACCTTGACAGCAGCCTTGTGAGAGACCCTGAGCCAGATGGCCAAGCTAAGGTGTGTTGAGATTCTTGACTCACAGAGATCATGTAATTATAAATGTTTGTTTTTTAATGTTGCTAAGTTTTAGGGTATTTTGTTACATACATAACAATGGGTAACTTAAATACGATATTTTAGATGTTAAGTGCTACGGATAAGGATAAAGAGTTTAGCAGGTGCTAGACTGGAAGTAGGGTTTCTGTTTTATAAAGAATGGTCAGGAAAGGCCTCTTTGAAGGATACACTTGAGGGAGGTGCTGAAGAGAGTATGTATACACCATCCTAGTACCTGCAGGAAGTGCTTTCCAAGACCATAAAGTGTCAGACCTGATTAGGCACCAATGATACATTCTTTTATAAATGGTCTGATCAGAACACGAGCAAGTAACAATTGTTTCTTACCAGGAAGAAATTCAGTATATAAGACAAAACTAAAGTATAGTCAAAATTATCAACCGCGTTTATGATTATTGGTAGTTTGGGGTATACCAACTGTGCATAGTAATTCTTAAACAGGCTAAAACTTAAGAATCAATGAGAAAGGAGAAAAAAGGCACGTATACTCCAATGTTTGGGCAGGCCTTTGACATAACCACCAAATCTCATGTGGAATGGAAGTGGGTGGGAAATTCTCAAATGTTCCTATTTTCCTATTTGGTTTATTCTCTTTTAGTTATATGTCAGTGCATTCTTAATGCATGTTATTAAGTTTTGAGGTATGTGTTAAATACTAGGCATCTCACTTAGCATATAGTAGGTAGTCAAATGTTTGATGGGTTTGAATTGAGATCTTGCTTGTACAGACTCACATTCACATGGCTATTCAAAAAGATATTGAGAAGAAGATCACCTATTTCCCCTCATGCCATCAGATGTCATGTCTCATGAACAGTTATATACTCATATGGGATGCATACTATTTTGCTTATTTTCTATTTTGTCCCTCCTAGAATCCTTCAAGCAGAGAACATATCTTTAATATATACATTACTAAAGCCCCCAAAATTGCTAGGCACATAGTAGGTTTTCACTAAATGCTTATATAAATGAATAAATGGATTGCAGATGTGTTCCTGAAAGCCAAAATTGAAAGTTATAGCT